>NTPY01000891.1:447585-552516 GCA_002922825.1 Brachionus calyciflorus
AACAAAAAAAAATCCAAGAATTTGAAACAATTTCAATCATTTTTATTATCTAATTTATAAATAAATTATATTTAATCATGAAATTTTTTATTTTCTTTTAGCAAAATATTTAAAACTTGGGTTAGGGATACTTTTTCTCCGATCGGGTACTTTTTCCCCGGTCTAAATTTTCGGGGAAAAAGTACCCATTACGTAAAATTCGGTTTAGTAAAAGAACTTTGAGAAATTGAGTAGTTATTTTTGAAAGTTTTAGCATGCAAAAATATTTTAAAAAAATTTAGGAATACGGCCAGTTTAGAGTTAATAGGTTGTAAGGGATGTTTTTTAAAAAATCGATTTTTAAAAATTCTTGATTTTCTAAGCGTAACATAATATGTCGCATCACTCTGTATACTTAAATATTTTTTAGAAATAAATTAATAAAAAATTATATCCAATTTTACTTAAATTGATTTATTGATTCGTAACTTTAAAATGCCTTTTAATCTTCTATTAATGGAATCTTTTTTTTATAATTTATTTGATTGAATTTTTGAATTTTCAAAAAATTAAACAAAACAAGTATTCTGGATAACATAAAATAACGTTACTAATGTATCATAAAAAAAATGATTGCGTTTTAAAATTTTTGTAACGCTATTGAAGACCTGTACGAGCATTTGTAGCAGTTGCTCTGTTTAATTCTAATATCTCTGGAAACAACTTAGTATAAAATTAGTTTTTTGGAATCGTTTACTGAAAAGTTGAAACTTTTAATTAACTAGACAAAATTAAATATTGACAAAATCAAGGTTAGTAGTAGTAGTAGTAGTAGTAGTAGTAGTAGTAAGTTGAAACTGCAACTTGAGCAGAAATCCAAGTAGAGCCCTAAAGGGCTAATAGCAGTCGCTACTAACGTTTGCTTCCATCCAAATATCTAACTTTGCTTTAAAGCTATTTAAACTTTGAGCGTTAACTATATCTATCGGAAGTTTATTCCAAAGTGACTCTATTAGTAAGGAAGTTAAATCTTGGCTGAAAATATCTCATCTTTCCACGACGAATAGATTTAATGTGTGAGCGAAGATTATACTTCCTGTTCTGCACATTAACATAATCGCAATTTATTAAGTCTCCTTTTTCAAAGTTATTTACAATTTTAAACATCTGAATGAGATCACTTCTCTGCCTCCGTGTTTGAATATTAGAAAGTCCCATCTTTGAGAGCCTATCTGGGTAACTTAAACCTCTTAACTGTGGGGTCAGTCTTGTTTGTCTTCTTGCCCTTCTTTGGACCTTTTCAAGCTCCTTAACGTCTTTAATACAATAAGGGAACCATCGACTTAGCTAAAACTTGTTTTTCACCTGTATTACTTTCAATTTCATAAGCGAATTTTGTGTTTGTTCTATCGACGTGTAATACTTTACATTTTTCAGCGTTTATTACCGTAGACCAATTCTTTGACCAATTGCAAATTTTGTCTATGTCATTTTGGAGCTTGAGATTCGATGAAAATTTCTAAATTATAGCAATTATTTTGGTATCATCAGCGTAAGCTTTGCAGTCATTCTCAAGAATTTCGAGCATTTGTATATTGAAAATTATTTTTAGACCGGAAAACTATTAAATTTTTTTTATAAAAAAGAGATCGAATTTTACAGAAATCATCAGTAATTTAAATACCAATATTTTACCAAAAATTACGATTTTTAGATTACCGTTTTTTACGTAAAATATGGTAAAATATCGTGAATTTACCATAATTTATGTAAAATATGTTGAATTAATCGTATCAAAGAAGCACTGTATAATCAAAAAATTAAAAACCAACCATTAATAAAATTTTTCTTAGAAAGAGTTCAAAATCTTAAAGCTACAAGAGTGATAAAAAGGAGTCCAGAAATGAACCTATGTATTTGAAAAAAATATTCTGAAATGAGTGTGTTAATAACTATTTATTTAGTTACAAAAAAAATGAAAAAGTTTTATTTTACTCAAATTAACTCTATGAGATTTAAAGTTATAAAATAAATTGGTTCTTGTAAAATCTTTTTGTATCTAATTTTAAAGGTAAATTTAGAAAGCATTTTTTTTCAAGAAGTAAATATTTAATTTTAGAAAATCTCATTAAAAATGAGGCTTTTGAAAATTTTAGTATCAAATTAAAGTTCTATACTATTTTTTGTTCCAAAATTCAAACATTAATTTTCAGTGAAGAAAATATTTTTCTTAAGATTAATTGTTTTCGACCGTAATAAATTTTAAATCTTAAAATTTTAAGCGATTTTGTTACTAAATTCGAATTGTTTTTGTCCGGCATAGCATTTTTTTCCAGGAAATCTTAGGTCGTAATCAAGATTCAAAATTATATATTTTTAAACAAATTTTGACTTAGAATTCTAGTTTTTAATTTTATCCTTCAAGTATTGCAATTGATTATTTTTAAAATAAAAAAAAAAGTATAAAACTTTTAATGTTATAATTACTTTAAGTGTTAGGAAGCGTTATTGTAGACATATATTAATTATTAAAAACGTTTTGAGTTTTAGACAACTAAGAAGGAACCTAAATTATGCGTTAATAGATCTAAAACATATGCTAGACCAAGTGTTGAGCGTTTAAAACTATGTGTTTAAAAACATGAGTGAAAAACAATTGTTTTGAAAAATCTCTCTTAAAATATAATTATTTTAAACAAACGAATATTTTTTTGCTTAAGCGCATAAGATACACTAAAACATGGTTTAACACATGGTAAGTAAAACTCACTCCCAATCACCCTTTTAAATAATAAGTATCGGTACAATCAAAACAAAGATTATTTATAATACACTATTTTTCTCATTTTCAAAAAGTTTTTTAAGTATTTGTCGTTTAAATTTTAGATTTCAGTAAAAAAAAAAAAAAAGACTAAAGAGATCTTTTGGCCTTGTAAATCTCTAGAATAGAAAAAATATTTGGAAAATCTTTCTTTTCCACTTTTTTTTACAAATAAAAAAATATTTATATGATCGTCTCTTTATTTTATTATTCTAACTAAATAAATGCGAATTTCAACCTCTTCCGTAAAAAATTCTTCATTTGAAATCTTGTGAAAAAAGTTCCATATTTTTTATGGGAAAAAATCTAAAAAGGTAAAAATATGTTATAAAATTTTTCCTTTGGCTACAAATTATTTTTGTATCTAATTTAATTTAATATCTAATCCTAATACTTAGAGCTTTTAAATTTTGATTTTTTACTAATTTTTACCTTTTTTTACGTTTTTTTACCTAATATTTGTTAGGATTTTACGTAAATTTACGTAAAATCTCGTAAAAATATAAAAAACTTAATTTTTTAGTTTTTTTTTGAAATTCTCAAATTTTGGTAAAATCGGGTAAAATTGCTATAAATTTTGGCCGTTTGTAAAATTTCGTAAATTTCCCGAAAATCCGGTAAATTTACGTAAATTCTCGTAAAATCACGTAAATTTACTTTTTTTTACTTCGGTAAATTTAAGTAATTCTACGAAAATTTACGTAAATTCGTGTAAAATTACGTAAATTCGTGTAAAGTTACCAGATTTAACGTAAATTTTTGTAAAATACAAAGATCAGAACAGTACTGTATATTAGATACTAAGAAAAATACATGCCTTTTTCCTTTTTGTAAAGAGTTTTTTTTTAGAAAAAAAATTATTTTTAATATCCTCTTATTTTGGTGGAATTTACATGAATTTTTGTGAACTCTATTACCTCATTCAATTTTTTTTAATTACCAACGACCATTTCTTTGGAAATGTGTAAAGTAAAATTTAAAATTTTTGGGTAATTTTACATTAATTTACAAATAGATATTCAAGTTTTCATAATTTTATTTTTATCAAAACAGGAATTTTAGAGTTTAATTTTTTAGATTTAATTCCGATTATTGCAAAAAGAAAACAAAATATATTTTTAAAATAAACAGCGTTTGTATTCACTTGAAATTTTATACTTTTATTAAGAAAAAATGGTTTTATTTTTGAAAAGAAAAATATCACGAACAAGATTTATTATAATAATAAAGCACAAAATCTAAAGCGAAGAGAAAAAAAAACCCGTTCATTCATCATATAACGTTATGCAAAAAATGAAAAAAAAATTGAAAATTTAAAATTTTTTAGTATTTTTTAGTTAATTTAGCAACAACATAACCAAGTAAAAATAAAAAAGAAATTATTATAATATACTTTAAATATATTTCAAATAAAATAAAATAAAAAAGAATAAAAAATATAATTTTATAAATTTTATTAATGAGTAAGATATTGTGAGGTTTTAATCAAACATGGTTTAATTAGTAATAAATCTCTTTTACTTCTTTTTTATGCTTTCTTTCTAATTTTTAATCTATCTCTCTCTCTCTCTTTTTTTTAATAGTTATTTTATTTTGTTACCAATGTTTATCTATTTATTCAAGGAGTTTTTTCATTTTAGCTTTAAAAATATTAAATATGACTTAAAAATAAAGAAAAGATCAGATATTTTCTTCTACTCTAGTTTACAATTAAATCAAATTTGAAACTCTTTTTTAATTAACGAGAATTTTGGTCTTATTCGAATATTTAAAAAAATTTTTTTGGTAATAATTTTATTTTGGACAATTTGAATGGGAAAACTTTTGTCAACAAATTTTTAAAAAAATGAAGAAAGAACTTCAAGGCAAAATTAAATCGTTTATTACATGAAAATTTTAAAAAGAGCTGAAAAATTTCCATAGTAATTATTGTAACGTAAGTTATTCAACATAATCTGGTAATTATGAGAAAAAAAAAATAAAACAATTTGTGAAAATAGAAAAGTTTCCTCTTTAGATTCCACCAATCTTAAAAAAACTTTAAAATTAATTTAAACTTAAAAAACTCTTTTCTTTTTGTCAAATAAATTAAATACGATATTTAAACACCATATGTTTGGATATTATTTTAATACAGTATAGTTGGATTTTTACTATATACAAAGCTTTTAATATTAGTTAACCTGTATTTAAGCCATTTATTTTCCTTTATAATTCTAATTTTATTTTTCTAGCTCTAGATTTGTTCAATTTTGATCATTTTGTATTTAAAAAAAATTAAACGGGCCTAAATTTATTAATGAGATGATTTATTCAAAAATTTTCGAATAAACGAGACTTATGTTTTATGGTTAAAATGTGAGCCTTTAGCTAATCAACTTAATATATTGAATATCTTAAGGCTCAAAAAACCTTTATTTATTTTTTTGCCAAACAACGACAAAGTTTCAAATTTGCTCAATTAGTTTTTTAAATCAAAATAATTTAAGGTTTGTCTCTTAAAAAATTCCTTGTAAAAGTAATTGTCCATTTATTTGAGCCAAAAATAGCAAATTGAATTTTGAGCAAATTTGAAACTTTGCCGTTGTTAGGCAAAAAATAAATAAAGGTTTTTTGAGCCTTAAGATATTCAATACATTAAGTTGATTAGCTAAATGCTCACGAAAATTATTAAAATTAAGTACTTTTTTTTAAAATTTTTTGACGCGATCCTATTTAAAGTTTGAAAACACTTTTTACATTTACATCGTTTTTGGCAATTATTAAAAAAGTTTAATTATCTCAAGTGTGTATTTTTGAATAATTTTAAATAACTTTTTACTTAAATTAAAATTGAATTAGCTACCTTTCTTTTTTTTATTCCAGATAATTTTTATAGAATTTGTTTAGCTTTTTATTTTTATTTTATGGTTTAAAAATAACGCAGAGCTCTAAATTTTACTCCAAAGAACCATTCCGAATGATTTCAATTATAAAATTCGATTAATCGTTTTTATTTTTTTCATCATCCACAGCCCTAAAGACTTATTTTGACTATTAATTCGAATTTTAAATTCAAATGCTTCATTTTAAGAAACTATTCAAAAAATTCCGTTTCTTAGTATTAATTGTTATTGTTGCTACACTTTTGACAACTTATTTTGCCAAAAGTTCATTTTATTTTCCAAAAAAAGTAATTTATCGTGTTGATCTCAAACAAGAAATAGATATAAAAGTTAAAAATGAATCCTCAAATGAACAAGCATTAAACAATTTAAACAGTCATAAAATAATTGTTGAAGTGAATATCATGAACAAATCAAATTTATCTAATATTACACAAAATATAATCACTGAAATAAATGAATGTCCTCTTATACCACCTAATTTAGGTTCGAGACTTCAAATTGATTTTAATAATCGCTCTTTAGAAGAACTTGAAACAATCGCACTTGTCAATCAAACTAACTTACAAATTGGTGGTAGATGGGCTCCAAAAGAATGTAAACCTCGTTATAAAGTAGCTATTATTGTTCCCTATCGGGATCGTTTGTTTAATCTTCAATTATTTCTCAAACATATGCATCCTTTCCTAAGAAAACAACAACTAGATTATGGTATTTATCTAATAGAACCTATTGCTAATATTACTTTTAATCGTGGTTTATTGATGAATATTGGCTTTGCTTACGCATTAGCTGATGATCCTACATGGAAGTGTTTTGTTTTTCATGATGTTGATCTCTTGCCTGAAGATGAAAGAAATATTTATTCATGCCCGGAATCACCTAGACACATGTCTTCAGCTGTGAGCACTTTACATTATAAGTAAATGTTAATTTGATTTTTATTGAAATTTTCAGGTGTAAACTAGACGAATATAAAATACAATTTTAAAACTCATAAAAGAGCTGAAAGTTAAGTGAGTTTGAGGGCCCAAACTGTACAATGAGAACTTTTTATTTTTCAAAAGTGCGTTAAACTTAGTTTCCTGTAAACTTGGTCATACTGTAGGCTAAGGACATGATATGTCTTGAACTTCAAAAAGATAATTTAAATCAATTCATAAATTTTATTTAATTTTCTTGCTTAACTTATTTTTACCTATTTATTATATTTTTAATTATTTGCCAAGTCGTTTTTATATGCTGATTATTTTTTTACTTTCCTTTCATATTTACCAATCTTTTAATTTTGATGTTGAATATTAGAGTTTCATTTGTTAAGCCATAGAATTAATAGTCTTTGAAAATGTGTAATTAAAATAGAGCGCGTCATAAAATTTATATTTAGATTATACGAAAAATTTTAATTATTTTAAAAAGTCTTTGATCTCTTTTTGAATAAAAATTTAATAATTATTTTTAAGACTTCCATATGATGCAATATTTGGTGGTGTTACAGAATTTACTAAAGAACAATTCGAAAAAATAAATGGTTTTTCAAATTTATTTTTCGGATGGGGTGGCGAGGACGATGATTTGAGAGCAAGAGTTATTAAAAAAGGTTATACAGTGTCTAGATATCCATTAGACATAGGTCGTTACACAATGGCTAAACATGGTAAAGACAGTCATAATAAACCAAATCCAGATCGATATAAATTATTGAAATCAAGTGGTAATCGAATAGACAAAGATGGTGTTAGTAGTTTAAAATATGAAACGAGACAAGTAATTAAAAATAGGCTTTTTACGAAAATACTTGTTGCATACAATCAAGCTGAAATATTAAATTCAGTTAAAGAAAAATAAAATAGTTTATAAATTCAATACAAACACATTCCATTATTTATATTTTACCGAACAAATTTTCAAATGGGTGCTTCTTATTTTTTGTTCTTAAATTTTGTCCATTTATACGTATTCTTGTAAAATTCATAAATCAATAGATATAGCTACAATACAGACGGATTAAGTAAGTATTTTTTGACTTTTGGCGAACATTTATTTAGGTTTATATAGTTGCAATAATGTTCATAGGTTTTTATTTTAAAGTGTGAGTTTTATTTCATGAATTTCCATGAATTCATTTGAAGATAAGGTCATGGAATTTTGAAAAAAAAAATATCTATGAACATTCATGAATGTTTACGAAATTTCAAAAAATATTGACCTAATCCGCCTGTATTGTTGTTGTTTTTTAGTGAAAATAACTTAGACAGAAATTTTTATGTTTACCAAAATCCATTTGTTATTGTTATTTTAGAAAGATAAGTACCAATATAAATTAGATTTTTCAAGCTTTAATGATCTATTTGTTTTCAGTTGATACTACTTAGCCTTACAGAGACACAAATCAATTTCCGAGACTTTATGAATATTTATAGTATTATGAATTGTAATTATGGAGAATGAAGTTTTATTTTTTCTTGTTTAATTGAAAAGCAATAAATCTCTAAAATATATTTAGATTTAACTTTTTTTTTATTTAAATTAATTTATCATGGTTATAAAACTGGTATTTATTTTTTTATAAAATTTGTCTAAAACGTTCCAAAATTTTATGTCTTTTTTTGTCTCTTTCCAAAAGCAATCATTTCTAATTTTAATTTCAAAAGACTTTATTTTAAATTCTAGTCAATAAAAATATTAGATAAAATTTTCAATTGTTTTATTATTGTCTCAATTTGACTAAAACTTAGAATTAAAAAAAAACTTTTAAAAGAAAATTAAAGAATGAATAATTTTATTAATCTTAAAAATAATATTGAGCGTTTATTTTTAACGTTAAATTCAAAAAAAAAAAGTTACGTAAGCTTTAAAAAAATATTATAGTTTTAAAAAAAGAAAAATACTTAAATTTTAATATTATACAAAAAAGCAATTAATTCTAATCTGAAATACAAAAGAAAAAACAACAATCGCAATAGCTTATTCCAAAATCGATGAAATCAAAGCATTTGTAAGATTTCATCAAATTTTTCGTGACCTAAATTTAAACCATGTATTAATTCTCCAATGAATCTTTTTAAATTTGACTTAAAAATAACCTTTTTTGAAAATTGAATTTTTAGTGTGCGGAAAAAAATAATTTTAAAGTTTATTTTAGAAAATTGGCTTACCGAATTTCCAAGCTTTTCTAAAATATATTTATTACGTGGACTTATGAATCTTTCTAATATTAGTTGATTTGCAAATTGATCCAATGTTTTTTCGATTTCTACATAAAGTTTGACAATATTTACAGAGATAGATAACTCAGGGTATCGTATTACTTTAAAAAAAATAATACTAAAATGGTTTAAATCAATAGAGTCTTTAAAAATTTAATAACTTACTAAAAACAAAAATTATTTCAGATGAAACTTGAGCAAGATAAGATTTTATTGATTTTATAAGTTTGCTTTCTTGAACCTTTATTTGACAATTAAATAAAAATTTTTTTTTTTTAAATAAAAAATATTTAAGAATTACATTTTTAATGCAAAAATCAAGAATATCTTTTAAGACTATTTCAATTTCTAACTGAATTTCAAATGATTTTGAATCAGTTTTATAAATTCTTTTCTGAATTGCCTTTGATATATTTAGATTTAAAAATATAAAATTAATTTAAATAGAAAACTTATTCGAATACTTTAATTTTGCTGAATATTTCAGACGGCATTAGACATTCTGAATTAAAAACAACCGAATCTGTATCGATAATAGGCAAATCTGGATTATTTTGAATTGTTTTAATTTCATTCGAATCAACTTTTTTCTTTATTTTCTTTAATTTAAGTTCATCATAAAATATTTTATCATTCAAATTAATATTTATCCATTGGTTTAATTTGTCTATGGATTTGTAAAGAGTGATTTGAGAAGTTGCTTTAATCATTTGATTACTTGATGTTTTATCAAGTGAATTTGAAATCAATGTTTCAATTTTCGGTTTAAGAAATCTTTAAAAAAAAATCAATAAAACTATTTAAAAATTATTTAAAAGAAAATTACTCTTTTCCCGCTGCTAAGCACTCGGTACAAATTTTTTTTGAAAAATTTTTTGCCATATTTTGTAAGATACTCTAGTCGAAAAGAAATTAAAATTAATACAGATAAATTTTGAATTTTAAATAAACTTACTTCTAACTCGACCAAATCAGCTTGTTTTTCCGAATCAATTGAATTGAATTCCTCATTGAGTTCATTAAGCTGATTTTTAAGATTATTTTGTCGATAATATTTTATGAATGAAATAAAAACGTTTTCTGATATAAAGTCGACTAATCGCTTTTGAGCTGGATGCAATGATAAAAACTGAGTCATCAATTTCAACTTGACAAATCAATTTTAAAAATTAAAAAGATTTTAAAAAATTTTAAAATAATAAAAATTACTTGGATTTGCTTGTTATCTAATTTAATATTAGGTTGATCTTTGATCAATTCCAACGAAAATAAATGACTAACATCTTTAATTTTCTGTCCTGCTTTCTTGACGCCTGTAGAAAATCTCGTCAATAACTTTTGTAATTCATCTTTTGGTTAAAACATATTATTAAATTATTTTTATCGAGAATTTTGTTGCTTTTCATTAGTCACAAATTTTTTCTACTAGCCTGATCAAAAGGCATCTCAATATCAAAAGTTAAAAAAAAATGATAATACATTGTGCCTTCATATCATTATTTCTGCAAATTTGAACAACATTAAAGAAAAACTAATTTAAATACGCAATTAAAATTGCACAATTCTTTGCAGAGTTAGGCAATCATTAAAGCAAATTTTGCTGCAATATGCATGAATTTTTTTTATCGCTTTTGGTAATTTTAAGAGCTTTGCAGAGTCATTTTTGCGTTAAAAACAAAAACAAAAAAAAAATTTTAACATGCTCTTGTTTTGTTTTAACTAAGTAAATTGTATTGAGAATCGGTATTATTTTTTTCTACTAGGAAAAAAATCGACTTAAAAAAATTTTGATTCTTTAATGAAAATCAATGAATCAAATAATATTGTGACGTAAATTTAAAGCCGTAATTAGAAATTTACCCAAATAAGGACAACAAAAATGAAGTAAAAGTGGAGTTACAAAACTAAAGTTGTCCAGGCCAATTTTAGTATCATCATCTGAAAGATTTTCTTTTATTTTTATTTGATTTGCTGAAATTTTTTTAAGCTGTAATAACCAGGCCACATTGAATAATAATAACAACTTGTCAATCGTAAAATCTTTTGATTTTATCATTAACAATTTTGAACTTTTAAAACAACAAAAAATATAAAAGCTGCACCTATAAATTAAGTAAGATAGTATTTACTTATATATCATTATCAAAAAATTAAAAGTTTGTTGTATGTTATCAATAAGATAAGCATTTTCGTCCATCATACTTAAAAATTCTACGATACATGGTACAGTGAGAATAAGATGTTTTTTGGCAAGTGCTCTTTCCAAATAACTTTGAATATTAATTGGCATTAATTGCTTAAACAATAATAACTAAATAAAACAATTTGTTGTTTATACCAAAATTAGAATAACTTACATTATTTCTAATTAAGACAAGGTCTTTAATACAGTAACTTGCAACTGGATATTGATAAGGATAAAAAACCAAATAACCTAGAAATTTTCCTAAAATTTTCAATTTTAGAAGCATATCTTCGAAAGTATCCTTTAAAATAAAAATTAAATTTTTTTTTGAGGGGAATTACGAATTAAGCTATTACTTTTTCAAATGAATCATCAGTTTTATTTTCAAAATCCGGAATATCTTTGTGTATATTCTCTATTTCGTTCGAAATACATTCTTTTAAACACTGATGAAATCTTGGACTATTTGAAATATCGATAAAATCTTTGAAAAATTCTTGATAACCAATGAATTTAGGAGCCGGATTAGGTCCATAATGAGGATTTGGGGTACTCATACGGGCATTTAATCTTTTAAAAATTTTAGTTTTATTTCGAAATTAAAATAAAAATTATAAAATTAAAAACCTTTTAAGCTTGATTGGATCATTTAGACCTTTAATTTGTTCGCCGGGATCTTCAGTTTTGTTATCAATCAGCATTTTATCATCTTTGCACATCTTAATAAATATTTAGATTGTTAAAAAAAAAGTCTAATGATATCTTTCCAAAATTTACCAAAACAAGCTGGGCCAAAAAGAGTTTGACAAATTCAAAAAAATTTGATAAATTATCCCTACATGAAACTAAATTGCGAATTTTATCGCCATAATAATCACTAAAATTCCAATTTTCTAAGCTATGATTTTTTTCCCAATTCCACAAAATGTCATAAAATGCATCCCTTTAGAAAAAAAAATTACACTTTAATCTAAATTTCGTTTAGATTTGTATTATTAAACCTTTGATTTTTTGATGATAAAAATGCTTGTTTATCTTGAAAATTGCACCTTGTATTTGTATCTGCATTAAATGGTATTACTTTTAAATCGAAAAAGACCAATTTTGATTTTTGTTTTATTTCCTTTAAAATTAATTTATAAAATTTAAATTTTTTCATGAATATGGACTTAACAAATAAAGGCAAAGAGAAATTCTTGCCTATTTATTCATGTTCAAAATTAATAATGAAGGATAAAAAAAAACTGCTATAACTCATCAGAGTTCCACTTGGATTATAACAAGTTGCAGTATACTACTACTACTACTATTTTCTTGATAAATTTCAAATAGAAATAGATTTTTAAGTTCTGCAAAATGCTAAATTATGCTAAAAAATAAGCTAAATTTTGAAGCTCTGCAAAAACTGTAGACTTAAATTATTTCAATACTTTTACATTAAGTGCACTCTGTAAGAAAGCTTTTGCAAAGCTTTTGCAGATCTTAATAATCCTTTTCCATTTAGAAAATATCAAGGAAATAAATTTTGAGTATGCGCAGATGACCAAGAATTTCTCTTTTTCACAAAATCTTACCTCTTTACTTAACTCGTTATTCACAATGAGAGAAAAGTTTTGAAAATATTCCGAAAAAGATTTCATGTAAATATTTTCTTTGAGTTCTGTCAAAGTTGAATTCTTTAAATGTTTCAAAATGCTTAAAATATTTTATAAAATTTATTATTTTATAAAAATTTTGCTATTATTTCATAAAAAAAAAATTACCATTCGAGATTGCTAATAGATTTGATAGCGAAAAAAATACACGATTCAATCGATGAGAATAGTTTTATTTTATTATTTTCTTTAAAAATCAAAATTAATATTATCAAACTAATAATTTTTAAAATTTTTCTGGTAATTCTACGCTTTAATTGTATTACTCTGAGTGCAATTAACTTGAAAGAATCGTTTTATAACAAAACTGAATTTTAAATACGATTTTAGTTTTAAATTTAAAGTCAGGTGACGTCAATTTCGCAAACAGTAAAACTTCAACGATTTTAGCATATAAGTAAATGGATCAAAATTCGTAAAATTACCATAATTATTGTTAGAAATGGACTATTAAAAAGCCTAAAATAATTAGATTACCTTTAGGGCTACTATTGTTTTTATCTTCAATACAATTCAAAGTCAATAATTGAAATAGAAAAAAAAGTTCCGTGTTTATCGTCAAAATAAAATTATCTAAATTCAAAACAAAAAGGTTAAGATAATATTTCAGAAAAAATACTCTGTGGGTAAGTGATTAGTTCCATTCGTGAATGTCTTCAAAATATTCAGCAATTTCTTGCGGTTCACATAAAAAAAATTTGAGCATTCTTACTATAATAATGGCAGTATCGAAGTAATGCTTGAAAACATCTTTTTTAGCCAAATAAATTAACAATTTTCTAAGTTTTAAAATAACTTTTAACTTTTAGTTTTACAGAGCCTTTTTATCTTTATTAGATTAGAAGAATATTTTATTCTTTAATGAACGTTCACAAATGAAACTGACCACAAAAATATAAAATCTGTTTTACTTAAAATTAATTGAGTATAAAAATTGGATAGAATCGAAATTTTGAGTAAATCATTTGCTTTCAAATTATTCTTTACCAATTCGCCCAACTTAGAATAATCTTTTTTTGAAGATTCTTCTATTTGTTTTATTTCTTTGACTTGATTTAAATCTGGATAGTCATCTTTTTGTAAAAATGGTGAATCAATATTCGGTTCTATAATTTGAGAATTTTGGGGTGTTTTAGGCATTTTGTTATTTAATTGTTGTTGATTTTGCATTTGATTTTGATGTTGCATAAATCTATTTTTGAAATCATTAATTAAATTCTGAGCATCCGATTGTTTTTGATGAACGGGCGATTGCTTTGGTGTTGTTATAAAATCAAATAAAGTGGCTTTATTATTCAATTTAGACGAATAGGTTGGTGTGTTATTTTGTTGATTACGTGGTGAAAATATGCCTGGAACCGGCGATGAATTACTTGAGCCAGCAAATGTATTGTGTCGTTTAAAACTATTTGATTTGGAAAATGAAGAGTTAGTGTAATCAACTGGTGAATTAGCTCCACTATTTCGTGGACTATTTGATGGCAATGGTTGAAGAACTATTTTTTTGCTTTTAAAATTTGATTGAGGAGTATTTGAATTCGATAACGTTGAATCAAATATGTTTTCCATATTTGACGATTTGTTCAAACTAACAATTTTTAAATTATTTGGTGTGCTAAAGTTTTCATTTGAGAGAAGCTTTTCACTTAAACTATTTGAAGAATTGGCTGGTACATTTTTAGTTGGTAGATATTTATTTCCTTCTTCATGAATTAAAGTCAAAAAATATGATACAAAATTCCTATTAATCTTTTTATCAAGAATTGATTTTTCATTCTAAATTATTTTAAAAACTAAACTTTGAAAATTTATTAAAAAGCTCTTTTTAGATTTCTTAATCTTACCTCTTTAATTTGACATTTTAAGTTAAGTTCATCTGTAACATCATTTAAGGATATTTTCGATTCATTATTTGACTTGAAACGATTATTTTTTAAATGATCTATCAATTCATCGCATGTAATTACTTTATTTGTTAAATTTTCTATTATCAGATCATATTTATCTTTCATAATCATTTTTGATTAGAAAGATCAATTTTTGAAAAAATTGAAAAATTTTCAAAAAAATTTAAAGTTAAATTTTAATGTTAAAATTATTGTAAAATAACAGTTTTACAATTTTCATAATTTTATTTACTAAATTTTAATTATAAAAGTGATGAAAAATTATTCGATTAATTGAAAGTGTCAAAGTTCTTTGCAATCTTGGTAAAGTTGTCTTTTAAATAAGCTTTTTCAATTTAGTATTTTGTTTGAATTTTATAAAGAGTAAAATTTTGGAGCGATTGTTTATAAAATTGGCAAAATATGCGGATAATCTGTTTAAAATCATAAAATGATATCATTTATCTCTTTTAATAATTGACAATTATAAAAAGATATTTTGGAGCACTACAATTAATAATTGTAGTGCTCCAAAATATAGAAGATTAGTAAAGCATCCGTAATTTGGAATCAACTCGGAAGTTAAAATAATATATTCAGTCAATTTTAATTGTATGTGGTATGAATGTCAGAGTTCCTATTACAGAAATTTCGCATGGAAGCCAATTTTGATTTTGATTCGACATGTGCTCGCAATTAGCTATTCCAATGATTCGATTATTAACATAAAGCAAGTGCAATCGCTCTTTCCCGTTTACCAACAACCCTTCACTGAAAATGTATCACTTTGTTAACGGGAATAAAACATTAAGATGCTTTAACATACAAATCACATATTAATTTATCTGTGTCATACAGTTAACAGAATTAATCATGTCTGGGTAAATTGACTGGGTAAAAGTTTTTTGGGCGTTTTTCAGGGTGATAAATCATGGAAAGAATTTTCGGGGTAGTAATTAAAATGTTTCTAAAAATTGATATATAGTTTAACTAGGTTTGTTTGTATTACAATATAGTTTTCTTAAGATTATACTTAAGAGAGAAGTTGTTTTAGAAGTAAGATGTCTGATACCAATGAATTAAAAAAATGGGCTCAGTTCTATAATTAAATTTAACACTCAAAATACCGTTGGGTTTATTTGAACCCGTTTTTAGAAAATTTAAATGCTTTAACATAGATTTTATTTATTTTAGGCTTATTAAAAAGCTCTAGTTTTTGTCGCATAAAACTCAGTAACAATTGAATAATAAAACATTTTCAATCCTCAGCTATTACGATTTTAAATTTTCCGAGAAAAACAGTCTGTATTTTGAGTGTTAATCCGAATGAAAAAAACTAAATTCTTTTTGTAGTTTTAGAGAAAAAATTTCATATTATTTTTAAAAGTAGCAAAAATATGAGAACCAAATGAGCAACGAACAAGATTGAATCCTTTTTGAATTACTAATTATTTAACAATTTTTATAATTTTAGTTTATTTATTTGTAATACTTATAAAAATATCGAAATATTTCAGATGCCTGAAAAATAAACATCCATCTCTAAAATAAAAAATGAAAATAGGTATGTAACTCGGTTAATTCAAAATAAAGCTGTAAGAAAGAGAAATTTTCGAGTGAAAAAAAATTTCAATTCCTCAATAAATGCCCGAGTTACATACCTATTTTCATTTTTAATTTTAGAGGGGTATGTGCATTTTTCAAATATCCGAAATATTTTCGTTTTTTTTTACGATTACCGTTACCATTACAAAATTTCCAAAAATTGGTAACGGTAATGGTTACGTCATTTGATTTGATTGAATCACGTCAAATTATTGAATGGTATTCATTATGCTAAGAGCTTAAATTCTAAATTACGAATAAAAAGAGGCTTCAGAGGGATAAAAATAGAATAAGATTATTCCGCTACAATTTTACTAAAAACAGAAGTCGTGTATCAGCAGAGTAATGCTTGGAAAAATGCAAAGACCTGAAATAGGCTTAAGTGCTTCATAGCGCAGATAATGACTTAGTCAATACTGAAGTTTTCTATTTATACTAGGAGTAAACTTGAGTCGGAAAGATATAAGACTTTTTATGGGAGTGCTTTTTCTCTCGCTTCGTGATATTTCTCTAAAAAAATTAAAGTATTTTTTATAAATTTTATTCAATAAACGAAACTTTAATTTCAAACATTAGTTTCAGTTCCAAATATCTCGCAACTTTTTTTCCAAAAAAAATAACTAAAGATACAAATTAGTTTTTTTTTTTTAAATTTTCATTAAAATATTTTTTATACTAAAAATTAAAGTTTACATTAATTTAAAAAAAAAATACATTTTTTTATATCTTTTTTTTTAATAAATGATAAATCTAAAAGAGACCAAAAAAACATCCAAAAAAAATCAAAAATAACAAATTTAAAAATCAGAGAAAAAAGATAAACAAAAATTCAAGAATAAAGTAAAAATAAAAAATATTTTTTTTTTAAAATATTTGCCCTAAATAAGTTCCTATTTTTTTTATTAAATAAGGCAAAAATTTTACAAACGATTATTTTGTCAATTAAAAAAAAAACAAGTCCAAACTTTACATAATCAGTTAGGTCACTCATACAAAAAAAAACTCAGTAATTTTTGTTTAGAAAAAAAGAAAAATTATTTTTGCTTAAATTAAGAAATAATTTGAAATTTTGACTAAAATTTTTTTCGTTTAACTTTACTTTTTAAAAATAATTCCAATAAACTAAAATTAAAATCGCTTAAAAAAAATTTAAACGATTTTTGAAACAACAAAAAAAAGTTTTTTTTTTATAACTTAGATTAAATCAGCTTTACTGCTGAATGGCTTAATTTTAGAGTTAAATTTTTTAATTTAATTCTTAAGTTTAGAAAAATTTTACTTAGAATAATAATAATGAATACAAAAAGGAAAATTAACTAGAAAAAGTTAGGACTATAAAAATTTGAGAGAAATATCAATTAAACTTATGAATTTTAGCTAACTCTTCCAAGCTGATTTGTTTTATTGACCAAGATTTGACATCAAACATAAAATAACTGGATGCATCTTGAAGATTTTGTTTAAGCCATAAGTTTAGTTCTTTGTTAAAAAACCAACCTTTCGATGTAAGTAATGTACTCGCCAACAATTGCTGATCGCCCATGCAACACATGTAAAATAAATAAAATAATAAATCTTCTTGAGAATTTTTAAGAATCATGTTAACATCAAGTAAACCATCTTTGATTGATGATAAATCATAAACATCATTAGAATTACTTATTGGCTCTAAATGATTAACTATTTGAGCTGGTGGTTCTGATAAAATTGAATCATACTCGAAATTTTCACGAACTGGTTGACTCAATAATCTAGCTTCTTCGCCTTTACCAATTACCATTGATAAATTTGAGTCATTTATTCTAAGCATCATGGTTAAACCTATTAACCCAAATTGATCTAGTAAAATATTTGGTGGAATGTTTTTAATATTTCCATCGTTAAATATTTCAATTTCACTGGGTATAATATTTGCTTGATTTTTTTGCTGATGTAAATAGCTTGGTGTTTGATTGTTTTGCCCATTTTTACTCAATAGTAAATTTTTTAAACTGTCTGATGATTGATTCAAGTTATGTTTTTCTCTTTGAAATTGTTGATTTTGTTTAATTCTTTGTTGTGCTTTCAATTGACTTAGTATATATTCTTTTGAAACAGGGACATGATGTTGCTGTTGTTGTTGCTGCGGCTGCTGCTGCTGCTTTCGTTGAAAATATCTCGATTCATCCATTTCATTTCTAGCAAAAGTATCATTTGATTGATAATTGTTATTTTGATCAAGATACCTATCAAAGTGTTGTGGATATTTACATGAATTTTGTTGTTGGGTATTCTGTGTCGTCATTAGAATATCCATCATATTTGCATTATGTGAATTTTGAGGTTGATTTAATAAGTGAATCATCTCAAGCATGCTCAATTGATTTGTTGTCGAGGGCAATTGTTGAAACGAATTTTTAAGATTCATCTCATTTTGTGGGTATAATGGCTGAGAGTTGTAGAGGCATAAGTTGTTCATTTTTTATTTCAAATAAAAAAAAAATTTGAATCTTAATTTTGAATTAAAAAAATTAAATAATTTATTCGAGATTTTTTAACCACGAGTTGATAAGTAATGTAAATCTCGACAAAATATTTTAAATATTTTAAACATTTAAATAATTATTTTAGACTTTAATTAGTTTATTTGAAATTATTAATAAAAAAATATTAATTGAAGCATATTTTTAAGTTTCTTCACCGGTCTTTATGATGCTAATTTTATTTTAAGCTGTGCTTAAAAACAATTCAATTTTTATTCAAAATTTAATAAAAAATAAAAAAATTTTGCAACTGCATCAAGTGACTAAGTATGGATCATAAATAAGTCCTAAAAATTTCTCTAATATCAAAATAATCTATTAGTGAAAATTGGTATTTTTTTATTAAAGACTTTTCCAAAAAAAATTTCTCATTTAACTAAACCATTAAATGGTATAGATAACCACCACTTTAATTATTTAAAGCGGACGAGAAAAGTATGTTTTGAGTCGAGTATTCTTTTGCAAATTATTTTTAATAAATTTTGATTTTATTATTAAAATTTGTGATAAACACTAATTTTTAACTAAACTTGATCACCAATCAGCCAAAAGTTATTTAAAAATTCGAGTCATACTACTTTTTTCACTACTTTTATCGTCTCCTAAAAAAGTATAAAAATTTACGCAGTGAAAAAACTTTTGTTATGAAAAACTAATGTATCTATAATTTAAGTTGTAACTATAAATCTTTTTTTTTCTTGTTAACCCTTTAACTACCAATGTGTCAAAATTGCAACACAAATAAACACAAACAGGACTTACTTTAATATGATGATGTAAATAAATTTATCATCATATTTAAGTTATAAAAAGTTAAAGAAAAATAAGAATTTTGAGTGATATAAGGCTAGGAAAAAAATAATTAGTTAAGAAAAATATTTTAAAGGAAAAAATTTTTTTTTTAATTTTAAAAATATTTTTTAATGTTTTCAAAATTAATTTGTAAATTTTTAAAATGGTTAGAAAAACTTATGAAAGGTCCTGAAAATTTATGAAAAGGTCCGAAAAGATTTGAAAAGGTTTGAAAAGATTTGAACATTTTGGAACGTGCAGATGAATTCGGATGAACAAGAAGGTTCATGAACATTCATTTTTGGAACATGTGACCGACCAGGGTAGTATGATGACGTGGAAAAAAGTGGGGTTGCATTGGAAAATATAGCGGGTGCGCTGTTCTAATAAAATTTTTCGTTTTTACAAGGATCCAGTAATTTTTGTTTGATCGAAAATACCAATACTCTTAAAAAAATTGTTTAAGTACTTGTTGACCATTTACTTGTAAAGTTAAGGAAAAAGCGCATCCCTATTTCCAACTATTAAGTGTTGATTCTCAGTTATACAAAAAGTTTTCACAAATCACTAAAAATTCATTTTTGACTACGTTTTCCTCAACTTAATGTTCTAATTTAATGTGATTTTTTGCTCATTTTCACATTCAACATTTCGAATTTTCTGTCTATTATTTGTATTTTTAATTTAAAGTTTTTTTTAAATATTCAATTAAAACGAAAAAAAAATCAACTCTGGAATTTAATTGAATAATTTATTTGTTGAAAAATGGAATAAAAATTGAACTAAAAAAATAAAATATTCAAAATAAATTACTAATTTTGTTATTTAAATTTTTCAACATTTCTCAAAGTGCACATAAACGCATGACATGCTCGGTAAAAATACTTCAGTTTATAATTTTTGTACTTATTTTGAATACAAAAATGATTATTTGATTTATTTCTTAGCATAATGCCTTTAAGTAAGACCAAAAGACCACAATTAGGAAACGACTTTAGATTCATATCTTATTAGCCGATAAATTAAACTTTAGATTCTAAAGATATTTCATGAATATCTAAAGTATAGATATTTTAATTTAAAAGAGCTAATAAAGTGAATAGCTTAGCAAAATATCAAAAATAAAATTCAAAAAAGTTAAAGTCATCGCTATGAACTCTTTATCTTTATTTTAACCACTTGCAAATGTCATCGAAAATGGTCAAAAAAATTAGTTGAGATCCAAAATGTTCCAATTAAAAACTTTACTTTGGTTTGTTGATAAAATTGACTTGAAAACAAGACAAGGTTGACTTGAAGTGATTCAGAGTGGTTAAAAACGGTCCATCTAAATAAAGACCATATTTTTTTTTATAAAATTTTACTTAATTATCGCAATATCTTGTATAGGAATGCATTGAATTAAAACCTAAAATTTTAAAAATTAATGCACCCCAAACTAAAACAATTTTTAATTTTTTACCGCATATTTTAATAGAGAACCAATTATTCTTAAAAATTTGATTTCTAATGCATGTATTTCTTTGCAAGGTATTACGGTATAATTAAAATGGATTTAGATTGCAAAAAATTCAAAAAAGAGGGGTCCATCTGTGTCTTGGGAAAAATGTTTGGTTTATTTTTTTTTATGGAATCCTTTTCAACCTTTAGCTGAAATTTACGTCCCTCATTGACAATACCTCACGATTCGCTTCCGGTTAAACGTTCCATAGAGACATAATCATTTTTTAAAGATGAGAATTCTACTCATAATTTTTTTTATAAAAGAAAAAATCGACCAAAATTGAATGGAACATCCGTTAACTTATTTGTTATTATTTTAAAAATCATTGAGCATTGTTCACTAAATCATTTCGAAAAAATATTTGACTTCGAATAAGATTTATTTAAATAGGTATTTTTTAATAAAAAAAAAGTATATAAGACAAGTTAATTTATTCCTTTTATTAAATATATTAAAAATATACAGGTCAATCAATTTGACAAAATAAACTTTTTATAAATATAAAAAAATATATATATTTATAAGCTAATTATTTTTTTTATATTTTACTACCTATATGTTCAATAGGTTTTATACTTTCAAAAAAGTATTAAAAAATTTATTTATGTGTCAAAACGAAACTCTACGAACGCTAATATTCCCTTTTTAAATTTGATATTTTGTTTTGAAATAGTTCAATTTTTAAAATTCTTCCACTATGATGATATTAATTTCCGATTAACAACAAAAAAAATGTACAAACAAATAAACTTTATTTTGGCTCTAATATTGGCATGTCTCAATTTGGGATTTTGTCAAATGTATTGGGAAAAATTGTACGACAATTTATCTTATAAATTTTCTGACAAACCAGCACCAAGACGTGATGCAGCTATTGGCTTTGACATTGAAAGACAACGTGTAATTATATATGGTGGTTGGCAAGTTAATCCTTCACATTCGAATACTAATTCATTTACAATGCCCGTTCTTTTTGATGATACATGGGAATTTAATTTAAAAACAAGTAAAAAAAATTTTAAAAATAAGCTTTACAATTCAATTCTAGATTTTTAATTTAATTAAAAATAAAAAAAAGAAACATGGAAACCTTTATCATTTAGTCTAAATAGACCATCAGCTAGATATGGTATGCTTTATTCACATAGTAAACATGGTCTTTACATTAGTTGTGGTAAAGGTCTATTTGAAAATTATTTAAATGACTTATGGGTTTATGACTTTAGTGATGATCAATGGCGTAAAATGGATCAAACCTATATAAGCATAAATCCTGAGGCTAGATATTCACCAATAGGTGGAATATATCCATCATATGAGTTCAATACTAATGATTTAAAGAATAATCTTTATCTTGGTATGGGTCGAGCTCAATATGAAATGTTTGACAACATGTTTTACTATCAGTTTACAGATTTAAGATCTTTGAATGGCATGTGGGATAGAAGTATTTCATTTTGATAAAAAACAAAGTTGTATAAAAGTCTTAAGTTAAAAATTAAATTTTTTTAAAGAGACTTTTATAAAATTTACATTGTTCATTTTAAAAATTATCTTTTTAAGTATATACTGAAATATTAACTGGACCTTATAGCTTTACGCATCCACATGGGAGAGCTTATTCTAGTAGTACTATGATATCACCTGATGAACTTTTAATTCATAGCGGTTGTTTGAGTGGGAGTTTTAGTGGAGGGCCATGTCCATCGGCGGATTCTTGGATATTTTCTCATAAGTATAATAAATGGGAAAAGGTCGACTCATCTTGTATAAGTCCTAGGTTATATTCGTCAATGGCTTCGGTAATTTCAGACGGCTATAGAAAATCTGCCGTTCTATTCTCGGGCTTGGAAATCGATCGTACTATTCTAAAAACTGAAATAGAACTTGAAGATGAAGTCGCTCTTTATGACAATTTGGCCAATAGATGGGTTATTAAAAAAGTTCAAGTAATGCATCTTTAATTTAAACAATAATAAAAATAAAAGTTGAAAGAAATTTTTTTAGGGTTTCTTTTTTCCAGAGAAAAGAAATGGTCATGTCATGTGTACAGGTAAATTTAATAGTGATTTTGGCGTATTTATGTTTGGTGGTTTCGGTCATTCTAGGTAACAAAAAAAAAATTTAACAAATTTAATTATATAATTGTATTTTTATTAAAAATTAAAGTGATAATACATTGGGTGATTTGTGGTTCTTAAAAGTCAATATAAGTACAATATTTGAAAATGAAATATCACCTAATTTTTATACAATTAATACAAATAAAAAAAATAAATGCTCTACATATTTTTCGACAATACATTTGCATGCTATTTTAATGTTTATTGGATGTGCTATTTTGATAAATATCTCAAATATTATTTCGAATTATTTTAAATCGAAAAAATACTCAAAAATTTTTTATTTTACTTTTATGGTAATTTTTAGCAAAAAAAAAAATTTAGTGTTTTTGATTCAACATTAACAAATTAATTTGTCTTTTTGTTTTTAAAGCTACTTGGTTTATTGATTGTAAGTGTTGGATTAATATTTGGATTTTGGAGCTCACGTGGTCTACCTCATTTGGCTCATTCAATAATTGGAATTTTTACATATTTACTATTGTTGATGCAACCAATTGTTCAATTAATGTAAGTTAAAATGAATCATCGATTTCATCGCTTCTTTTAAACTTATTCTTTTTAAATTCTTGAGCATATTTAAAAAATTTTGGATTATTTTTAATTTGATCATTGGTCATTTTACTTGATTGAGTTTCAAAACTACTTGCTTCGTCTATATCCTCTTGATCATCAAAACATCTATCTTCACTTTCTTCTGTTTTTATTCGCATTCTCCTTAGTATTAATTTTAATAGCTCGGTTTGACGATCCAATGTCATTTTCATAGTTTTGAATTTTTCCTTATGTCTCAAAAGTTCTAAATATATTATTTGATTCGAGTCATTGTCGGTTTTCTTCAAAATTGGCGAATTTTGACCAAATCTTATTTTACTAAAGATATTCTTAATTTGGGAAAATTAAATTTTAAATCTAAACTTTTAAATTTAAAAATAATTTTTACTTTAAGTATATTATATCTATTTGATTTATCACCATAAACAATTATATATTCCATTTCATTAACTCTTTCAAACAATTTTCTTGGCATCTTTTTTTCCAATTCGGCATGAAGTTGAACTTGCATTGCCTCTCTTTTCAATTTAGCATCTCTCTGAACTGACTCTATATCACCAACTGCCAAACCAATCTAAAATGAAATCTTATAATGACAAGTTTTCAAAAGAAGATTTTTGATTCAACAAAAAAATTTTTAATAGTACAAAATTGCTAAAAATATCGGTTAAAATTTTTTTTAATGATTTTCTTTTAACTCTAAAATGAACCCTTTTTTAAACACATGCCTATTTTTTTCATTTAAAATTCTTATGAATTTTACCAAAGAAGAAAAGTTAAGAAATTTTATAACTTGTAACCTTAAGTTAATTTTATTTTAATGAATAGAAATTTTTTATTTTTTTAAATTAAGCTCTGTAGAAAACCATGTTTGATTTAAATGAAAATAACTCTATTTATTTTAATCAAAAACTACTTACAAGTAAATTAGTTAGAAGAATTTGTATCAAAAAAATGAATAGGGCCAAGAAAAAAAGACTCATTTTTCCAAAAATTAATTTGTTATTGGTAAAAGGAATTATGAATGAGTTGAGACCATCAGTTTCACCCATCATCATTACAATCGATCGATATATTGAAATAAGTGGAGTTGAATTAGCTCCGTAACTCTTTAAAAATTAACAAAAAAAAATTAATTTAATTTAAGTTATTCGATCTGATATGATCTGAAAAATTTCATCATATCAGAGTGATTCTTAAATAAGCAAGCTTACATCATGTTTGAGAAGAATATAAAAAACCAAACCAAAACCAATAATAAGTATGGAAAATAAAAATATGACTTTTATAAGAGTTTTAAGTATTTCAGTAAACATAACCACATAGATTCCAAATATGTAAAATCTTTGCATGTATAGTAATAAATTAAACCATGCCAAAAATATTGCCAGTGTGCCCATTTCGGCCTGAAAAAAATATGAATATTGATTGACTATTTTTATAGGACATAGATAAATGATTGTTGTAGGATAAAGAATAAGCTGAATGTAGACTTGAAAATTTTTAAAGTATTCAAATTTCTGAAATAAATAAAAAAAATTTTATTTCTTTAAATATACAATAAAATAATTAAATTATACTTCTAATTTCATTTGATAGATTTCTTTCAAAAAGCTTATTGCCGAATAAAAAAGGCAAAATCCGCAAAGGATTAAATTCATGTTTTTCTCTTTTATTGCATTTTTCTAGAATTAAAATATAAGTTTACCAACTTTTTTTTTAAAAAGTTTATTATGAATTCTTACGTAAATATTCTCTTTAGGGAAAAAATCACAATCAGTAAAGTTTAGATCGACATCAATCAAGACATAATCATTTATTGGATCTTCATGATTACATTTTGGAATAATTATTATAATTGTTGTCAAAATGGTTAAGAATATTAGGTATAAAAGAGTTGTAAGACCATATAGTGGTAAGCCATATTTGCTCCATTTTCTTTGTAATAATGTCTCACATAATGGATGAGATAGGCAATCAGTTCGACCATATTTTACCATTGTTACCAATGGTTCCATTGGCGAAAATAGAAATCTTCCATCTTTATCAACTTTAACATCAGACCAATTCAAGTATTTAAAGTTATAACGGATCTAGCAAAAATATTAAAAAAAAATTCTTATAAAAAAAATATTTTTTTTAAAAGAAAAAAATAGCATACAGAATATTTCTTTTCAGAACTGTCGTCTAAATATTTTTTCGTCACACATCTTTCCATGACAGCTTGAGTTACCTCGGAAGATAATTGTATAATTCCAACAAACGGCGTCTTATACTCATTTGATTTTAAATTCAAAGCTTCTTCCCATCGATCATGACTTATAATTGCCATTAGAGAACCTTGTTGTTTATAGTTGATTGCCAAATCAATAAAGCTCAAGCCTTCTTTATTGTATTTAAATTCTATTCCAAGATCTAATAAAAATTGAATTACATTTGGGTGCCCTTCCTGACATGCCAAATGTAAAGCTGTATTCTAATTTAAAAAAATAAAAATAAAATTAATTCACAAATCATTTTGTGTAAATAAACCTAACATAAATGTATTAAATCTAGGTTTGTTATAGTTTTAAGTAAAATTCTGATGTCTGCTGAATTATAAAAATTTTTCACTAAAGAGAAAGATATTTCCTTAATTCCATCTTAAATCTAAAGCCTCGATAGAGAACACTTAAAAACATTAGAAAAAAATTTTAAGTTTTTTTTTTTTGATTGGTTTAAAATGGAATTTTAAAAAATTAACGCTATGTCGGATGTTTCAAGAGAAAAATATGAAGCTAAGAGGCATAATAAAGAAATATTTTAAATAGGGAAAGCAAGATTTTACAGTAAACAAAATTTATGTCAGATTTAGTCTAAATAAAAGAATTTACTCCATCTTTATTTATTGAGTTCAAAACATAAGGATCAACGTTATGAATAATTTTCATACAATCTGTAAATCCATTTAGAGCAGATTCATGAAAAGGATTGTTACCACTTCCATAAGACTTATAAATTAATGCGCCTTTTTGTATAAGTAACTCGACAACTTTAGTGTGACCATATCTGGCTGCCCAATGTAAAGGAGTCATACCAGTTATATCTTTTTCATTAATATTATTCTTATAACTATCACAGCATAAAATTTCCAAACAACTTGAAATTCTGCCATACTTGGCAGAAAAATGCAAAGGTGACTGTTTATCTTTGTTTTTAATGTTGATATTAGCTCCATAGGATATCAAAAGCTTTAAACAATTAACATGACCAAATTTACTTGCATAATGTATGCATGTACAACCATTAACATCTTGATCATTAAAAAGATCAGTAAAATTTTTTTGTTTACTTATTTCGCATAAAATTTTTTCCAATGCTTTCATTGAAGATTTTTTACATTGAACCGTCTGATTATCATAACTATCATTATTTTTACTAAAAGATTCTTGATCAATAATTAAGTGAATTAGATTTCTTAATCGAGAATCTTTAATTCGAAAATTGCTTCCTTTCGAGATAAGAAAACATGCCATATTTACACAATTCCTACTTGCTGCTACTAATAACGGTGATCTTTTTTCTTTATCTAAAGCATCTATAAAAGCGCCTTTGTCCAATAAATATCCAGCTATGTCAATATGATCAAACATCGCTGCTTTGTGCAAAGGTGTCATTTCGAGACTATCATTAGAATGAATTACTTCCGAAAACATGTCAGGTTGTTTTTCTGCCATTAATTTCAAAATATCAAACGAACCTTGTGAGCAAGCTAAGTGAACTGGAGTACTTTTGTCAACTTCAATTATCTCGTCAATATTTGCTCCATTTTCAAGGCATAATTTAACTGCGCCTAAATTACCAAATTGCACAGCAGCATGAAGAGGTTTATTATTATCACCATCAACAAAAGACAACATTTTTAACTTAGAACATCCCATTTTATTTCCTTCGCCAATCAAAAGCTCTAAAACCTTATTTGAGCAACGTTGAGCAGCGACATGAATTGGGAAAAATCCATTATTACAAGTTTGACAAATATTTGATTTATGTTTGATTAAAACTTTAGCACATTCTAAATTATCATGATAAGCACATGTATGCAATGCTGTACTACCATTTTCACCTCCCAAATGTATATTGATTTTATTTTTTTGATGAGTTAAAAGTATATCTAAAATTTCTGGTTGATTTGAAATGACACATTGATGTATTGGAGCGTAGGAATTCTTATTTTTAATTGTAGTATCAGCGTTTTTATTCAACAAATAAGTAACACATTCTTTTGAGCCTCTTTCAATAGCAATATGTAGCGGTGTATTTCCATTTAGGTCTTGGGCATTTATAATTGAAGGTTTACATTTTTCTATAATGAAATCGAGAATTTTAAGTTTTGATTTAAAAGCAGCATAGTGAATTGGTAACCAATTTTTCGCATTATCTTTAAGCAAAAGTCTTCGTGGATCTTCATTGTAAAGTCGTCGAAATTCATCCAGTTTTTCAGATTGCGCAATTTTATGAATATAAAAAGGTCCCTCTTCAATTAAACAAGAATCTTTTACCTTGGCAATAGCAGCTGAAGACAATGAAGCTAATGAAAATGATTGCGGTGAAGGTGACTTGGATTTTTCTTTTCTCTTTAAAGTTGAATATTTCTTAACTCGCTTGTCCAATTTGGACTTTTTACAAGTCTCATTTGTTAATTGGCATGTTTCACTTGTTTCATAATTCAATGTTAAGTTGTCTAATTTTTCACCACAATCATACAAAAGATCTTTTTCACTTTCGTTATATTTCATTCTTAGAGCTTATCACCCTAAATTCGAAATCTAAAAAATTACTTACAAAATTAAAATCAAATTTCGAAACGTCTTAAAAAATATATTTCAAATTGCTTTTGATTTTCATTAATATGATATAACAAAGGAAAAAGTCTTAAATAAATAGATAAAAGCAAAGATTTGATTGATTAAATATTTGCAAATCTTTTGTGATTTATTTTTCTAAAATTTAATTTGGATATCATTTATTGATAGAAATAAAGAAAAAATTCGAACTGATAATAGTAGCTTAAATTCTTTGAGTTTTTATAATTTAAGATAGAAATATGGCTAGAAAATTCTAATAAAAAATATACCAAAATAAAACTATTTTTAATAATCACGTTTTTCTAGAAGTTTATTTAATAAAATAAGAAGATTCCTATTATTCCTAGAACTAATAAATATACTGGATGTTTAAATAAAAAGAAGTCCTTTCAAAAATGCTTATTTGTTAAACATTTTTAATATTCTTATTTAATATTATGAAAAAAGAATCTAAAGATGGATTCAAGGCACTAAAAAAATAAAAACTAAATAATCAAATCTATTATTTAGAAAATCTAGAAAATGTGTCCTATAGATGAAGGAACTAAAAATGACGAAAAATCCAACCAACAAATGAAATTAAATTTTTAAAAACAAATCAATTTTTCGGATTTATTTTCTTCAAGGATCATGCTTTTAAAAAAAACTTTTAATTTCGATTTGAAAAAAAAATTAATTGCTTCATTTTTTTCTGTACAAAAAAAAATCACGTTTCCGACATGGCAATTACCCATTTATTAAATCGAATAACATTAGAAGCAATTTAAAATTAAATGAATAATAATGCTTAGTCTCAATAACCAAAAAAAAATTTAATTTAAAAATTTTAATCTAATGATTTATGATATGGTTTCCTGTTATTAGGCAAAAAAAGCTAATATTTACTTATATAATAATTCAATCAAATTTTATATGTTTTTATCTAATCTTACCTAAAAAAATTTTATTTTTTTTCAAGGAGAGAAAAAACAAAAAAAATCGATTATTACATTGATGAAGATGAAAAGACAAAAGCTCTTCAATACAAATCAGGATTTTGTTACAATTTAATAAATTTTTTTTCCAAAAATTTATCATTTTCATCAATTACACTTGCAATTGTAAATATATCACTAGGTGTATTTTATGCTGTTTTAGAATGGTATTGGATAGTTGTTTGGTTTACTTTTTTGGGAGCCAATATTTTTTTATATATAGTTTTGGAAATATGGAAAAATAATAGAAAATCATCAAGAAGAAAATCAAATAATAAAGATGATGATTCAGATTCAGATGAAGAATTCAGCCTTAGTAAAGCAAGTTCTACTCAACAATTAAAGCCGGGTTCAAATAGTGACAATATTAGAATGGAACCATTCAGATATACAAATCCTACAAGACAATCATTTAAAAATCAAAAAATATCAAATGTGAATGCTAATTATTCCATTGATGAAAGTCTTTCGAAAGATAGTAATCATAGAGCCCAAAGCGACCGTTTAAATTATTCACAAAAAATAAATATATCGTATATTGGTGATGGAGATTATGAAAGTGAACTTAAGTATGTAACAGCTAAAAAATCAGCTCTTAAAGAAAAAATCGAGTCACTAACATCTTCTCCAATATCTTCAATTGGTATTATTAACCAAGTTAATTCTCCTCAACAAACTCCAAGAAATGACTACTCTTATAAAAATGTTAAATATTAAATATGCCTAACGGTTTTTTTATTAATATTTAGCGATTAGAATCTCCAGTCATTTGTTAATTTTTATAAATATTTTCATTTATTTTAAAATAAATTTCTTTTAAATTAATTATTTCAAATTAATTTTAGTAAATAACCAAAAATAATAATTGCAATATACTACCATGCAAAATACTAAGAATGGAGTTTTTATCTAGATGAATTAATCCGTACTACCGTACCGTAATACCATACTTGCTTATCGGATTAAAATTTTTTTTTTACAATTTAATAAAAAAATTAGAATTTTTTGTAAAAGAATTTTTCTGAAAAATTTAGGAAAATTTCGTAGAGTACGGCATGGTACGGTAGTATAGGACCGTCCGATAGTATGGTACGGTGCGGTCCAATAATACATTACAGTATGCAATGGTTTAAGATAGTTGTTAGCGTTTCTTCGTAAATATTTTTATTTTTCGGTAGCTGTGAAGAGTATTTTAAATAATATATCTTGGTCTCTCGAAAAATTTTAGTTAGAAGGAATTAAAAATAGATTGAAAATTCTGCTTAAAATTTTTTATTAAACAATTTTTATAATTTTTTTATTCATCATCTTCATCATCGTCATCTTCGTCATCATCATCCTCCATTCCGAAATTGTTCTCACCATTTTCTGCAGCGTCTTCGTCCTCATCATCTTCTTCGTCTTCATCGTCGTCATCCTCAGATTCGTCTTTTTTATTCTAATAAAATAATAAAAAAAATTTAAACAAAGTGAAATTTTCAAGAAAAAATTTTATAATTTACTTTTTTTAATAAAGAGCTTTTTGATAACTCTTTCCTTTTTTTAAATGAGACAACTTCTTTTTTAAGTATTTTTTTACTATCGCCATCATCGGCCATGTTTTCATCTTGATCATCATCATCATCATGAATAGATTCTTCTTCATCCTCTTCATCTGAAAACACATATTCATCAAATTCAGAATGACTTGGAATTAGTTCATCCTCTATTTGTTCGTCTTCACTAGTCGAATCTTGATAATATAATAGTGGCTCTTTATCATTGCCACTTGGTAGATCTTCAGCTTGACTTGTCACTTGAGACATTACTAATTGTAATTTTCCTTGTAATTTAGATAATTGTGGGAACAATTTTGTTCTAGCATTCATCATTTCATAAACTGAACCTAATGACTCAATTAAATCTGGATATGACATTAAATAAGATGTATGGATCATCAATACCGATTTAAGCCATTTAATTAATCCTAAACCAGATTGAGCATGGCCCTGTAAACGCTTATTTAATTCTTTAATCAATTGAACAACATAATTTGTTGGCAGCATACGAACTGTTTTTGCTATTACTTTATCATTTTTATGTTGTAGTATATGCTTTAATATTGATTTTTTTTTTAATTAAAGATTTATTAGAAAAATTTTAAATAAAACTTACATTTAACATTTTTGAATCGTTACTTTGTAAACCTTGAACAAGTAAAACCAACAAATTATCAGTTTTAGGCACTTGACCATTTTTATAATAAGCTTCTCCATTCGTTTCATCCAATCCCATGACATTAAGTCTTTCTTCTAAAGTCATTTGACTTGGTTCAGTTGATTTTCTTTTTTGTTGATTTCCTAGACCAATGCTCGTTTGAGGACCAGATTGACCAGGCACTAAGACTTTAACATCTTTGGAAATAATTGGCGATTCAATTTTAGTGGCTTGAGTCTGTAAGGTAACACTTGTTTTGAATGGATCGTCTCTTTTTAAAACTTTTTTAGTTTCATTTAGCTCAGAGAACTCGATTTTTTCAATCCGAGGATTAACATGTGATCCATAGACTATGTACAAATAGTTATTATTTAGCATATCAACTAATGAACTTTCATTATTAACATTTCCTAGTTCAATCAAATCTAATTTTTCATTTTTTGAATTGGCTAAAAAAGCAGCGTAAATTTTCAATGGTGAACCTTCTTTAGTTTCTAATTTGACTGTATTTATTGGTTTGAGAGGCTTTTTCAAATTGGATTTTTCATCACTTGAAAAATCATATTTAAATAAACACAATTGTCCTTTGTGTGTCATAGCCAAGACTAGTGCTTCCAAGTTTTTATCATTTTTTTTAATAGATATTACTTCTAAAAATGATGGGCCATCATTTAAAGTAAATGATTGGAGTGTTTGATTTGATGTTTCAGTAATATTAGCACTATTTAAAGTCCAAGCATTCAAGATTCTATCGTTATGAGCTGCTGAAAAAAAATATTCTAAATCTTGATTTTTTTGAGATAAAAATTGAAGTTTGAAAATATCGTTAGAATGACCAGTTAAAGTTTTAACCTTTGTTTTTGACTTTAAATCCCAAACAGTTATAGTCTTTGAAGAACAAATTAAATAATTATTTGTTGGATCGATTGATATTGAAGTAATAGCTGTTTTGGACGCCTTCCATTTAGCCTTTACTTTAGATTCTAATAATGACCATTCAACAATGTAACCATCATCAGAACATGAATATATGGAATCCGAATAATTAGGACACCATGAAATATCATTTACTTTATCTGAATGACCACCTTCACTTAATTGAGTGTGTAATGAGGCCTTTGATAAACTGTAAATTAAAATTGAGCCATCTGTAGTTCCTAAAGCTATTAAATCTAAATGGTTTAATTCAGTTTCTATGCTTTTATTTGTCGATTCTGAATTGGTTTTTAACTTTTTTTGCTTTGAATTTTGCACTGTATTTTGTGTTCGTTTTAGTCTTGACCAGACTAAGCATGAACATACAGCTTGTAAATGAGTAGTAGATGAATACTCTAGTTTTAGATTAGAAGTTAAAGTATCATAAAATTTAATAACACCATCAGGTGTACATAAAGCTACACAATCTCCATTTGAACTAATTGAACAAAGCAGATCAGAACTATTTGCCAAACGATGCATTTACGTTATTTCGTTAAGTCAAAAATTTGAAAAAAAAAAATTTTCAATTTTAAAGAGAAATTTTTTATTAATGAATTTAAGTTAATATTTAACTTAAGTGCACATGCTTTTAGATCTTGCTCAAAATAATGTTTTCAAAAATTCATAAAGGTATATAAGGTTTGAATTCGAAGTTGAATTTTTTTTTGTTCAAATTTGAAATTTTTTTTCGAAATTAATTCAACAATTTCTTTGCATTTTCATGTTGAAATTTTATTTTTCTGCTTTTTTTAAGGTGTTTGAAATCGCATAAATTTTTTTTTTTCAACAAATAAAACTGTACTCTAAGCGAGTGAGATACAAAATATATTCCTTCTGAAAATCTCTATAAAAAGAATACGGCTATTGATTAATTTATTTTCAATTTTTATCATTCAGATGTATTAAATCAAAATTTTGGAATTATTTTTAAAATTAAAAATCCTTTTAGAATGATTTAAAATCTTAAAAGATCAAAAAACTTTACAATAAGAAAATTAAAGAACAAGATAAGAATCTTAATCTTATCAAGATCCTATACTGTTCTTCATAAGATTTTATATTAAGAATTGTGAAGGCTTTTGTGAAGCTTTAAAAAATTCAGCGGGTTAGGCAAGATGATCTTGTCAGGAAATTGACAAAGAAGCAAAATAGCAAAAAATACAAAGAAAACAAACAATTTGAACTTAAGATCAAGTAAACTAAGTTAGAAAAGTATAATCCCAATTTTAGCAGACAGACGATTAAAGAAAAATAAAATTGCATAACAATAAAATAAGGAAGAGCTTAGTTTTGTCGTACAATTCATTAAAATTAATTTACTTACGATAATCAAGAATCAGTCTAAAAAACACGGTAATTGTGTTTTTTAGACTCATTCTTAATGGAGATAAAAACATTTTGAAAAAAGCACTTTTAATTAGAAGTTTAAATGCTAAAAATCAAGACGCGTTAAGTCGTTTTGAATAGAAGCAAAACGGCGCTTATTAGTTTTTAAAGAAGACAATTCTTTATCGTTTTTTAGTTTTTATAGGGAAATTTCACGTCATTCAAAAAGATAGACTAAAAATTTGTAATTCAAAAAAAGTCAACGCTCGTTAAACCGGAACGATTCGGACCGAAAAAATACCATTCCTGATTAAGTTTTCCGAATTAGCTATAAATCGGAATTCAATTAAGTCAAGTTTGATAAAAATCCGAATAAAAAATTTTTTTTAATGAATTTTAATAAATTATTTTATTCTTCTTCGCTTTTATTTTTAACAATAAAATTAAAGTTCAATAAAAAAAAATGAAACTCTCTATAGTTTAATGCATGATAAATTATTATGTTATAAAAATTTATATTCTAATGTGCTAACATTAAAATCTGAACACTTTTTTTGTCAGAATGATGAAATAAACCGGAATAAAAATCCGACTTAATGAAGTAAATTTACATAGAAAAGTATTTAGCTAGGGATAGGGACCAAGAAAATTTATCCGAATACCGAATTGTCCGAATAATCGAAGATCGACTATACTCTCGATTTTGTGACGTCAGACGAGCATAAGATTTATGTCAAAAAATCAAATTCTCATAAAATCGAGATTGCACGGGTGTAGAACAATTGTTACACTTTTTAGGAATTTACAGAATATTCTTATAACTTTCCATTCAAAAGTTTTAGCAATTTGAATGAATTGAAATGACGAATTGAAATTTACTGTACAGAGCGTTAATATTTACTCTTTTTTTACTTCTCCTTATAAGGAGGTTAATTCATTTAATTAAATTATTTAAAAATATAGAAAAATTTCATATTTTTTACCATTAAAAAGAAACTTATCAGAAATAGTTGTTTATGATAAGTGACACTTGGAGTCCAAGAATTTAGTGCGTAAAAAATATTTCTTTTTGACAGAATTTCATTCAAAATTGAAAAATTCGGTGTTAAAAACTTTCTGAATCTATTTTTTTTAAGTTAAGCTAATTTCTTGAATTTAAAAAAAATATTTACGGTATTTTAACAATAACTTTTCGGCAAGATTATTTAGTTTTTTATTTAAGAATTTAAATTTGCCTAAAGAAAAAATTGAATTTTTAATATTTCAAAATTATGATAATTTTCTTTATTTAAATTTTTAAAAGATGAATAATTCAAATGTGATTTCTGTTCCGATTTTATTCAATTTGGAAGAAGCCAAAAATTGGATCGAAACAAAGGTTAAAAATTAATCATTTAGCTAAAAATTGTACTATGAATTTTAATTGATTTTTCAGTTGATCGTTTTTATTATATTTTATCATTTAAATCATGAAAATTCATTTCTTTTTTAAATTTTGAAATATTTTTAATGAACTTTTAAAAATAAATAGAGGGAACCATTCATTCTAAAAAATTTTGATTATGGACCATGTTTGAAAAAATGGAATGTAGATTATTTGAGTCAAAAAGCCGAAAATAGACTAGTCAAAATCCATGTATCAACTGCTAGTGAAATGGATTTTATCAATAAAAATTTTATCTATAGGTTTATATTTTTTTGAATTTATAAAAAAAATTTAAGTATTTAAATTTTAATATAAGAACGTTGCCGTTCGCCGAATTAATAAAGCGTGCATCAAAGGAAAATCAAACTGACTTTTTTATCAGCGAAAACGAAAAGTATTATTTGAGATCATTGGGAACAGATGATAGGAAAGATATTGCAAACATTAAGGCTGAATTTCCAGAGATAGCTGATGACATATGCTTTCCTCCTTTATTTGATAAAGAAAAATTTTTTTCGAGTGTTTTTAGAATTACCTCTTCTAATTTAAGACTGTGGACACATTATGATGTAAATTTTTAAAATAGATAAATGGAATAACCATTTGGAAAAAATTTTTTTTTTAGATTATGGACAATATTTTGATACAAGTATCTGGTAGAAAGAGAATAATCCTATTTCCTCCATCAGATATCGAATATTTGTACATGAAAGGCGATAAATCTCTTGTTTTAGAAGTTGATAATCCTGACTTGGAAAAATACCCCCTTTTTACAAAAGCATCTAGATATGAATGTGAACTGAATCCTGGTGATGGAATCTTTATTCCCTGTAATTTTAATAAGGAGAATGTACAAGATTTCTTAAAAATCAAGCTCTTTGAGTTAAAAAATAATTTTAAAGATATTATTAATTTTTTTAAGGAGTCTTCTAGTTTATTTTTGCGATTAAGCTAACTTTTTTTTAAAGCATTGTGGCTTCATAATGTGATTACTTTAGACTTTAGCATCGGAGTAAATGTTTTTTGGAAGCATTTGGATGATGAATTTTATGAAAAAAAGGACATTTATGGAAACAAGGATTTGTTAAATGCTCAAAAAGCGTTTCTTTTTACAGATAAATCTTTAAAAGAACTAAATTCAATGCCATTATATTATAAAGAATTCTATACAAAAAGAATTATAGAAGCTCTGAAAGATAATTTAAACAAATAGAAATTAAATAAAATAAACTCTAGAAAAAATAACTTTTTTGACTGTAATCAGAAATGAATTAATTCATGAACGGCATAGTTGAGACTGTGAAGTTTATTTCTAATCACTCGTTTCAATTCATTATATTCATTGTCATTTTTTTACAGAATACAATTTCTAAAATTTAATTTGCTGTAATTTGTAAAATTTTTGCTACACCCAACAAAAAGGAGAAAAAAAAATTTTTATATGAGACTTTTTTTCCAGAACTGATTTGATTTCATGTTAAGTTTTATATAACTTTTTAAAGTTGTGTGCAAAATTTTATAATAAATAGACTTATTTTTGAGAGTGTTTTTTGGGAGCTCAAAACCATTAGCCGGAAATTTTTTAATTATCATTATCAAACATCATCAATTTTCCGCTAATAATGAGTAGTGATTTTTGCTTTTGTTTCCTCTTTAACTACCGTATTTATTCAAAATTTAGAAAATATCGGTACATCAAAAAAAAAATCTTCTTATCGAATAATAATTTACGTAGATTGATTGATTTTTTGTTAAAGTATCATATTGCACTTGAATGACTTTTTTAAATATTTATGTTTTCTGTAAGAAAAACTTAAATATTTTATTTATTAAAGTGATTGTTAAATATTATTTAACAAATTTTTTTATAGATAAAAAATAGGTGACTTTTCATTTCAAATTTAATTTTCTAAAAAAATATAGAATCTAGATAATTTTTGATTGAATACCAAACAAAAATCAGGTTTTTAGATAAATTTATTCATTTTGACTCTAATTAGATATATGAGGAGCAATTTAAAAAAATATATAAAAATTCTTAATTCTTTATACCATAACTAGGCTATTTTCCAAAGAAAATTTTCTTTAAAGAAACGGCCAAATTAGCTATTTCAATTTTGACAAAGATGATAGGATACTTCTAATTACTTGATTTAGGTTCTTTTTAAAAGTTTTTACAATTTTTGGAAGCAATCGGAAATTGAGGTAGCAAAAAAAATAAAAGTGAAAGCTTTTTTTGTCCCTCGGTCTACTAAAAGTTTATTTAGAAGTTAGACATCTTGATCGATTAATTTGACTTATGAGTTGAAGCAAATTGCCTAATTTAGATAAAAATTTAGGATTTTTGAGGCAATATCAGAAAAGATAGTATAACTTGATTTTTGAAGGTTCATTTTTTGCTTACATTTACGTAGCGAATTATAGAAAAAAATTACTTTAAAACTGATATAAAAAAGGAGCTTTGACGTTTTTCATTGTAAGCTACTAGATACAGTTGATAATATCACTTCTATTTTAGTTAAAATTAAACGAGTAGCTAAAAAATATGTTGATACATTTAAAGATAAATATTTGTTTTTATTGTTTAAATGTTGTTGTCTTAAGGATTAAAGTTAATTATTTTTTTTTCGACTAGAAAAATTAAATTAGATATAAAAAGCCTGAATTTTTAAATTAAAATACAATTTTTTAATTATTTTTTAATTTTATTTTTTTTCGAAATTCCAAATTAAAATTAATTGAAAAAACATTCTATACAATCTTTTCTTAAGTTTCAAATCTTTTTGACAAATATTGAAATTTCTTCAATAAAAAAATATGTTTTCTTAATCCAAGTTAATTTCAAATTGTATTTTTCCAAATATTATTGAGCAATTGAAAACAGATAATACCAAAATTTTTTGTTGTTGTTGCCATACCATACGTCGGCCTAGAACTTTTCCTGGAAATTTTTTGCTTATTTTTTCCTTTTTTTATTGAAAAATATTACTGAAAAAAATTCAAATAAAAGCATATACTATTATAAATCTACAGTAAAAATTGATTCTCTTGATTTGTTTTTGACTACTACCGAATTTTCTCATGAATATTTCAATTTTTTTAAACTTAAAAAAAAATTTAAAAAAAAAGAAAAAAAGCAAAAAATTTTAACTTATCGAAAAAAAGTTTTATTTACAACTTTCTACATAAAAATTAAATTTTATTTGATTGAAAACTTAATTTAAATCAGAAAATCGAATTTGATTACGAAAAAATTTATTTTCTAATTCAAAATCAATTGAAAAATGATTCGAATTAAGAATAAAAAAGTAGTTTTATTTCTTCAAATTGAAGGAAAAAAAATTAATTCGAATTATTCGTAATTTTGAGTAAATACGGTACAACATATTACTAAAATATAATCTTGGTGAATGAATTTCGTTTTTTTTATGAGAATTTAGTATATTATTTATTCAACAGGGTGGCTTATCCGATCACTGTTCGAAGCGCATCGTGTAAAATAGAATTTCTTCATTTAATAAAATTATACTAAGAGCTGATATTTTTGTAAAAATGACTCAAAACAAAAGAGTAAAAATAATCTATTTTATAATTTTGTTTTTAAAATTATGGATGTATGTTTATAAGAAAAGTATATTTCTAAGCATTTAGTATGTTTTTCAGCAATTTTTTATATTGAACATGTATGTATGTCGAGATAAACTTTGTGTATGCTTAAAAGAATTAAACGTATGTTAAAAATAATTTTATGATTGTTAGTCAAGTGGACCCTTTACCATATTTTACGTAAAATTTGGTTAAAAAAAAATTTATAAAATTGCTTAAGAGTTTTTTTTTCCCAAAATTTACTTAAATTATGAATAAATTACCATGAATACCGAAATTTTACCAAAATTACGTTTTTTAGATTATCTTTTTTTACATGAAATGAAGTAAAATATCGTAAATTTACCATAAATATATTTGTTAAAAAAATTTAGGGATATGATCAATTTTGAAATTAAAATAATTTTCTAAGCGAAAAATTTCAGAAATTAAATTCTTGAATTTTCATATTTTTTTTATGATATTGCATAACAATTGCCAAAGAAATTTTTCAATTTAAATTGTTTTTTTCCTCTTTTTGACAAATTGGAATGCATCAAATGGTCTGAAATTGTAAAGACAATTTGTACAAAATATTTTGCGATCTGAAAACTTAAAAGCAAAACAAAACAAAAAATAAAAATCATCAAATTTTTTTTATTAAATTTTAAAAAAATTTATAATTTAAAAATTAAAAAAAAATATTTACAAAAAAATTTTAAAAATATATGAAAAAAAAAATTTAAGGCCAATAATTGAGAAGTCGTTGAAAAAAAGTTTGTTTTAATAGAAATATGATACACAAGACAATTTATTTTTTTGCTAAAAAAATAAAAAAAAAAATTTTTTTAAAACGCTAACACCAATTTCTTTTTTGATTTTATAATTCTCATTTCATTCGTTTGAGTATTTTTAAAATTTGAAGAAAAAAAAATCTCAGACTAAAAAAAAATTTAAAAATTTTTGCTTTAAATAAATTAAAAAAAGACAAAAAGTCTTATAAAAAGTTAAAATTAGATCTATTGCTATATTGATGATGGTGATGATGCGAGTAATCGCCTGTTTGTTGCTGTTGCTGGTGACTTGTGCAGTAAATTAAATTATTTTCGATTTGTGATTCTGTTTCTGGATTTTCGTTCGACGAAGATAAAGGCATTAAAATTGATGAATTGGTTGGATTTATTTGCTGATTATAACTGTACATATTTTGATATTGTTGATTTGTATAAACAGGCGCACCATTTGTTGCATAAGTATAATTATTAGTTGATTGAAAATGGTCTATTATTGGCTGTTGAAACCAAGTATTTGAATTAAATTGATTGTAATTTTGAGTGTATAAGAATGATGATGATGAAGAAGAATTGTTAGTTGAAGATAAAGGTGATGATGATAGAGATGAAGAAGTAGATGAGGAGGGAGATGATTTATTATTGGTTGTTATTGGAGTAAGTGGTGTCAGGGGAGTTTGATTTAAAGTTGCAGTAGTTAGTAGACCATTTGAGCTTGGAGATTCTTTAGAAGAAGAATTAGACGATGATGATATGTTTGGTGATGGGTAGCTAGATTCATTTAAATTTTGCTCTTTGTTAAAATTGTAGAAATATTCGTTCGTATCGTAATTAACGGAATTTGAGTAAGCGCACGGGGGATAAGAATTTTGGGCATAAAAGTTTGAAAATTCTTGATTTGAATAGGAGGATGTTGAAGAAGTTGTTGGTGGATAAAAATTATTTTGAAAATTTTGATTATTTGTATTCGATTGAGTTGAAGGTGTTTTCTCTTTTGGCTCCTTTGGTGATTTTGTATTTGGACTTTGATGATTTTTATCATGTTTGGCTCTTAGCCTGGCTTGTCTTCTTCTAAAATCTCCTTTTTTAAAATCGTTCAAATTAGCTGAATGTATTGACCAATAATAACCACGACCATTACCAGCTTTGCCAACTTTAACAAAACATTCATTCAACGACAGATTGTGACGAATACTATTTCTCCAACTTTTATCTGTTCGACTTTGATAATATGGAAAATGTTGAATGACCCAATCGTATATTTCATTTAACAATATTTTCCTATCTACTTTACTTAATATAGCCATTGAAATTAAAGCTATGTAGGAATGTGGAGGACGATCCGTGTCAGCAGCGCCAATATTTTGAGATTTATTAACACTCTGAATAGCTATTTGTGGTTGCTTATTAGTATTGCTATTATTATTATTTATTTGTTTTCCATTTGGTTTATTTAAAATAGGAGATGACGAATTAGAACAAGAAGAAAGCGTTGATCTTGAAGAGGACGATGTTTCCAAAACTTGATAACTCGACATATTCATTATTCTCGGCTCAATCTACAAACAAAGAGAAAAAAAATTTTTTAGCTTTTTTTTTGTGGTATTTAGGAAGAAGAAAAAGTTATATTTAACTTTTGATTGACATAATACTTAAAGTTATGTATTTAGATAGATGATGGTTTAAGTTTAATTAAATATTTAGTTGGTAGATATAATTAAATTAAGACTTACAATTTTATTACTAGTATTATCTTTATCTGGACTCGGAGTGAAATAGTCCGAATCGTGTGCTCTTGAATCTAAATGATAATCCATCTATTCAAATTTTAAGTCTCTTTAAGTTTTTTTTTATATTTAAATTTCAAAAAATCTAAAGATTATTATAAGACTGTTAATTTTAATTTTGTACAGGGTGAATTATCACTTTAAGTTTTCGTTTCTTTTTTGTTTTGTTGAGAAAAAAAAAAGAGAAAAATTATTGCAATAAAGAAAAAATAAAAGAAAGATTTATTTATTTATTTTAAATATTAAATTCTATAAATTCAATTTAAATAATTAATACAAAATTTCTTGAAAGCAAAACACAAGTTCTTTGAAAGAATAACTAAAATTTTTTTAGATAATTGTCAAAATTGAGTCCTCGCCCTCCGTGGAAATAGAAAGAATGAATTCAAGAAAATATTTCCAAAGATATTTTGAAATATAGCAAAAAAAATTTCAATTAGTTTCTCTCTCTCTTTTTTTTCTTTTTTTTTTCTTCTTTTTCGTTACGTTTCGCTTAATTTCCAAGTTATTTTTTTTTTCTTATCTTTTTCTTGCCAATGTGAATCATTTATATTTATTTATAAGAAATTCTTACAATTTATTTATTATATAAAAAAAATTGTAAATTCCCTAAATTTCAGAAATTTTCTTTTTTTTTCTTTAATTGTATCACACTTGACAATGAAAGAGAAAGAAGAGAAAAATTGAAATTTCAAAACTTAAAATTTGAAAAATTAAAAAATAAACTTTTTTCCTTCGTACTATCTTCCTCGAAATCCTTAAATTAATCTTTATATTTATCTTTTAAAATTTTAATCCTTATTTAAACGAATAATGTATAACTTAAAGGACACTAGGCAAATATTAATTAAAATTGAGGAATTTTTTTTTTAAATTTTAGAAAAAAAAATAAATGAATCGAGACTTAAGGTAAGAGAAAAAGAAATATTCGATTGGAAGCTTTTCTCTCTCTCTCTTTTTTTTATTTTCTTAAGATTTAATTTTTAATTAAGAGAAAAAATGCAATAAAATTTTCGAGATTCTTTTTTTTTTTTGGTTTTAACTAAAATTGAAATTGACACTTTTACTTTTACTTAAAAAATAACTAGCTTAATACAATTAACTTTATTTATACAATTCTTATTTATCTTTATTTTAAATACCAATTTAGCAAAGTCAATCTAGTTGCAATCGTTGGTGTTTATTCAAAAAATTAATTAGAAATTCTTGTAATTGCAATTATTACAAGTTTATAAATTTCAACTTAGTTAATTACGATACAAAAAAAAAAGAAAACAAGAAATCCTTTTATAATAACTTTAATTCTTAACCTAATATTAAATAAGACTGGAACTTGATAAAAAAAAATTTATTTTTTCGAATGTTTCTAAATTATAAATTTTAAATCACTACTGATACAAATTTTTATAATAAATACTATTCCCAAAAGTTAGTCATGGTGTAGTTAATTGGTTATAATTGATTAATTAATCAAAATATGTTTTTTTTATAGGTAGAATAAAAATTGTAAAATTGTTGCTTTTTTTGACTGCTTTAATTTTAATTTTTTAATTATAATCAATTAAGGTAAGAATTAATTAGTGACGTTATGCTATTGGATGGAAATATTATTCGTGAAAATAAATATTACAAGTTTTGATTGATTGCGATTAGGAATCGTGAAAAACTATCAGTCAACAATAAAATATACCGTCGACTTGATCTGTCCTTGAATTTAATCCGTGAAATACTTGCAAATTTTCTTATGCTATAAACTTTCTTTGAAATAACTTTTCTTTTTAAGAAATATTAGAGACGTTAAATCTTTAATTATACTAAGAATTTAGCATTTTTTTTCTTGTGTATAATTCAGAAGATTTTTTATTTAAAAAGTATATCATTATAAAAAATGGATACTGGAAAGAAGTTTCGGTAAAAATAAAATACAGATTATAATCTTCGAAGGAAATACGGGGAAAGAATTTGCAACTATTTGTATGACTTATATTTTGCAAGTTTTCTTAAGACTAAATAGTTTTTGATAGATAACGGTATATGAAATTATACGTAAATCATACATTTTTAACAAGTGACCGAATTTAAAAAAGTCAATCATTTTTTTCAAAAATTTGAATTTTATATTAAAAAATTAATGTTTGATAATCTCCTTATCTAAAACTAAATGTTTTCATTCTTAAAAGAATCAACGATTAAACCATATATAGAATCAAGAGTTTATTTTTACTGAAAATGAATGGTATAATAGTTTCTAAATTTTTTACATAAAAATCTTCTTCAAAATCTTTAGCTTAAACAAAAAATAAAATAATTTACTTTAATAATTTCAAATTGTTTAAAATTTACTTCTTCGCTTATTTGAATATTTCAGTATTCCGGTGTAAGTGTTTAAAACATATTTATGAATTGGTGTCTTGAAGATTTAAATTTTTTTAACACAAGAAATTTAAAATACAATTCTAATCAGACAGAACACTCATCATTAAAAATGTATACTATCTTTGGTACTTATTTTACCATATTTCCTAGTACTTACTTCCGCCAAGTAATGCTAAATAATATTAAAATTTTTCAGACTAATTGAGTCTACAATTCTTTTAGTCCATTTTTTTTTCAACTTGGGTAAAAAGAAAGTTTTAATTTAAATTGTTATTCTAACAAGCTGAATCAAAATTAAGTGCTAATAGAAATAAAAAAAATGTTTTTTTATGATTTCAATAATATTTTTTTGTTAAATGGATTCATTAAATTTCAATTTTATAAAAAAAAATTTGAAACAAAAAAAATCTCATACCTAATAAAATAGTCTAAAATAAATGTTTCAGTAAAAAAATCGAAAATTCAACTCCTAAAATGGATTTAAAAACAACTTAATCAAGGTGAATTTTTTTTTCTCTCTCTAAAACGGAATAATCCATAAGAATTTTAGGTAAATTTTAAAAAAAATTGAAATAATATCAATTTGGTAAGAGCTTCTTTCTTACGAAAAAATTTTTAAAATTCATTAGAGCTCTCTAATATAATTGCAAGCTTTTTTTGTGTTTCAATAATTGGACAAAAGTTTTTTTTTTCTCTTCTGATTCGTAATATACTCTCACTTGAAATTAAAAATTAAAATCTTGAAATAATAAAAAATCAACCCATAAATTATCAAACTTAAATCAAGAGAGAGAGAGAAAGGAAAAAAAAGTGTCATAAAAATATTGTTTCAAGTTTGGCTTTCAAAATTCTAATTTGAACAAATAAAAAAATTTAAAAAAAAAATTTTTTTTAAATACTTATTTTATCACCTGTTTTGTTTTATTAAGAATGTAAAATTCAAATATTTCTGAGAAAATAAAAATCAAAAAAAAAATTTATTAAATTTTAAGTAATAAGCCTTTTATTCAACAGTTTAATAGTTTAATTAAAATTTACTTTCTGAATTTTATAAGTATTCACTTTTTTTTTAATTTTCAATTAATTTAAAGAAGCATTGTACCTTAAAGTAAAAATAGTCTAAATTGATTTTAGAAAAAAATTAAAAAAAAAATTACAAAATTAAAAGCTCTATTTTTAAAAGCACAAAACTTAAGAAGTTAATACCTTTTTTTCTTTCTATTGCTGCTGAGTAGGCACTTGATTTCTATAGAATTAGATAATTACCTATTTCATAAATAATTTGAAAAATTCTTAATAAAAAATTTAAATTGATAGTAAAAAAATTAAGAAAAAATAGTAAATATTTTAAAATTATATTTACACCTCAACTTATTCTCGTCATGCCTAATTTTAATATTAGACAAAAAAAACTGAATTGAAAATGGAATTTGAATTAAAAATTACTTTACTTACAACATTTAGGAAATAACCAACTTTTATAACAATTTTTTGCTTTATTTTGGAATGTGTTTTAATAAAAAATTATTTGGTCATACAATCGAAACTAACAAACAATTTATTAAAAAGATCACCTAGATATTAAAAGCAAATGATGCAAATTGACAGGTCGTTAGAATAAGGTACCAAGAAATATGCTCCATTAAATGATATATAATAAAATTTTTTGAGATTTCTTTTCAACAAAAAAAAAACAAAAAAAAAATTTCCAAGTACATAGATGAGTTAGATTACCAGAATCCGGTTGTTATAGAAATTTTCTCTAATAATTTATTTAATTGATAACATACTATTTTAAAGAAACCCTAAATGCTTTTAAAAAAATTTCGCACTTGAAAATTTTGAATTTGAAATTTTAAGGATATTTTTTTATGAAATATTTTTTTTTAATTGCTACTTAATAATGGTTTTGATAAAACTTTGGAAAAATAAAACAAAAACTTTTTTAGAATTAGAAAATATTCTAACTTTAAAAGGAAACTTATTATCACCAATTTAAAAAATAATTCTCGTGATAAAGTCTGTAGAATTGCGAAACAAAGGCAAAATGTTCAAATAAAAAATATTTATTTAAAATCAAAATCCGGTACAAAAAGGTTATTTTAAATTTAAATTGGTTTAATTTAAAAATACAAAAATAGTCTTAATTTTTACAATCATAAATTTATCTTAAAATTTTTACAAAATATTCTACAAATTTTCTTTTTCTTGAATATTTACATTTGAATTATTAGCTTTTTCTGAAATGGATTGCTTAAGAAAGTCTCTTCTTGGAATCTTGATTGTCGATTGAACTGTTGCTAATGGTTTCCTTACAGTCTTTTTCTCTTCGGGTTTAATACAAATACCGAATGCGCTAATTGTGAATTTTAATCTTGGTAAGTTGACAGCTTCAACTTGAATTGAAAAATTAAAATTTCCTGGTTTGTCTGGTTGCCATGTAATTTTCAAATTTTGTGTCGCATCTTTTTCGAGCTTTAAATTGAAATTATTTATTTTTAAATCATCACTCGAAATAATCAAGTCCAAATCAGTTGCTTGCGAATTTATGATCAAAAGACTCCTCTGAACAGATTGATTTATCTTGGATTCGCCAAAGTTAATTCTCGGTCGTTTAGAAAACGGAGCTATCACTAATATGTTTTCTTCTTCTTTTTCTTGAGGCTGCTTTTTAAATGGAGAAATAGTAAAAAATAAACCAGGGCATATATTTTCAGCCATTTTAAACACTTTTTAGTAATTTTTTTTCTTCAAAATTACATAAAAAAAATTGAAAATTTTAGTGATGTTTTTGAATTTGATTGCTTGAAAGAAGTTAAAGTGAAGGATTTTGAAAAAATAGAAAAAAGTTTTAAAAAAATGTCAATTTTTAAGTCTTAGCTTTTATTAAAGTTATTTTTTATTAAATGGTTATCAATTTAAACATTTCATTAGGATTTAAATTTGACATTTTCATTTAATTTTGATTTTTAACAAATTTAAACTTTAAAAAATGTACGATTGTTTTAAAACCTTATTATTATTCTCTTCCTTAACTATTTTTTCCTTTTCCTTTACTTTCTTTTATCAGGGAAGAAAAATTTAAAAAAAATACACTTGTTTAGATTGATGAAAGAAATTGAAGAATAGAAGACGAGTCGAGGAAGGGTAAATGAGTAAAATAGGTAAAAGCTATCTAATTTAAACTGTGGAGCCATTCCTAACAGTCGATATAAAAATTTCATTCTTTTTTTGAACATTTATTATTTTTTCAAAAAAAAAGATACTAAATCTTGTTTGAAATTATATTTTCGTTTAGCATTGGTTATATTTTAAGTATTTGTTCAAGTCTATTTTTAAGAAAAGTAATCGGCTAGAGTCAAATTGCTAAACTTTGGTTTATATTTAAACCTGAATAATTAATTCTGAAAAAAATGACGTTGGTTTTTGAGAAAAATCTAAATAGACCCCTATCTCAAAGATATCAAAAAATTATTTAAGATCTATTTTAAATAAGTGACAAGCCGATTTTTTCGATCCAGTTCGAAAAGATTTATAAAAAAATTCAAAACCTTTGAAAAAACTTTCAATTCAATATAAAGAAGTCAACTTTCATTGGGAAAAGTAATGACTGAATTAAATAAGATAAGAAATCTAAATAACAGTTTAAAAATACTGTTGAACAAAATTTTTTTAAAAGATTTTTAAATAATAAGCTGCTTTTAATGTTGAGTTTAGATTTTAAACCAATGTTTACACAACTAATTTTTAACCTACAACTGTGACAAAAATTACAAAAACCCGATGACAAGCGAGTCTTCTTCCAACAAAGCAGTTTTGTGAATTTGTGCAAATATTTGGTAATTGTATATTTCGAGTATTGAAACAAGTCAATTTGATTCTAAATAATTGAGATTATAATTTTACTGACACATGTTTCGCCCAGGTAATGACGTCAAACGGCTTCCGATCGAGTGCTGAGTGGTCGTATTAAAGACATAAATGAATCATGAAACGTCGAATGTAATCATGAAAACAATAGCAATGGTTTTTAATATCGAAAATAGCCGTGATGGTAATCAAATCGTTGAAGACTTCAAGTACCTAGGATCTTACATTAGATCAAGTGAGATTGAGATGAGAATTGACCTAACGTGGGCGGAAAAAGCTAAGACACATCATTACTTCTTCTAAAATAGGTCTAAAAATTTTAAATGAGAATTTTGAATGCGGAATGTATACCTGTGCTCTTATATGAATGTGAATCATAGAATAGACGACGCTTGGAAAAAATCAAAATATGACGTCAGATGACGGACTGTTACAAAACCTTTGCCAGCACTGTATAATGCTACCTGTTATTCCTATAAATTTTACACCTTTTTAGTTTTTTTTTAAATTTTTTAATTTCCTATAATATATCTGGTGCTTGGAAAAATATTGAAATAATTTTAAAAATTTTTTTAGTCACTCCTACAGTTTAGAACGATAGCTTTTAAATTATTGACATTAACAAAAAAAAATATTAAAATGATTATGAATTGAGTATTGGTTTAAATCTAAAGCAAAAAATTCTTTAGAAGCTATCACGCATTCTTCTTTTTCGCAAATTACCATAAATCCTTGCTGCGAGGTTTATCATCTGACGTCATGTGACGTCAATGGAAAAATAGCAAGAAATTTTTTTTTAATTTTTAGCATGTGACATGAGTGTGTGAATTTAATTTCACGCATGTCTCTTTTTTTTAAGAGACTGGGTAATATATTTTTGTAAATCAAATATTAAAGTTTTTGTGTTTTCACTTTTATTGTTTATATTTATAATTTTGAGCTTCGAATCTATTAATTGAGCTCTGAGACTAAGGCCGATTTTCGACCACTTACTCAATGTCACCTTATACAATGGGACGTTGAGTAAGGGATTGGATTTTTACTTTCATAAAGTACAATATTGCAAAAACAACTAACATGACATTAAAATTATATCAAAAACTTTAATTGAAAAAAAGCTACCATTTGATTATGTGTAATATTGGGTATATCTTTTTAACATAAAGCACCTCAAAAGGTGACTGGATTTTTATTAATAAAATAAATTTTCTAAATAACGTCAGCATTTTGATTGATACTTATTTTTGACTTATCAATTAAGCTAAAAAAATAAGTCTATTTTAAAGTTGGATCAACTTTTATTTGCAATCTAAAAGCATTTTCATTTTTGCTTTAATAAATATAAAATCTTTATGTTCAGAAAAAAATTTCTACACGTTTATTCAAAATCTAAAATGCAAATTTTAGAATGCTCACTAAATTCAAGCAATAAAAAACAAATTTCTTTCATTTACTAAGTTTTCGTATTTAAAAAAAAGAGAAAAAAATTATACTTTGCATTCACCAATATCTTTCTATGGTGAAGCAATTGCAGTTTGAGCATGAGATTTTTTTATTTAAAAAAATATGAATTTAAAAATATTTATTATAACCTGAATCCTTTTTAATCAAACTAATCAATATTTACTTTCTATTTAGAAATGGCTGTTCGACCATTAACTAAACACAACATTGTCAAAAAGAGAACCAAACGGTTCACTCGTCACCAATCTGACAGATATGTTAAAGTAAAAGTTAGTATCTAAATTTTACTATTTTAGTCCCAATGTAAGCATAGAAATAACTTAAGTTTATTATAATATGAATAGTCAAACTGGAGAAAGCCAAAGGGTATTGATAACAGAGTCAGAAGACGCTTCAAGGGATTGTACTTAATGCCAAAGATTGGTTACGGTTCAGCCACCAAAACAAGACACGTATGCCCAGATGGATTCAAAAAATTCGTCGTCCACAATGTCAAAGTAATTTATATTTATGTTTTTTTTTTCAAATTGTATCTTTAAAGAAAATATTATGTTATTCCTCATCTCAAAGACACTTTTAAAAAATTAGTTTTTTTTAAAGTGTAACAATTAAGGGGATAAATTATAAAAAAGGCTTTTTATTTACTTTTATTTCATTTATTTAAATATAGAAACAAAAGTTGCAACTAGAGCCTTATAACTTATTCATAATTTTAAAGATAAATTAAATGCATTGCGGTATCTACACTTTCAAATTATTAAAATTTTGTTAGTGATCGTTTAAACAATGCTATAGAAAAACGATTATGCATCGTTAAATCGTTTCATTTTTTCTATTGAAATGATTTTGGAAAACTTAACGTTACAATTAATAAAAAACAAAAAAAGTTTTAAAAAAAATCGCATTGCGGTATCTACACTTTCAAATAATTTAAAATTTTGTTAGTGATCGTTTAAACAGTGCTAGATCAAATTACGAATAAAGCATCGTTAGATCATTTGAATATAAAAAATTTAAGTGATCTTGGTAAAACTTATCGTTATAAATAATTTAAAAAACTACAAGATTTTTTTTAAAGATATAAATTTTATTTAATCAAAATTAATTTTTTTTTGCTTTTTTTTTTATAAAGGAATTAGAAGTCTTGTTGATGCAAAACAGAACTTTCTCTGGTGAAATTGCCCATGCTGTTTCAGCCAAAACCAGAAAAGCTATTGTAGAAAGAGCTCAACAATTGAACATAAAAATCACCAACGCTAACGCTCGTCTACGTTCTGAAGCTACTGATTAAATTTTAGAAAAAAAATCATTTGTCAAACTTTAAAAGCAAAAAAAATAAAGTTTGCAAAAAAAATATTTCTTTTTATTTTAACTTCCTATTTATTTTTACCCAGACCATAAAAGAATTATCAATCATATTCTTGGAAAAATTATAAACCTGTACATAAATATTTAGAATTAATACCATTAAAAAAAAACTCAGTAAATCAGTTACATTCTTGAAGCATATTTTGAAATTAATTTTAAATATGATTCCCTTAATCAAGCAAAAAACTGAATAATTTTTATTTTTTTAATCTTATTAAGATTCCAAACCTTCATGATCAAGCCTTGAAAAACGGACGTTCTGAATATTTAGGTTTAAAATAGGCATCGGGTAAATTAAAAATTTAAGTTTTTAGAATACTGTGGCCCCACCACAGTTTTAAACTAATTTAATTTTCTAAAAAATTGATTTTTCTTAATAAAATCAAAATTTTTGGATTAATATTTGCAGGACAGGCCACAGTAAACAAAATAAAAAATAATTTTGCTTTTTAAAATTAAGAATAATTCGAATTAAATTTTTTTCTTCTTGTTAAAGAAATAGAACAACTTTTTTATTCTTAATTAGAATCATTTTTCGATTGAATTTGAATAAGAAAATAAAGTTTTATTTTTTTTTGAATTGTTTTTAGGAAAAAAATCTCTCAATTAGAAGAATATATTTGATTTTTCGAGTTAATACGGTATTAAAACTTTTGTTTTTTAATTTTTTAAACTTTCTTTACGAATTAGTGGCCAATTTACTAAAATTGTTTTGATTATTGGAAGAAATGGAAAATTCATTTGACCCACTAAAGTCGGTTTGTCTATCTATCTAGGTACAAACTCAGGTAAAATAAGGAAGCAGAATAATTGATGGTACACACATCTCTTTTTTCAAGGCTTTGAACATCTAGATCTTCTAATAGAAAATAATAAATTTGTAATGGAGTTTATTGAGGAAAAGTGGAAAAAAGTTAAAAAAGCATGTATTCTCTTTATAGTCTTGGGGAAAACCAACAGTGCTGAATCCTAATTTGCTATGCCATGCCTAATTTTTACGGAATTCTGCAACTGCTTTTTCAATTTTATTCTTGAAAAATTCTGCTAAATTTATGCTTAAAAAGCGGAATTTTCGCACTTTAGTAACTTTGTAATTTTTTACGGAATAAACCATACGGAAAACAAAAAAACGGAAGATTAAAAAAAAATTTAGAACAATTTTTTTAGTTGACTAAACAATTTTAACAAAATCAAAAAGTTAACTTCGAGTGAAAAATTACAGAACTATGTTGATGAGCGTCATTAAAAAACTATTAACAAATTCCAGCGTTAGACCTATCGCCAAGCGGGTCAAAACTGCTCAAGCAGAGTTCAATTGGGAAAAATGATATAAAATTTTCTAAAATGTAAAAAAGCCAGTTGTTCCCCATATTTTTAGATAGTTTTGACCCGTTTGAAATCTTTTCCAATGTATTTAATGATTGGTTTGATGTAAGTTTGAGACTGTTTGAGGGAGGTTTGATTTCCGATTACCCAATTCATTGTAATTTTTTTAAATCAAAGTAATTATCAGGGTTTGTCTAACCAGGGTCGATGGCCAAACCAAATAACTGCCGTCGACGTTGGTTAACAACCACGGGAGTGAGTTGTTTCGATTGTAAAAATTAAAACCTTTTCATCAAATAAGACTTTTAACTTAAAAATTTAAGTTTTTACTTCTATTAAAACTAAAATAAAATAAATCAGAGGTTTCTGATCCATCGGGGGTTTTTGAATTCTGATGACAACTAACGAAAAAGAATTTCTTTTATTTTTGTTTATTACTATTATAAACAGGCTTTTTGCATTTAATTAAAAATACTAAGTTCATTATCTTAAAACAATTTAGCTTACTAAAATATTTACAAAATTAGTGCATTATGAGTCATAATTTGAAATTTTCAAGTTTTAAGTTTCAAGGTTAACAAACAGGCTAGTGTCCAAATCTTTTGCTATATCTAGACTGATTAACGCTTTATTTTTTTTTGCAACCAAAGCTCTCAAAGTACTTATTATGCTGATATTATGCATTTAAAGTGATCTCTCAAAAAAAGGCCAAATATTATTAACGTACAGCATTTTATATCGAATTAACGCCGGACCGTACCCGTATCTTACCAATAGCGAACCCGGACCGTACCCGTATCCGTACTGTATTTATTCTGCATGTTATGAAACCCTGTCGTTAAAACCAATTTTGGTAAATTGTAAAAAATTCCCTTTTTGAATCTATTCCTCTAAAAAATTCCTCTTGGAAACTATTCCTTTCTTGAAAAAAAGTATTTTAAACCTTTTTGTAATTTATTCCCTTTTATTATTATTTAAAATAATTCCTTTTATTATTATTATTATTTATTTCAGCCCATGGGCAAAATTCAAAAAAGTAAAAAAAAAAAATTAGTTTTAACTCTTATCCGTCCAAAGCTAATTTACAATCATAAAAGACCAAAGTGGGTCAATTTTGACCCAATAAATTTTTTTAATTTTTTAACAACATTAAAGTCCAAGCCGGGTCAAAATTGACCCAATGAAAATTAATTTTAAAAAATAATAAAAAAAATCATTAAATAATAATATAATCTTTGTTTAACAGTTAAAAAAAAGAAATTGAAATTTTCTCATGATTTTAAATAAGATAGGGAAGCAGAGCTTTAATATGCGAGTAACGAGACGTTAATAAAAAAATTTACAAAGAATTGTTCTGATTTTTAAATTTATCAAAATTTACGTAAATTTCGTAAATTTACTTAAGTAAAAAAAATATCAACGTGAATTTACCTAATTTTACGTTATTTTAAGATCCTTTCAGATTTATTGTAAAAAAAATAGAAAAAATTACTCGATTAAAAGAATTTTATATGATGTGCCGGTATATTCTTAATTTCGAGTAAATTGAGTAGTATTTTTAGCTTATTTTATGTTAATCCCTAAAATGTTACCTTTTTTATTTATTATTAAGTTATGGGATTTTAAAATTTCAAAAAAAAACAGCCATTTAATCTAGAAATTTTTTGAATTGGAAAAACTCAAATTAAAGGTTTTTTTTAGCTTTTATTTAAGGAAATACGGTATCAATTTTGCAAAAATAAATTATATATTAAATTTTTTTCGAAGGACATCGAAAAAAGCATAAAATTTCACGAAATATTAAAAGTGTACGCTGTAACAAAAGCACGCTTTAATAAACAAAATAATCAATTAAATTTTATTGAATTATCTTTAAAAATATCTAAATTTAAATAATTGTTAAATAAATATATTATGTAAAATTAGTAATTAAAAATCTTAATCGTCAAGAAAATCACTAATAAGATATATAGAGACGTTATTACTTTTTTTTTTAATTTTTGAACCTTATAAGTCCAAAACGAAAATGTTCATACAGTAGCTTCCGCTTATAATAAACATCAATTTGCACAGAATTTTATTTTTGTAAACGAAAATTTATAACAGGCGATGGAAAATATACGTCTAAATAAACTTATGTCTTTAGAGATAGTGATAATGTTTTTTAATTTTGCGTTTTTTTAAGGAAAACATGGGGATTTTTGAGGGAAGGCATGTCCCGATTTTTCAAGGAAGGCATGGCCAGATTTTTTGGCGATGTTCATACAACAAAGCATAGTCTAAATATTATATATTCCCAAGTCCAAGTAATTCACAGAAACCATCAAGTACTTCATTCCTTAAAAATGGTTCATCTGAATGAAAACTTTTTGGTGAACAAATTAAATTAATTTTCTCTTATTCATACATATTATCTCATCGAAAAATTTTCAAATGAAAAAAACATGACCTTCTATTTGAGGTAATACGGTACTTTTTAATTCGAATCATTTTTAAATGGACTTTGATTAGAAAATAAAATTATATTGTTTTATTTTGATTTTTTTGGGAAAAAAATCACTCGATTAAAAGAATTTTTTTCGAGTAAATATTTTTTATTATTTATTTTTTTAAATAATTTAAGGGGAAAATTTACAAGGGAAAATTTTAAGAGGGAAATTTCGAAAAGGGAAAAATCATAAATCTCAAGCCGTTTTCGATTAAATAGTGTAAAAATAATTTTTTTTGTCGGATCAATTTATTATTATCATTTTGAAAATTAATTGGGTCGGCTTAAAATTAAAACCAAATTATCTCTCAATTTCGATTAGGAGTCACATGCTTTTGTTAAAATTTTTTTAAATAATAAACGGCTTTTTTCTTTATTTTCTTTTTTAAGAAATTTTCTCTCTTTTTTTTTTAAATTCATCTTTTTTAATTGGTAGTGTCTTTCTTTTTTTTTATTGAATCTGTAATGTTCATGTTAATACAAAAAAAAGAGAGAAGAGAATTGAATTGAATTCAATGAATTTTCCGAACCAATCAAAATGATTCAGTCCAAAACCTTTCGATCTTGTCTGGCTAATAAGCTCGGCTCGACTTAGCTCGTTCCTCGCAATAAAACAAGCTAATAAATTTATTAATTAGTATTAAAAAGACTAACGTTCCTCCTTAATTAATTTATATTCCTATGACAAATCACTATAAAATAGAATCAAATCAACGAACATAACAACAATACTAGCCGAAAATTTCAATTTTGAAGCTTATTTTTTTTTTCTTTTTACAATTCTTTCAAACAAACAAAATTTTTTTATAGGTTTTTTAATTAGTTATTTTTAAATTTTAATAGGGTCAAAAATGACCCACTTTGGTCTTTAATGTAAAAACGGGTCATTTTTGACCCACCTTTGGACTTTTAAGTAATATAAAAAATTAAAATTTTCAATTGGGTCAAAAATGACCCACTTTGGCCTGTAATGATCAGTTGGGTCAAAAATGACCCACTTTGGCCTGTAATGATCAGTTGGGTCATTTTTGACCCACCTTTGGACGGATTAGAGTTAAAAAAGAATAAAATAAAAATAAAAAATAGTATTTAATTGAGTCTATAAGACCTTGATTATTACATTTTAATAAATTGTCAATTAACTCTAAAGTTAGATCATTACTATAATCTAGAACATCAATTTTTATTTCTCTTTCAATTATACTTAATTGTTTAACGAATGAGGAGTCATCCCTTCTTCTTAAATTTTAGTTCATTTTCTTGACGTAAAGACTTAAATAAATTACTACAAACTTCATTATTTTTAATTTGTTTTAAAAAGAAAATCTTGAGTTTGAAATAAATTTTGCTTATTGATTCTAACCTTAAAGCTTCATTAAGAGATTTGCAAAGTGAATATTTATTAATGCCAATGGTTTTCTTAACTCCGAATATTTACTTTCATCTCCACAAAATTTAAAAAATACCAAAATAATTTATTATATTGATTTTGATATTTGACAATCATTCGTCTCATGAAATTTCTGGTATATTTTCATTTTGCGATTAAGATAAAAATGCGATTAATTCATTATGTGATTAAATTAATTTGCGATTTATCAATATGTGATTTTTAAAAATGTGATTATAGCACTTTGCGATTTTTATATTTTGCGATTATGAGAAGTTTTATTTGTTTGTTTTTCATTTCAAACAACTTATTTCGAATTTCAAACATGGATATTCACAATGAAAGTGATAATGAATTTATGGAAACTGACCAACAGGATTTAACCTATACAGTTAGTTTAAAAAACAAAAACCCGCAGAGGCACTGATGCCATTTTGGTTCGAAAAGCGACTTAAGTTTTAAAACAAAAGAAGATTGATACGATGTAATGGTGATGTTCTAACAGAAAATTTTAAGCAACTATCACTACCAAAATTAACGTAGAACGTCTAAATGGAATTGATCATTCATGTGATTCATCGAACATAGAATTTAAATGGAGCGAAGTTGTTGTTTCAGTAGACTACACTGCCAGACTTATTGGATTTTCAGAGCCAAAGCGTAAGGCAATAGATATAGCAAAGAACCGTCGCTTTGAAAATATTAAAAAGCATTTGAAAATAATGTTATTGATATTAGTCAATTTCTTAGATCCTGTTCATACTTAATTAGTTTTAATAATATAATGAATATGATTTAATTTTTATTAAATCGCAAAACTAAAATTCACATAATTATATAATCTCAAACTAAATAATCACATTTTTACTTTAATCTCAATTTGAAATATTTAATAAAATCTCAAACTTTTTTTAATCACATTTTTAATATAATCGCAAAATGAAACTAATTCTTAAAGTCCCTTTATCTGGTGTAATACCTTGATTCTAAAAACTTTTACTTTGAATTTAACAAACAAAAAATAAACTTGTTTATGGATATTAAAAATCAATTTTTTTTCTAATTTTTCTGAAATATTTTTGTATATTATCTTTAAAAAGATAATCCTTTTTGTAAACTAAAACCTCATGACTAACTCTTATAACTTATCATGGACCAACTTTTCTTTGTTCGAAGCAATTTTTGTTTTAACCCTAAACTGAACTCTCAACACAAAAAAGATGCTCACCCGATTTTAATTTACCAAAACTACAAGTTTTGGTGGAAAAAGGACAATAGCGATGGCTCAAAACGTTATTGCTGTTCCCAAAAAAATTGTATTGAAATGTCCGGCAATTTTTTTTATTCGTTAAATAAATTTTTTTAAAAAGCCAATCATTTTTTTATTTTTATTAGAAAGGGAATTGATTACATGGGGTAATCAATTACAATAAATATTTGTTTTTTTCGGGGGGAATAGATTCAGTTAGGCCATTTTTTACAAAATGAATACTATTCAAGGGGAATAAAATATTAAGTGATTTTTTTTTAGGAGGGAATATTTTCTAGAGGAATAAAATAAGGGGAATAATTTTGAAAAGGGAATAAATTACCATGAATCGTAATTTTTCTTTATATCCTCATGATCATTGAATTCAATAATTCTGGGATGTCTAAAAAGAAGATAAAACAGAATTACTGATTAGGGTTCTAAACCAAGGTACTCTTTTTAATTTGGCTGATAGCACTTCATTTTTTTTTACTCTTTTAATGCCTAATTCTAACACTATATCCGCTATTTTCTGTGTTTTGTTCGGGATAACGTTTAAGTCAACAAAACTTCGAAACCATTTGCTTTCACCCCTAACAGTTTCATAACAGGAATAAATATATGGGGTTTAAATTTTTTGAAAAAAAAATATTAATCTAATTAATTTTTTTATTATTATTTTGACATGAGCGAAGGAAAGGGGGTTTCAAAAAGATTTATGTTTGGTTAAGGAAGTGTGTTTTGAAGTTTTAGTGAGAGACTTGCCATTACCATCTATTTAAGTAAAATGAAGAATTCCTTCAAATATATTTAGGACAACTAAATAAATCTTTATTTTGAAACATGTATGGACGTGAAGAACCTTCAAGAAAATGTCCTAATCGGTTTTATACTAAATAAATACCGTAAAACCTTGCCCTCAAAAAATTTTTGAATGGAAATTTTTGTACAATTATAAGGATTCCTGAGATTTCTATCTAAATTCTATGTTTGGCAAGATTTTTAAAAATTTAAAACGAAATTGAATTCTTAAAAAATTAAATTACTCAATTAAAAAATTTTGAAAACGTAAGGCGCTCCAAAGTCATTAATATTCGTATCTTTAAATTTTATTCCTAAATTGATAAGCGATTCCGAAAATTTTCTGAATATAAATTTAAATATACAATGGTAATATCTAGCGAAGATGGTTTGGATTTTTTAGAAAACTCTTTTATTTTGAAGTATTTCAGTAAAAAAATCTTATTTTTAGTCATTTTTCATTAAAAATTTGGTTTTTCTTAAACTTAGTAATCTTTATTTTGGTTTTTATGAATAAATTTTCAAAATTAAAATCAACTTTGATAAAGCATGGTTAACTCTATAATTCAAAATATTTCCGGAATATTTTTATCAGAATAGACATGAGTTATTAAGACTTAAAAACAGCCAAATCTTAATTAAGATTTATGATTTTGTGCACTTTAAAATAGAAAAAAAAACTTGCCATTACCTTCTTTCTTTAATATTAATAAAATGGGAAAAAATTTTAAAATATAAATCAAAAACATAAAATTTCTTTTTCATTATTTAAATGCTGACAATTTCGATGAAAAAGAGTTCATATTAAAGTTCTATTAGACCTCAAAATGCTTTCCTAAATTTTACCTAAAAGTCTACGGTGGGAGAATTCTAGTTAATAATTAATTAGATTATTTAATTAAACTAATTTACCTGTATTTTTTAAGCAACAAAATTTAAAGCTATATGTTTTTAATAATAAACCGAATTTAGCTAAAGAAAAAAAATTTGTCGAAATGAATTATTGTTAATGACAAAGAAATAGAAGTTGAAATTGGATTAAGTGATGTGTCTGTTCCAAGTTCAAGTTCTAATGTCTAAGTAGAAACTCAAAGTAATTTTGATGATCAAAATCTTATCGACTAAACATCTTGTCATAAAAATTCGGATATACGTATAGCAGTAAGCTTAAATCTAGAAAAAACAACAAAAAAGATGGTAGAAAAGCATAATAAAAAAATAAATAAAAGAGTCTTAGAATTTCAAGTTGGTGATTCAGTGAGCGTTTTGATTCAAAGAATTGATAGCGGTGGGACAGATTTATCTAGATTACCAGGCTATATTGGAAGAATTTCGTCACTCAATATGGTATTTTAAATGATTGCCTAAGAGCCAGTGAGCTAGAATTATACAATGGGCCATTAAATTTTGATTATAAAAGCATTCAAAATAAAATACCATTAAGGAAAGCTGCTATATTAAGTAATAGAAGGGCTAAAGACATAAAAGATATTAAAGTGTCATGTGATTGTATAAGCACATGTACCAATAATAGGTGCAAGTGTTATAAATCTAATGAAGGGTTTTAAGCTTGCAAAATTCAAAATTAATTTTGAACGTTTATTCCAATTGGATTAAACATTTGTGAACATCCATTTTGAGAAAATATGTAAGACCAGTAGTAGTATTTTTAAATTTCTTAAACTTTGAAAAAATATTTAAGAATATTTTATTTAAAATAACATTTAAAAAATTTAATAAAAAAATTTATCAGATAAATATTTAATTGATTATACACTTTTTAATTTAATTTACCAATCTGTACATTGAACAAAAAAAAAAGAAATTCTTCTGTAGGATTAAAGTATTTAAAAACAGAAAAAAAACATGACTTAAAGAATAAATAAGAGATTAGATTTACAATTATAACAAATTAATTATTTTTAGAATTCTTCGTGATTCCTAAAAGTAGAGTAGTTTTTAGTTTTCTCTTTGTAAATTCGTAAGCTATTTGAGCTAGGTCCTTTATTTGAAAGAAAAGAAATTAAAAAATTAATAAAACAAAAAAATCAATTGTTAAAAAAATTACCAATATAGCTTAACATAACCGGTAAAAATATTAAACCATGTGAAGCACCAATAATGACAACGCTTAAATACATTCTAAAATAAAACACTTGAAACAATTGAGAATGTGAAAATGCCAATATAATTATTCCAAGTATTTTTGTCAATGTTATACCACTAAACACCTAAAAAGAATTATATGCTATATCTTGTTAAACCTGATGAAAATTGTAGAAAATAAAATATTTACAGAGCTTCCCATGTGAGCTATTGTATATTCAGCTCTATTTAACTTAGAAACTTTCTTGCTTATTGTAAATTCTCTAGCTATATGTGCGCAAAATTCAACCGATATTCCAACAGTCTTTAAGTCAAAGAAAAATTAGTTATTCGAAATAATTTTAGCCTTCTTAACTATACTTACCATTACTAAATTGACTAGAGATACTGCGTTCAGTTCAATATTAAAAAAATACATAGCTCCAAACATATTAATTATTATCATTAAAATAGTAAAGCATATTAAGAAAGATGTATAAAAATCGATTCCAAGTAAAATACCACAAACTAAAAATACAGCAAATAGCGAAATTCCAATGTTAATTGACGTATCTTCCCAAATAGTTAAATATTGCTCATAAAAAACATTTGGATAGCTATAAGATATGACTTCCATTGTACTATTAGGATAATAAGTTCTAAACATATTCGTTATATTATTTGATATTTTTCTAGAATTTTTTAGAGATCCGATAAAATCTTTTGAAGTGACACCAACTTTGTGATATGCCATAAAAAACGTTGAACCTATTTCATAATTAAATGATTTATTCGTTTGAAATATTTCAATTGCTTCGCCGTAAGCTGCATGTCCTCCTTTGGCACATTTAAGACCTGGATTATCTTTTATATAAAATTGAAAATATTTGTAAAAATCTTCTTTAGTTGGTCTTGTTGTGCCTTCTTGCAAATTGACTTGACAAGGTAAACAATTAGGATCATTTACATTTGATGGACAAAATAGATTAGTATCATTTGCATAGACACGACAACAATCACCTGATTGTAACCAATCAAAGTAATCATCTAGCCAAGAATTAGCTGGTATAGATATAAATGTATAATCTTGTTGTAAAGATGCTTGATTTATTTGATTAAGCATAGAATCACTATTACAACCAGCCGTTGAGCAAATCAAATTTTGAAAATTAATTGAAGAATAATCATCGACATTTTTAAGTACAAAATAGACTGGTACACCGACAGACAAATATTTTTCAAGAGATTCGAAATAGTCTAAAACATAGGAATCCTTTGGCATTGATAATTTTTGATCTAAGCCAATATTTACTCGATGAATTAATGAAATACTTGTTAAAAACAAGCCTAAAAATGCTACAATTACACAAGGTCGAACATATTTTTTCATTAAAAATGGAGCATAAAATTTCTTAAACAATTTAAATAGAAATCCGTCGCTATTTTCTGTTGTTGTATTAGAGTCTGAAACAGAGCTTTTAAAACAACAAAATAAATTAAATCTTTTGGAAATTTCTCTTTTACAATCTAGAGTCATTAACGACACAAACATTGTTATTTGTAGAACAAAATCTATGAAAACAGCTAAACTTGCGTATAATGAAAAAATACGAACAGCTGGCATTGTTGTCAAAGCACCAAGTAGAAAAGCTAATGACTCAGCTGTACTTGTAAGAAGCATGCTTGGTCCAACTTTTGATACTATTCTAGCTATTTGCTGTTCTAAACTTTCATTTTCTAGGCGTTTGTCTCGTTGATAATTTTGAACCAAAATAAAAATGTTATCAACACCAACTGCTAAAACTAAAAATGGAATAACCTCAAAAATAATAAGAGTAGCCTTTATTTGGAAATAAGAAAAGAGGCCAATTGATGAAGCAACTGATAACATGACTATTATAACTCCAACTATTCCCAACGAAAATTTCATATCAACTAATAGTTGCTGAAATATTCGATAGATAAAGCTAACATTCTGATTATTCTCTTTTGGTAATTTATACTTTCCTAAAGTTAATGTAATATATAAAAACATTGCCATATAACTTATGAAAATGGTTGATATGTCCGATTTTGATTCTCTGTCTAATTCATCCTGAATTGATCTCTCTGTTGTAAACGATATAATCATATCATCATGTGTATAATTTTTCAAAAAATCAACCACACTTTTCTCCCATGCCATTGCTGGTAAATTCTCTGTTACATTTTTATGATTGTTAATAATAAAGGTTATAATAAGAGCTGTGGCATTTCCATATTGTGAAGTAAATTTTAATTTTGGATAGCCGCCAAGAGCAACAAATGGTGGAACGATACCACCATAGGTGCCTAAACAACTTAAACCAAGTGTATCATTTAAACTTGTTGGTGATTTTGAACATGTTTCAAAATGAGTTATATGATCAGCGGTAACTATACCAAAGTCATCAGCAACTATTGTTTTCAATATTTCCTCGTCGTTCTGCCAGTAGTTAAGAATTGATTGTATTGTACAATTTGAATTGTCGGGTTTTAAAGGCGCAAAACAAATATCTTCTAATCTTACTGTTTTATTTACTTTGTTACCTTTTTCGTCTAATAAATCTCCTTCTAAAGAACTTATTTTATTTTGTAGCTCTAGAACTTTTAATAAGAAATCTAATTTGAATGCACTACTATATTCTACTGGACCAAAGTCATCAAAAATCGAATGAATCCAAGGCGTTTGATCTTTAGGTCTAATGATTAACTGTGTAGTGCGATAAAATGGACGAAAGTGAGTGTCGTAATATTCTTTATTAAGCCTTGTTTCGCTATTTGGCGGAGACCATAATTCAACCGGATCAGTCAAAACACTAAAATATATAAATCCACTCGAGCAAATAAGGCACAATATTAAGCCCGAGAGAATAACTTTTACCGGATTTGAAGCACAAAAATAGCCAATTTTATAAAAAAAGCGCTCTAGAATTTCTTCTGTTTGAAGTCCAAACTTCTGAATAAAGGATACATTAGCTAAATTCAAGTCACCATCTTCGATTATTTCTTGTATTTCTAAAATTAAATTAAAATTTTGTTAAAATTAATTATTATTATATTTGGCTAAAAAATGAATACGAAACGAGTTAAATCTAAATTAATTTTATAACTTTTGCCTGAGTGAGCAAACATCCTATTTTAAATTAACAAATAATACTTCAAGAACTCTTTTAAATGAAGTAAATCTATTTGTAAAATAGCAAGAATAACTGCAAAGATTTAGTTTTACTTAATTTACCTTTAAAGAAAAAAAGTAAATTAAAATTTACAATTTACTAGTAAAAGTAAATTTTTGATTTTTTTTACTTGTAAAAGTAAATTTTTACTTAATATAATTTACATAAAAAAGAAAATTGGTGAAGAAGATTGTTTACTTTACTTAGTAAAGTAAATAAAAGTACAGTAAATTCTCAATTATCGAGACATGAGACTTTTTGAGTGAATTTTTGTTTCCCAAATTTTTCAAATCCTTTTACATGTTAATCGAATATACAGACAAAATTATCGAGACTCGTTTTTTGTTTCCCAAACGAGTCTCGATAATCGAGAATTCACTGTAAAGTAAGGTGTGAAGCCCCACTCTAAAGTTAATTTAAATTTTTTGTGTTTGTTTTTGATCTTTTTATGTATTATTATCATAGCAAGCGCTGTAAAAGATTAATCGCCCTAAAACCTTGGATATAAATCCAGTTAATATAAATTGCTAAATATTTTTAATTATTTCAGGTCTTTTTTCGCGAAAAAGCGCCTTTTTGATGCTCTTTAATTATAATCAATTTAATCACTCATCTACTTTTTAATTTTTAATAAATAAATCAAATAAAGTCTAATTACTATTTTCATCATCTTCATCATAATTATCATATTCTCCCCCTATAAGACTTTCGGTCGCTTGGTTTTTATTTCGTTTATTGAAATTTGAAATAAATATTGTGAGTAAAAATGTAGAGGAAAATACAATAAACAATGTTATTGAAAACAAATCTATACAATCAAGACTGAAAATTTCACAAATTATGTCTATTGGAGGTTGGGGAGGAATCGGGCAAGAATCTTGACAATCTGAACATCCACATGCCGATGAATTGAAATTTTCCGATATAACTGACTTTGAGCATTCATACATAGTTATATTGATTGGCTTAATATGTAAAGTCGAATTAACATCGTATTCTTCATCAGTAATATTCATATAGAAATAAAATGGTGCTTGTGAATTGTGACCAAGATAATCGACAAACTTCTTAGGTGAACAATCATCTACTGATCTACCACATAGTAAATCCATAACTTTTTGATTACTAGCAGCGTATTGTACATCTCTTTAAAATTAAAAAAAAAATTATATTGAAAGTTGTTTGGTAAATTTTTTAGATTTATACTTGCAAGAATTGTATAAAGTATTAACGGAATAATTTGTGATGTGATATGTCACTTCGACTATTTCAGTAACTGTCTCATTTTCACTCGGTGTATAATCTTGTTCTTTAGTTGTAAGTAAAAATTCACTCTGAGTAGGACTACACGTAAAATCGCATAGAAATGCTTTGAAATTTCTAAAACAAGAGGGACATCTTGACAATAATTGTCTTGGCACTGATAAATTATCACTAAATGTTATTAATTGAGTATAGTCACAACATGTGCGAACTTCTTCGTTTTCTTTATACAAATGCGGACACAATTCTTTGAAAATTTCCAAATATGTATCGTTTGTTTGTAATTTTGCCTCTCCAGTATATTTACAATTATATCGACCATCTACTCCTTGCCCAGATAAGCCACATTGTCCATACCATGTACAATTACATTGTACATTTTTGATGTTTATGATTACAAGAGTGATCAATATTATAAAAATTTTCATATTTACTACACTCTTGTTGTCCTATTTTTAGATCTTTCAAAAAATTAAAATTTAATGTTAAGCAAAAAAAAAAGCTTTTTTTAATTTGAAGATGATAAAAACTTTGATTGTTTAAATATTTATTCAGTTGCTAAATTTTCTTCTGTCTTCAATCGTACGATTTTCTTAAATAGTTAGATAATTAGAAAAAGAGCATTTAATAAACAATTTTTTCTAGAATTATTGAAAAGCGAACTTTGAAATAATTTTTTTTTAAATAAATTTACCAGTTAAGCTAAATACACTTTGATTAATAAGCTAAAAAGATAAATATTCAAAATTAAAGAGTCCCACAAACAAATATTCTAAAAAAAACTTGTCTAGAATACTTATCTTTAAAGTTTGAAAGAAAAATAAAAAACAAAAGAAAAATATTTAATTTAAGCTTTTTATATGGGTGATTGGTATTTAAATTAAGTTTTTAAGACATTTAATTATTTCCTTGAATTAAATGAATTACATCCTAAATAGAAAATTATTTTATGTTTTATTTATTTATTTTATGATCATTTAAAAATATTTCCAAAAAAATTAAAAACCAAATTTTAAATTTTTTGCAATTTGGTACACAACTTGCTATGGAAGAGTGTGAAATAGAATTTAACACTAAATAACGTTTATTGAAATGCTTAGAGACAAAGAGATATCAAGAGACGATACAAAACCTGAAAAATTTATGAAAAATAAGATAAACCTATAAAAAAAGCTTATAGTAAAAAGAAAAAATCAGCTGTCATCTCTAATATATTCATTGGTTCCCCAAAACTCACGTTTTTAATTGTCTCGCTACTAAAATTTAATGATCATTCCTTATTTAAGCTTAATTTTGACTTTTAAAGTCCGTAGATAGTTTCCAAGGTTTTACGTTAAGTACAAACAAATATTCTTTTTCAAAATTTATAGCCCATTTAATTTTCTTGAATTTATAAAACGATTTTTTTCCTCAAAAATTATTTCTATCCTTTTGAAACTTAATTAGTAAAACTTAACTATCTCTGGAAATACCACTTGAATTAAAATAAAAATTTGATTACTTTTTAAAAATAAAATCAAAACACTGTTCGCTTTTTATGACGTAATTTGCTGTAATCGGAAGATCTTAAATAATTTTCTTTATATATTAACATTTCTAAACATTTAATTTACATAATAAAAACTAACTAAAAGGAAAATATATGCTATACGCATATTACCAAACGCTGAAGCATTTTTAATTTTAAATACGAATAAAAAAAACTATTTTTATATGCAATAATGTAAAAAAAAAAAGAGAAAATATCATTTAGAGAAATCAGCTTTGAAGTAATAAAAGTAAAAAATTAAATTTTGAAATTTTAATTTGAAAAAATAATAGTTACACAAGGATAAAAAGAGAATAGAGATTAGTCTTTTGATACAATTAGCTAATGCATTTACAAACCACTAGCTTAAACATTTAGATATTTCTTTATGCTAAGCTGAATTTTCTGAATATAAGAATTAAGAGAGGGAAAAACCTAAGTTTTTTTATTTTGTTAATCGTTTTTACTATGCACATCTGTAATCTTTTTGAAATACTTTTTTGAAAATACGTTCATTTTATAGTCGTTTTTCCTTACTAAAAGTACATTCTAAATCTTTCTTTTTCAGGCCAAGATAAAGCAGGAAAATCATAATTTGTTAGATATATTGAGTCTATTAAAATCCATTAGATTATTTAAACAAAAATTATTTTTGTTGAGGATGATTTTGTTTTAAAATGAGAGATTTCTAGTCGTTTTCTTGTAGCAAAGTCTTACATTATTAAAATTTTCTCTTTCTATTTAGATTTTCTACTGTAAAATAAATACACTTGAAATACTAGTTAATCGCTATTTTCTTTATTAAAAATGTCCAATAATGGATATTTCGGAGATGAAAATGAAGACCAAGGATTTGATCTAGTAAATATTTATCTCTTTTATAAGCTAAGACTCTAAAATTCTTATCTTTAAATTTCACAATTAAAGGATCCAAAGTGTATCGATGAAAATGAATTAGTTGCTTCCAATGAAACCGAAGACTTCGACGCTTTCAACGAAGATACTTTCGGCGGAGCAGTACTAGAAGGTAAGTATCCAAGAAATTAATTAAAATTTCTTTAAAATTTATATGGAATTTACTATTTTCAAAAAGATTTTGGAGAAGATTGGGAGGCTCAGCATGATCAGCTAATTGCTTTGGAAGATACTGAAAAGAGCAGTCCAAGTGCTTCGCCTGGAAATAAGACTTTGACAAAATTCGAAGATTATGATAAAATTGATAATGGAAAATTTTCTATGACCAGTAATAATGAACGTACACAAAGTCTTCTGAATCCGATTCAGAATCCTATGGCCTCCAATTTTAATAACAATTTCTTGAAAAATGATCTTTTCCAAAACATGGATCAAAATAGTGTACAAAAAATGCAAATGCTACAACAACAGCAAAACTTGGTTCTTCAACAACAATTACAAAAGCAAAAAATTCAAAATCAAATGAACCAATCACAGCTATCATCAAATCCAATCAATAAAAATATTAATCAACCAAATCTAAATGAAATTCAGCTTAAACTTATACAGCAATTGCAAATACAGCAGCAATTACAACTACAAATGAACCAACAATTGAAATTACAACAGCAATCAGCTCAAGTAGGGAATTCTCAGGCGAAACAACAACAACAACAATTGGTTCAACAAATTCAATATCAACAACAGCTAAATGCTAATGCAATTTTAAGCTTAATAAATTCTAGAAACACTATTTTACAACAACAACAACAACAGCAACAACAAATGAACAATCAATTGAACCGAGTAAGTGAATGAGAAACTTGAAAGGGAATATTTTTTTCTTAAACACTTTAAACTTTTAGAAAACGCCAGTTAATTTTGATTTAACAGCAAATAATCAAAATCAAGTAATTTAATTTTCTACCGAACTTAAAGTTAAAAAACATTTTAAAAAATTTTATATTTTGTTAAGTTAATGAGTAATCAAGAGAAAGAAAATTATATTCAAAATAAATTAGCCGAAATGCACTTATCTTCTGATAAATCATCGGTTATTGGCAATCAGCAATTACAGCAACAAAAATTGGCTACCGCACAAGTAAATCCATTGCAAATGATATCTGCTTTTCAACAACAACAACAGCAACCGTCTCAGTTACCTGAGATGCCAAAGCCTCATATGACTAAAAGTTTACCGAATGCTAAAACTTTGGAAGAAATTGAAAATGAGTTATTAAATCAATCATCATCGCGTCAAAATCAATCTCAATTAAATCAGGACTCGAATGACACTCGACTTAACCAACAATTATTAATTCAACAACAACAACAGCAACAGCAACAATTAGAACTACTCAAAATGTTACCATTATTGAATATGATTCAAAATCAGTCCCAGTCAAACATAAATCCAAATGATCTTCAAAATTTAATTCAACTACAGCAACAAAAACAACTTCTTCAAGCTTTAGCTTTGCAGCAACAGAATTCGCAGCAGCAGCAACATCAGCAACAACAACAGCAATTTTTACAACAACAAATGGCAAATAATCAAAATCAAGGATTTTCAAGCAATCTGAATATTAATAATTTGTGTAATTTTCAAATATTTATAAAGAACTTTTTTAAGAATTAAATTAAATATTTTTATTTGAAGTGCCGCAGAATTTTCAATTTATGAATCCACAACAAAAGCAACAAGTAATTGCATCATTAGCCCAAAGGTTAGCTTCTACTTCTACAAATTTTAATAACTTTAACCGAAATAATACTAGTAGTAATAATAGTAATAGTAAAAAAGAAGAGTTACACTATGCTATTTAATTTCTTTTTTTTTTATTGATTATTATTATTATATTTTATTTTGTTAGAGATCTTTATTTTAAAATTTAAAAAAAAAAAACAAAAAAATTTATTTATTTATCAAACTTTAAAACATAAAAAAAAGTTTTGTTATTACCTTTATATGATTTTAGTTTATTTTTAAATAAAAATGATTTTGAAAAAAATTTTTTTGTCTTTTTTTTTTTTAAATTTTAAAATTTACTTCCTTAATAATAACAATCATGAATAAACGATATTTTATTTTTTATAAGAAATTTACAACTTCAGCCTACTTCAAGTCAGTTACCATTGAATCAAGGCAATTTTTACATAGAAAGATACAAAATTAACAGTTATTAATTAATTTTTCTTAAATTAGATCCAAATACTTCTACAAATTTAAATAATATCAACCAAAACATGCTTTCCAAGTAATTTTTTTATTTAAATTTTGTAATTAAAAAATATAGTCTCTCAATAGTAAGTGTGTTTTAGGCGTTTCAATCTGTTTTTAAGCGTTTTTTTTTTCAGAAAAATATTTTAATAACTTTCATATTCTAATTTGGCAAAAAAACATGTGTTTTTTGGCGTTTCAAGTGTTAGGTGACCAGTAAATAAGTTACCAAAAAAATTTATTATGGTCACATAAAATATAATTTGATTACATGCGTTTTGTATACGTCACTGTTCCGATCTTTGTATGATAAAAGGTTTTTAATTTAATTCTTATTTTAGTTATATGGAACAAATGAAGAAGTCAAATCAAAGGATACCACTAGGAAATGTAAACCAACAATATCAAAATGAATTAAATCAAGCAAATAATATGAAACAAAAAAATGATCATCTAAAGCTTGGAGATAAATTAGCTGGTATGATGACTGATAAAGAAAAAAATTGGGTTGTTAATGTTCAAATGATGCAACTACAAATTGATGACCCATATGCTTATGATTTTTATTACACGGTAAATTCTTTTAACCTTTATCCGTCCAAAGCTGGGTCAAAAATGACCCAAATAATTTTAAATTTAAAAAAAATTTAAAAATTGAACAACTTTGAGGCACTAGAAAAAACCTTTAAATTAAACAGATAGGGATGAAAATTATATCAAAAGAAAGCTAAGATCACGAAGAATATTTTTATGTTTTCAGAAAAAAAAAATCAGTGATTTGAAATTTAATTTTAGCATTATTTGTAACCGGGTCATTTTTGACCCACTTTGGCCTTTAATGTAATTTATTTTTACTTTGGACGGATAAGAGTTAAAGTAAATTCTGCCCAATGCATTTTTTAATTGAAAATATATAATAGGCCTGGATGCTCAAAAAGAATGCAAAGCAAAATGGAAACTTAGAAAACGGATCAAATTCAATGTCAGATAATAACGGACTCAAAACCTCTGTTCTAATACAAGGAAATAATCAAAAACATGATCCAAAAAATTATCGCCCATTAATTTTCGAAAATTCACTTGGTAAAGTTACAATGTCAAATTTTCACCATCCTAGAGCTTTGATTGATATCAACCAAAAATCAAGTGATAATTATTGTCAGCAAAGTACAAGTCAATTAATTTCACACATTGATCAGATAACGGAACATGACGAACCAAAAGACAAGAAAAATATTTGCAATATTTTACTTGAAATTGAGAAAGTAAATTTTTTTGTTACTAACATAGAAAATATAGATTTATTACCGAAATAGCAGATTCTCATAATAGATAATTTCAAAATAGAATAAATAAAAATCTCATTCTCAAAAACTTTTATTCTCAAAATATAATAAAGTGCAAAAATCTAATTTCAAAATAATTAATCTCATTTTAACTTAAATTTTTAAGAAAAATAATTAGTTTTTAGAGTCTGTACCCATTAAATAAGCAGCCTTGATAATAAATTCTTTTATAGATTATAAATTTACTGTTAATCCGGTTAAGAACTCTTTAATTTTGGTGAACTGATGTTTTTGATCAATTCGCTCGATTCGCTCAATTCAAAATTCTAAAATTTTTATGCAATTAAAAAATTAATTTTTTTAAAATACATGTACATCATGGATACCTGAAAAACACGCACCCCCATTTTTAACAAAAACACGCACCCGGGTGCGCCAACAGGAAGAAAAGATTTTTTATATCTTTCTATATATCAAAAAATTTCTTTTTTTCTACTCTTTCCGAAAATAAAATTGAAATTGTCATATTTAAATTTTTAAAATATAATAAAATGGGAATTAACTGAATTGAGATTAATTTTTTTTTTATGAGATATTTTGTATCTTTTATTTTGAAACTCTCTGAAATGAAAATGTTATAAAGTGGGAAGACACCAAAATATAATTAGATTATACAGTAGTTATTATGATTTTTTATCCAAAGCGTTAAACGCCGTTACCAAAAAAATGTAAGCATTAGTAAAAATTATGCATTATTCAAGCATAAAAGCGTTAGAAAAATCAGGCAAAGCGTAATTGTGATTTTAAGGAAAAAACAAAAGCGTTAGAATTGTGAAATAAAGCGTTATGGTGGTGAATAATACGTTAGACTAGTAAAATAAAGCGTCAGAAAAAAGGTTGGGTCTGTTTAACTCTTATCCGTCCAAAGGTGGGTCAAAAATGACCCGAACAATCATTAAAGACCAAAGTGGGTCATTTTTGACCCAATTGAAAATTTTAATTTTTTATATTACTTAAAAGTCCAAAGGTGGGTCAAAAATGACCCGTTATTACATTAAAGACCAAAGTGGGTCATTTTTGACCCTATTAAAATTAAAAAAAAAACTGATTAAAAAACCTAAAAAAAATTTTATTTTTTGAATATATTTCGCTAGAAATGTTTGAAAGAATTGAAAAAAGAAAAAAAAATAAGCTTCAAAGTTGAAACTTTTCGTTGATTTGATTCTATTTTATAGTGTTTTGTCATAGGAATATAGATTAATTAAGGAAAAACGTTAGTCGTTTTAATACTAATTAATAAATTAATTAGCTTGTTTTATATTTAAAATCGTGAGAAAATTTTAATTTATTTTTTTTTAAATGTTAAACAATGGTTTTATTATTATTTAATGATTTTATTTATTATTTTTTAAAATTAATTTTCATTGGGTCAATTTTGACCCGGCTTGGACTTTAATGTAGTTAAAAAATTAAAAAAATATATTGGGTCAAAATTGACCCACTTTGGTCTTTTATGATTGTAAATTAGCTTTGGACGGATAAGAGTTAAAAAAAGTTTTTTTCCATTTAGCATTTTTAACATCCGCTCCATGCACCCTTTTTTCTAATTATTCTAAAAAAGACCCTTAAAATAAAATATTTTAAAAATTATATTTATTCTTTTTGTTTCTTCCTGTATTGGAAAATATAATTGCAACATTTTGGAATCGTTAATTTATTTCACCACTCTAATGCTTTATTTACTAAGTCTAACGCTATTTTTCACCACCCTCACACTTTATTTACACACTCCAACGCTTTATTTCCCTAGTCTAACGCTTTATATTCAATGTCTAACACTTTTTACTACGTCTAACGCAAAATATAACGAAATTATTTTCTTTCTAACACGTTCTAACCCATTTCCTAAAATACAGTGCTGCTTGTTACTTTGTAACAATGCATTTTTAACGTTTTTCGATAACGTTATATAATGTTATATAACGTTATATAGCGTTTGATAACATTTAAAATAAGTGAATTTGATAATGTTGTGTAAAGTCATATAACGATATATAACGTTATATAATGACTGTTACAAAGTAGCAGGAAGCACAGTAGTTAAAAAATCATAAGAAGTACTGTACACATCTAATATTTTTTCGAAGATAAAAGTAGGCTTTTACTTCTAGATCGGAGAATAAATATAATTTTTTATTTTACCTAATAAATACCCTATGGACCTATCATGTCTCAAAAATTTTTAATTAAAACCTCAGAAACTTTAAAAAATTTTAAGCTTAAATAAAATCAAAAATCAAATCAAAATTAAAAGGTTAGAGGTAATTTGAAATTCTCTTTTTGGAAGAGTAGGTTTAAATGACATTCTTTATATTCATTAGTTAAAAAATGATCTGCTTTTTAAGTTGTAATTTATTTATTTTTTCCTTTTTGAAGATGTATCAAGTCTTTTTGACAATTGACGAAATAGAGCATAAAATTCTTAAGGAACCAGAAGAGACAAGGTAAGTGATAATTTTTAATCACCTTTTCGGAGCTCAGATTTTATTTTTTAAACGTGTCTAGTGCAAAAAAATAGCCTAAAGATATTTGTAAAATCTTTTCAATATTAAATAATAAAAAATGATTTTTTTTTTAAATTTTTATTTACAAATTAAATTATTAAATAAAAAAAAGAATATTTATTTACAAAAGGGTTTTGAAAACTAAAAATTGCATTTCTTTTTTAAAAAAAATTAATTCAAGTTTAACTCGAAATAAAATTACAAAAAAATTAGAATAAAAATCTACAAAAAAAAAAAAAACAAAAAATTCATTCTTAGAATAAAAAAGAATTTGATCAGTATTCTTAACAAAGTAAAAAAACAAACAAACAAACATCATTTGAGTTTTTAATAGGGATGAGTTTTTCAAAATAAAAATTATTATTAAAATTTTATTAAAAATTAACTGAAGAGAAGAAAAAAAAATAAAAAAATGGATTAGAGTTTTGATGGAAAAAAAATTACAACGTCTAAAATCTGGGTTACACCAAGAGTAAAACAAAAAAAAAAGACACGTATTTTTAAATAAAAATGAGAAAAAAAAACGCTTTAAGTTAAACTTGAATTACGGCTAGCGATTTGTTAAAAGCACTTTTTTTTAAGATTTAAATGCAAAGTTTAACAAATCTAGTTTTTAAGATTGGCACCATTTTGATTAAGGAGTTGTTGTGTTGTGCCAGAGTTTAAAATCACATGCTTAACAATATTCTTATTGGATTCTTGATTCTTCATATTAACTATACTCATCTTAATTAAATAATGATAAATAAATTAATTTTTAAGACAATTTTTTCTTAAATAAAAAAAAAACTTACAGAAAAGGACGAATTTGGAGATATACTTAAGGATTTAATATTAAGAGATTTAGTGTCAATTACATTATTATTATTAGATGTAGATTCTTGAATGCTAGTTTTAAGAGAATTTAAATTAAGGTTATTATTATTTGATGACATAAGAGATGTGCCATTTCTAATCGATCCTCTATTTACCAAATTTGTTGTTTTTAAAAATGAATTAGCACTGCCAAAATTAAGGATTGGGGGGATTTGTTGATTTATGCCATTAAAATTTGAATTGCCAATTATTTTAGATGGATTTTTAGATATTAATATTTGCGATTGACGATTATTAAAGCCATTTATGAAATTATTACCAGCTTGGATAACAATTCTAGTTGGATTTCCCACACTAATAGGACTATTACTCTTTTCACTTAGGGCTTCAACGTCAATATTTTCTTCTTTAGTAGATTTATTCTGACTATTAGTGTCGTCTTCATCTTCATTTATAATCAAATCTCTAGATTCTTCATCGTCAATTGCAGTCCTAGTATTTTCTCCATCTTTATCGTCATAATTAATTGAGTTCGAGTCCATATCTAAGTCAACAGTAGTATTTGTCTCATCAATACTATAATTGTCATCATTTTCGAATTCATCATTTTCTGCGTCTATATTAGAATCGAAATCATTTTTGCTCATCGATATAGTTTTTTTTCTATTTCTTTGCTTATCTATAGTGGTTTCATCGACTGAATAATGTCTATTTCTTTGACCAGTTATTCTTTTAGCATGCTTTTGTAATTTAAGTTGGTTTTGTAATTGTAATTGAAGTGATTGTGTTGGTTGAATAATTGTTTTCAAACCGATTATAGTTGATAAACTATTACTTGAACGTTTACGATTATATTTGATCACAGTTTCTTTAACACTTTTTTCAGCTTTAAAAAAAAATTTTTCTAAGTATTTTGAATATCTTATTTCAAAGGTATTTTAAATCTCTTTAAATAAATCAAGATTAAAAATTTTATTTAAAAAAAAAAGATATTGATCGAATTTGTTAACAAAAAAAATTTTCAAATTTTTTACCGAAAATTTAAAATACTAAGTAAAACAAAATTAGCTTTATTAGGAAAAAAAAATTACCATGTTTTACAACAACCTTTTGAATTCGAAACTTTTTTTGTACCAAATTCGATCAAGATCTTTTTTTTTCAACAAAATTTTTTCATTTTAAAAGATAAATGTCGATTTTTTATAAAAGATTGTCATCATATTATAGCACTATTTTAAAATTTAAATAAATTTAATTTTATGTAGATACTTAAATAAGATTGAATTTATTTAAATCCTTTCATTGAATTTTTTTGTCAAATCGAAATAGACAAAGGACTGAAATAGCAAATTTTCTAAATTTTTTTACAAAGAGGTTTTAAATAATCTCAAGTCAACTGAAACCATTTTTACTTTTAAAATTTTAATTTTTTTTTATTTTTTAATTATTCCTAAAAATGAATTAGTTAATGATCTTTTTTTAAATAATATATTATTTTTTTAGAGATATTTTTCGGAAAAAAATACTTAAATAATTTGCCTTCTTACAACTGTTCAAGTTTAAAAGTAGATTTCTATAAAGATTTTATAAATTAGTCTTTTGAAAAATTAATAGTTTTACTTACATTGATCACAAGAATTAGTTTGGTTACGATAAGAAGTGTCAATCTTTTCATTTTCATCAAAATCCTCAATATTTATATGATTGTTATTATCATCAATTGAACAATCATTGGGATTTATGCTCATACTTTGAAGTAAACTATTAAATTTAGCATTTGCTTCGTCTAAATTGTCCGAATTAGTTTGCAAGTATTCATTCTTAAAATCAATAACAAGCTTTTTTAAACGCTGTTTTAAATTAATTTGCTGTTTGAGTAAACGGCCCTTTTCCATTTCATTTTCTTTATCTTTCTTCTTAGATTGCTTTAAAAATGAAAAGAATTAAAATTATGATTTTTATTTTTGTGTAGTTGAAATAAAACAAACCTCAACATATTTTAGAGTATAATTTAAAATTGCCAAATTGGTACATTTTTTATCCTTATATTGTGGCAATTCATTTTGTAAGTTTTCAAAACAATCTTTTAAATGAGCTCTTCTGTTCTTTTCAAGTGTGTTATGAATAGCTTTATCCCTTAAAATAATTTTTTTATTTTTCTACGAATTTAATCGATAATTTCAATAATAAACTAAAAACTGATATCATGTCATAATTTAAAAATCATTTCATGTTATAGAATAGTTTTTAATTATTGACAGATAGAGTCCTTTGGCATGAATAAAATTACCTTTTTATTTCTTCGAGTCTAGACAAGCTTTTATTACTCGATGATTTTTCATCGTTCTTTCTTGCTCTGATCAAATTGGGTGGTGATATTAAATTACTTGGCAATGATGATGAATAAATAAAACTAGAATTAGTCTCGTTGTTCGAGCCTGTATTAGTTTCGTAATTTTGCAATTTTCTATTATTAAACTTTTTATGAAAAACTCGTTCGTTTTTCGCAGAGTAATTATTATAGTTGAAATTATTGGGTGAATTGAAAAGGGACGAAGAAGACGATGATGAGTATGATGTGGATGATATGGGAGACAATGATGATTCGATGCTTAAGTGATTATGAGCATTTGAATCATTTGAAACTGTTTCTTGTGATTCAATGTACTCTGCTGCTTTGAGTAAGACTTCAATATTATCCATTTTTCAGGAGAGATCAATATGAATTAAAAAAAAAACAAAACAAAAAACAAACAAACAAATAAATGGACTCGTTGGTTTTAATTGGCACACTATATTTATTTGAACCAAGTAAACTTAAGTCAAAATCATTTTTGTTCTAATTTAAAAATACAAAATTAAATTAAGAATTCTTTGTTGCTTTTTTTCACGTGGTTAAGAAACAACAAAAAAATTATGTTTAGGGAAAAGATAAAATTTTGATCATTAAAAGAAAGAAAAATGCGCTTTTGTAAAATTTGATGTAATAATGCTGACATAAGTAGTTGGTTTAGCAATTATAAAAGAAACATCTAAAAAACATGTGCTTTTGAGCATTTTTTTTTCTCTAAATAATCAAAACTAAATATTGCTTAATATTACGTTTATGAAAGCGTTGTTACATTAATTTTAAAATAATAACTAGAATAATACAGAGAGGGTGAACAAGTTAGTTTAACCAAGCTGTCAGAAAATTATTATTAAAGCTAATTGTGAATAATAAATGTTATTAAAATATATTTATTTTTCTTTTTTTAGCATTTTTTGAGTTTAAATAAAAGTGAGAAAAAAAAAATTTCTGGGGAACCTTAAGTTGTCAAACAAAAAATGCATGTGATATTTTTCTGGATTTTCGATTTTTCTTTTTTTTAAATTTCAAATACACAAAAATAAAATAAATTTTAAATTGAACCCAGAGAAAACTTTTAAAAAAAAAGAAAAAAAAGGGTCCTATTATATTTGGAATTAAAAACGTGATTAATTTTGTATTTAATTCCATTTTTTTTTTCAACTAGGTTAATTATTATTCTGAAAAGAAAAATACGAAATAAAAACTCCGAAAATTATTTGAAAAAAAAAATTTAATACGCAAAAATCAAAATTCTCTCTTCCAACAACAACAATAACTACGAAAATTAATAAAAAAAAAGAAGAAAAGAGAGAAAGATTGCAAAGGATATATGTGTGTTTGTGTGTGTATGTATGTATATATATGTGTGCCTTAATTTGTGTACGAAATATTTCTAAATTTGAATTTGTTGTTCTAAATCTTCTATTTGAAATTTAGGGGAAAATTATTTCTTTTTCCTATCAAAATTTCTGAATTGCAATTCAAAGTTTTGACATTTGATTAACATAATTTATTTTGAAGCTATTAAAGCATGCTCACTTTGAAACGAAACAAAATTCAATTAGGCTCATAATTTATTCCATAGCTGAGTAGGGATATAAGGTGCCTATTGAGAGAAAAATTGAGCATATTATTTATTATGAAAATAAAACAAAAAATTTAGAAATGCTTAAAACAGTGATTTATTTTTTTATTCACCGTATTTATCTCTTTAAAAAAAATTAAACTCTTGCACGATTAAGATAATTTTTTGTTATTGTTTCGTAAACCTAGTATCTTTAAATAATTGTCAAAATTAAGCAATAAAAACAATACCAAATAAAAATGATGAAAGTAATATATTTTAGAGTCTTAAAATTGAGAAAAAAAAATCTTTACCTAGTATCTCAAAAAATGTTAAATAACATTCAAATAAAAAACAACAAATTAAAACACGTGTAAATTTCGAGAAAAACTTGAAATTTTTTTCTAAAATTTCTTATCAATTTTGGCTTTGATTTGCATTGAGTTCATGTTTAAAAAAAATAGCAAATATTTCGAGACACTGAATAAAAAAAATGTTAGCATTTTATTTACATAATATCTTTAGTGTATAAAATGCCTTAATTTTTATTTATTCTAGAAGTTTAGAGGTGATTGATTAAAATGATCACTTTCTCTACACTTTTATAAAATAAAAAAAAATAAAGATAACATATTTTATTTGAAATAATTATTAATTCTATGCAATTTGTTGTTTTTTTTTATTATCTAATGACTCTAGTCATAAGTTTTTAATATAAAATGTCTTATTTGATAAGTCTTTCTTAGAAAATAATAAAATTTAGATATTTTACCGAGTATCAAAATATTTTGAATTACCTTGAATTTTATTGTATGCTTAAATTTAATGTTTCTTACATAACTATGTATAACAATTTAGTTGAATTTTTCTTTTTGCTGAAAAAAAAACGCCTAAAATATCTTAAATTGAAACAAAGCCTTTTTTAGCTAAATAAAAAAAAATTGCGTTCAACTAATTTTAATAAGTAGCATATATATGTATTGTGGTTATATTTCAAAAATAAATCTCTTCAAACATTTAAATAACAAAAAAACGTGGTGTAGCCTTCATCCACGTTATTTTATTAACGAAAAGCTTTATTAGCACTCTTAATTTTTACTCAAATAAACTTGATCTTGAAGATGACTATTATCATAGAAAAAAAAATTGACAAGTTCAAAAAATATCCAAAGGCTATTTTTCGCCTATTTTAATTCTATTGATTGATTTTGTTTGTCCTTACAAAATTTAAATTTTTAAAAAATGAAAATAAAAATGGAAATAAAAATGGGCTTCTGGGGCTTAAATAAATAAATTAAATTTTTGAACTTAAAGAGGAAACTTGTTTTCCGAACGACGTATCAAAGTGGATAATTTAGCTTCTATGATGTGCTCTGAAAATTTTCCACATTATCTATTTGTCTCCAAAGGAAAACGTCTTTTAGGAAAATGCTTGCCCTCATTCAATTTGGTAAAAAAAAATTTTAACTTAAAAAAAATTATGCAATTTTTTTTATTCTTTTTTGTTTTTTTGTTGTTGTTGTTGTTGTTTAGCATCAAACAAAACAAATTCTTGGATATTTCATGCAATATATTTATATAATTTCAAAAAATAACATCTCGTTAGACGAAATATACACCCAAATAAGCTACGCTATTGATACACAAAAGTTTAATGATTTGATTCAAATAGTGCAGCAATTTGTGCTACTGTATTCAAGACAGTCGAATCAAATTTACAAGACCATATTTTTGAATAAAGTAATTTTTAATACTTTTTTTCAAAAAAATGTTTATTTGAGCATATTTTATAGATTATGATGTGGAATGCTTTTTTAAAAATTCAAAAGCTTCTTTATTTTACAAGCATGCTTTTCAAATCAAATTTTTAATTTTAGAAAATAATTTATTAAAGCTTTTTTATCTTACATATTTGAATAATATTAATTAATTTCTTTTTTTTTTATTTCCCAATAGTTTGGTTTGACATATTTATTAAAATTTTTTTCAAAATCTGAATTAATTAACCAAGATGATTTTGATAATGAAGTTAAATCAATTTGGTGAGTAAAATTGCATTTTTTTTAAAAATCTTAACTCAATTCCATCATATAATCAATATTACTATTTTTAAAAGGAGCTCTTTTTTGAACTTAGTATTGAATGGATTATTGTTGATTGATGAAGATGATTTAAATAATGGAATTACAAATTCAAAAGGCTCAAAATGGAATGTTTATGAGACTTATCAATTGAACTTTAACACAATCTTGAAAAATTTTGACGTCAACATGGATTTATGGACAAAAAATGAAGGCAAATTGAAAGAGCTATTTACACAATTTGCGGATGATGAGCAAATATTTTAATCGTTAGAAAAACTTTAATTTAAAATTTTCATTTTTATCATTTTTTTGATTTATAATAAACTTATTTAAACTTTTGTTTGATTATTACAAAATCAACTGAAATTGAAAATAATCTTGCTTTTTTTCAATTTATTGGATAATTAAAAAAAATATATAATGTGAATAAAATGGAAAAAGAATAAAATACCCTATTATGATATCCTTTACCTGTCGATTATTTTCAAGTCTAAATAAGTAAGAGATATGTTTAATTTTAGCTTTTTAGGCTTTTTAATTTATATTTTTTGCGATAACACTAAAATATGAATTGTTTCTAGGAATAGATTCCGATTTTTTTCTTATTGTCCTATATGCTATTAGTTCTTAAAAACAATTCCAAACAAATCTTGACGAAATATTTTTAGGAAAAAATGTTTCGAATTATCGATTTTACTTCAGTGGCAACTTTAAATACTAAAACTTTTTCAAAAAATGCAATTGCTTCTTTTCTAATTTGAAACTATGAATCGTTTGAATAAAAACAACGTTTTTCTTTAAAAATATTCTAAGGCTAAATTTTTAGCCTCTATTTTATGGTAGATCTTTAAGTCCTATCATCAAAAACTCAACGGAACGTGACGGCTCCTTTTTCCCCAAAAAAATTATAAAAGATATTTGAAAAATTTGATAATGATTTTTAGTGAATCTAATTCGGTGAACTAAAATCAAATTTTATCAAGTAAAATAAAGAATTTTTTTTTCAAAGAAAAATTAATTTTGATTGCTATTTGAAAAGCTATATTTGTACTTTTAAAAATATTTCAATCTTTTTTTTTAAATTTAGGATAAAATATTTGGCAAAATATCAAATCAAATGTTACAGAGATTTTCTTTAGGTTCAAGGAACTTAACTCAGTTTATCAAGTTATAATTTGTTTCTTAGCTATAAATTCCTATCTAAACATCTGCATGTAACACTAGTTGAGATCTAATGAGATTATGGTAACCTAATTGTCTCATTTATCTCAATGAAATTCTAAAAGAAGAATAAATCAAATTTTAAGAGCTTCATTTTGCTTTTAAATGGTTATTCGTTTAAAATTAAAGAATCTCAAACAAATCGACTGCCCTCGCGAAAAGCTTTGTGGACCGTCTTCGTGGTTCAAAGAATAATTTCGTCGTTTGATTTAAAGCATTATCCTAATCAAATTTCATGAGTTTTAAAAAAGAATTCGTTCGTGAATTAAATTAAACCAGACTCAATCTATTTTAGAGTAGGTCTTAAAGTCCAATCATCATAACGGCTACTTTTTCCTCGATTACAAAAAAAATATCAAATATGAAAATTGTTATCTTAGTTAAATTAAAAAGATAACTTAATTTCAATTGCATTCGGGAGAGCTCCTTTTTAAAAGTTTCGAAGTTACTTTATAAAGTAAAGAAAATGATTCCGAGATGACCGAAACAAATCACGTCCGTATGAGAAAGTTTCTAAAAGATGAACAACAATGCAGGAAAAAATTAGCAAAATTAAATTTTTTTATTGAACTAAAATGGGTCTCAAATATGACTAAACAGACACAACATTCAAAGTTTTTTAAATTTATTGAATTCTGGAATAAAAAACGACTCTTCTTGGCAATATAAAAACTAAATAAAAAATTGGTGCTTTTTTAAACAAAATAAATTAAATAAATAGTTGATCAAATAAAAAAAAGGTGTATTTTTAGACATAGATAATTTAGAAAAAAAAGGATTTTTTTCGAAGAAAATTTGAACGATTACATTATTGGAATATAGTTATCGATTCTTGCTCGATGTTTCTGAGCAACACATTCAGCAATCCATATTATATTTCTATTTTCTTGCTCTTTAAGTTTAAGGAATGAATAAAATACTCCAAAACCAAATTGTCTCATAAATGCATTAAGATTCATTTTAACTTCTTGTTCAAAAAATTTATCTTCTATTGTTTTATCACCAGGGTTTGTTCCAACATTTTCAAACAAAGGCTTATATTCCTTTAAAATGATCATAAATTATTTTTTATGTCTAAACTTTATTTTTCCTATAAAGAAAATCTTACAGCATAACTTTCCGCAATCATCCTAACTTGTTCATACTCTTCGGCTTTTGCTAACTGATTCAAACCATCTGGATATAATTTGCCACATCTTGGATACAACTTTGATCTCTCATCTTTTGGTAATTCAACTCCCAATGAGTTAATAGTAATCATAAATGCTCTTCTATCGGCCTCAAATGCCAATAACTCACACATAACTTCAGATGTTGGTCCACCTAATTCTTGACAAAACTTATAGAAATCCTCAATATAAGCTTTATATAAGGTATTTCTCATTATTTCAATATTCAACTCGTCCAAATCATGCTCAGAAATACAATCAATAAAGTAAGGAGCCAATGGAGTATCAATTAAGATAGCATTGTATAAATTAGCTGATGTATCAGCAACAGTAATAGCTCCCATTTGTTCGAACATGCCCAATGGATGACACTTTGGTAAAAGCTCTTGAATACTACGTTGATGCAAATGGCCAGTAATTAATAAAACTATATTATCAATCATATAAGCATATGTGATGTAATCTAAAAATTTGCTCAATGGCTCAACTGAATGATTTCTCAAATGTTGAAATTCAAGAACATATTTTTCTCTTATTTTATCGTCTATGACACTTACTGTCAATGGACTTGGTTCATTTGCCAAAAAATTACCATAATCTGTTGTTTGTAAATGTAATTTTAAGTCCTCTAAGGTTTCGCATTGAACCAAATTAACATAATCTTGATTCTTAAGAATACCACTTTTGAAACCTCTAACTAGACCTTCCAAATAGCCATTATCGATATTAAACAAAACATCCAAAAACATTTTATTTTTCTTTATTTTTATTCTATAACAAAAAAAAATTGCAAAATGAATTTAAATTTTAAAACTAGAAAGGCTTTAATCATATGATAATAAAGAGCTATGTTGCTTTTTTTTTCATGCTAAATGAGATAATTTTTAAATTTTTTTTTCAAACTGGTTTTATTTTTAAAGGCTTTTTCAAAACAAGCTTCAAAGCAAAGTAACCAGTTTTATTCACTTTTTTTGTGTTCTAAGATATAATTCCAGAGATTTAACATTAATGATGATGAGAGTTTTTTTTTTGTTATAATTTTATGGATTTTTTTCCTTTTCTCCCTATGTATAATCGTCGCATTTCAACTTAATTTTATATTCTTTCAAATATAATTTATTATAATTTGAAATCTAAAAAATCCAAAATATTGTTGCAAATATTTGACGAAAAAAAATTTGCACTTAATTAGAAATTTTAAAAATAATTTCTAGCTTCATTATATAGTTTTGAAAATTTTAATAATTTCAAACTTAATTCTTAATTTTATACTTATATTTTAAAGATGATGACAGAATTATAAACAAAAAATGAGATAAAAATTCCCAATTTTCTTAAATTATTTATTTATAGCTTTTTTTTTTATTTGTTTTTGCTTCTTAATAGAACTCTAACATAACATAACTTTGAAAATTAATTGAATTAATGAAAAATTAAATGGTATATTTTAAATTTTTAGATCAGGTGACTTGAAATGAATAGACATCAAGTCTTAACTGGTGCTGCTAATAATTATGAAAATACTGTAGCCATTGGCAGTGTAGGACACAATCATTTCACAGTAAAACAAAAAAAGTCTTTTAATCTTTTAAAATTGAATCATTAAAAAGTTTTTTTTTTTAAATTGTTTAGACTTATGGTTGTGGAGGAAACTTGATTATTTTGTCATCAAATTTTGACCGAGTTCAAATAATTTCATCAAGCAAGCAAAATCTTGATTCAATAATACGCTGTATAGACTGTACTCTGGACACAGGAAAAGTAAAAACTGTTTTATAAGAATTTTATAAAATAAATCGTATATTTTTAAATTTAGATTGCTGCCGCATACGGAAATAAAGTTTTTATTTTCGAACCAACGCCTTCGGCTAAAAAGGCCTGTCATGTAATTTAATAAAAGAAGCTTCTTTTTCGTAATCTTAAATTTAAATATGAGGAATTTTTTACCAATAGAATATTCATTATAAATGGATTGAAGTTGGAGTAATTGAATTAGAATCTAAAGTTGAATGTGTATCATGGAATAGCGACGGCGAGCGTATTTTAATCGGATGTTCTTTAGGAACTATTCAAATGTGGGCATATAATACAGACACTGATAATAGACATTCTAAAGATGGTGATTTAAAAAAAAATGACCAAGTTAAATTTTCAATAAGTGATGAAAGCGACAGTTATATTAGTAGTAACAAGAATAGCTATTCAGAAAAACAAATTAACGATCAAAATAGTAATACTTTTATCAAAATATGGGAAACACGGTATGAATTTCTTTTTATATTCTGTTTAAAGTTCGATAATTTTTCATTTTTTTTTATTATAGAGTGGCCAATTCGGTCAAATGTGTAAAATTTTCTCCAGATGGATCTCTTTTTGCATCATATGGAAAGGTATGTGATTAAAAAGCAATCAATTATAAAAGGATTAATTTTAAAAAAAAAATTTAATTTAAAGAATGATCGCTTGGTAAAAATTTGGCATGAATCAGCAACAACAAGTAGCTATTTTTATTAAAAAAAATAAAATAATTGTTTTTAAAACTTAAATTAAATAATTTTATAAAGCTAATCTAATTGAAACAAATCACAAAATAGAATATGATTTTATATATTTAGCTCATCCAAGAGCAGTGACTAGTATTTCTTGGCGTCAGATAAGCAAATTTATGCCAAGGTTTTTTTTTTGTAAAAAAAATTCTAATTAAATCAATATTTTTATTCTTTATTTTTAGAGGAATGATTTCAAATTCGTTAATAACTTGTTGTAAAGATAATATCTGTCGAATTTGGACTGAGACTGTTCTCCCAGATGATGGTCTAATTCAACATTTAACAGGTACTCAACAAACTCAGAATCCTACTTTAAGTAACCAAACAGGCCAAAATTTAGAATCCGATCATTTAAATGGAACTAACATCAATCAAAACATTGGTACAACCACATCAACAAACTCCTATCTTTCAAATTCTAAATCAGTTCGTCATAAAAAAAAATTGTTTCATAAACTACAAAAAATGAGGTTAGTAATTTATTTTATTGATTTTATTTTATTAAACAAATCAGAAAATTTTAAAGAAAAAAAAAGTGAAGGAATAGGAGATTTTGTTTACGATACTGCCTCGATGGTATCAAATTTTTTTAATTTAAAGTTAGTTAATATTAGGTTAAATTTAATTTAAAAAAAATTAAAAATTGGTGAAGGTTTAGAATTTTTTCTTTTAGTTTTGATTAGTTAAGTTTTAGCATGTAAGTTTTATGCTGATGTAATAAAAAAAAAGAAGCTAATTTAATCAATTTGTTCAAATTAATTTAAATTTTTTTAAATATAAAAACTAATTAATAAATTTTATTTGTTATTGAAAGGATACCATCTCATTTTCCACATTTTACGAGTAAAACAAACACATATAACCCCGAAAAGGCGTCAAGTATTCATAATCAATTTTCTTCTAATTCAAATTTATCATTTTTAACATCAATGGGTTCTAATCAATTGTATAGTTCTAATACAGATCAAGTTAAAACGGATAAAGCACCTATTACCATTCCAACTCATTTAAGTACAAATGATTTTTCCACTCTTCAAAATAAGCTTGGTACAACGTCATCAGCTTCGAGTTATCAACAAACATTGAGTAGAGCATTTCATTTTCATTTAGCTGGCTTAATTGACCCAGAAGCCGCAAGCATACCTTTGCATTTATTGCCTAATTTAAATAAACATAATTCGAAAGATTGCAAAAATTTTGTCGTTCATTGGATGCAAAATAAGGATTTTCAATTTACTTATTTATCTGAATTATTTTCCAAAGAAATTTGTTTAAAGTTAAAAAAAATATATCAAAATAAGACCAATGGTTCTAATTCGCCGCCATCAATGTCATCGTCAAATGAAGATTTTAATGAATTTAATAAATCTAAACCAAATGATCATGGTTTAGATTCACTATTAAATATAAATTTGGATGATGAAACTAAAAATTTACTCTTTGGTAATTCGATAGATCAAAAATTAGATCAAATGCTAAAGGACTGGTATTCCAGTCATGATGTCTTATTTTGTATACATCCATTAGATGGAAGTGTCCTAATTTGGCTAGTCGATTGGTTAGATGAAAATATGCCAGGTAATATATATCGACAAGCTCAAGTTAGTTTTCACGCCAAATTGCCCTATTCTTTTCCGGTCGGCGACTCTTTTTCTTTAACTAATTCAATATTTTTATACATTGAACCAGTCAAATCAAATATGGAAATAAATGAAGACGAAAGTGAGTATTTATATCAACCAGGTGTTGTCAATTTAGTATCGAAACACAATAATGGTACTCTTAATTTATGGCGCATGCAATTTCAAGATAATTCAAAATATCAATCATTGGTTAATGTAACTCATTTATATCGTGTTTGTGGTCATAGATTCAGAGTTAGTGATATAACATCACATCCAATATTGCCATTTTTATTAACAAATTCAATAAATGATTTAAATCATAATCAATCAATTGATCACAATCTAAATACCAAAAATGAAGATTCAGATTTTTATGAAAAATTTCAAAAAGGTCTTGTCATTTGGGGTGTTGAACCAGTTGGTCCCTTGGGTAAATCTGGTGGTATTTTTGAATTAGCTAGAGTTGATTCTACTAAACCGAATGCTTTTGAAAATATTACATGGTTTCCTTGTTTTTTGCCATCATCAACTTTAGGAACTTCCTCAGCATCGCCTAGTACTCTTTTTGCTTCGACTGATGCATCACATATAACCATATATCAGGCAGTTTTTGATGCAAGAACTCTTCTACATGAGCAAAATAAAGATTCATCCAATACATCTACTAAATTAACTACTAGTTCATCCATTTCAAGTTCTATTGACTCTTCAATTGGTGCCTCAAATACAACTGAAATCCCATTTAACTGCTTCGACATTGTTAGTATTCAATCAACGGCTAGACCAGGTTGTATTATAGAATTAGAAAAACTAGTCGATTCTTCTAATATTTCAAATTGGACCAAGGCTGATTTATTCCATATTTATCACGAAAATTTAATAAATGATAAGCCTAAAACTCCATTGTTAAATACAAATAGTAGTCAATTCGATGAAACATATTTTCTAGTTTTACTTGAAAAAAGAAAAAAAGATGGTAAAATAGTTCAAGTGATTCACATGTGGAAAATAATGATTTTATCTTCACCTCAAAATATTAGTGAAAAAAATCGTTTGACCATTAAAAGTACTCGAGTATGCCAACAAGAATTAAGATTGCCAGAGAATGTTTATGTTTCATGTGCTGCCACAGCTGCAGCTGATCTATCGTCAAGTGCTATGTTCAGTCAGAATAAAGTGCCTTATTTATTCACGACTGCTTGTTCAGATGGAATTTTACGATTTTGGTCATGTCACTTGAAATCTGGTGATGAATACGAATTTTTCGAATGGAAATTAGTTAATGATAAAAAAAGTGAAATTTATTTGAATGGCTATTTCCCATTGGCTATTTGTTGTTCATATAATAGTCGTTTGGCTGTTGCTTACAAACAACGTTTTAAAGATGTTAAAAATTATTATATTCATATTTATGAATGTGAATCAAGTGGTGGATCTGAATGGAAATTAGAAGATGTTATATGTTTGAAAAATGTTATTCTACCTGAGATTGATTCTGGTATTGATTTTGATTATATTTTTGGAAATTCTCAACCTATTCGACCTGCTAGATCAACTCATTCATTTAAAAGTATTCTTTTTGGTACGTCAAATCAACCAGCAAATCCATCTACAGTCTCAAATACCAGCAATACAAATAATTCCTCAATAGCAAGTCACAATTTACCAACAATACAAAGTAATAGTTCATTTTTTATTGATAATCCTCAATCGATAGATTCTGCTGCCAATTCTAAAACACCGGAAATACCGAGTACAGCTGCTAAAATATCAATAAAACGACAATTTTCGAATAATTCATCATCAAATGAATATACTCAATTTAGACACGACACAAATTCAAATCATCATCCATATAATCGAAATGCTCATTGTAAATTTAAGAAATCAAGCTTGATTAAACTTGATTGGGCCTCTAATGAAAATGGTTCTCATCTTTTAACCATTGGTCTTGGAAATAAAGTTTTTGTCTATTCATGTAAAACTAAACATTTAAATAAGACAAAGCCTGATAATAATCAACAACAAGTCACATCAACGAATTATAAAATACCTATAACCAAAAACACAATATTAGAAAACGATGATAAACCAAAAATAATTAGCGAAGATAATGTTGAAATCAATTCAGATTCATTGGTCGAATGGGCTGAAATTCGTTCATTTGAATTAGACTCAGCCGATGATCAACAAGCTTTGCCAACTCAAATGAAATGGGTGCGTGAAGGCTTGTTAATAATAGGACTTGATACTGAAATGCAAGTGTATTCTCAATGGTCACCAATAACAAATAAACAAAAAGCAATACAAGAAGAAACTACTAAATTCGAAAATGATGATTCTAAATTAAAGAATTTACTATCTATTTCATCAAAAAATCACAGTGTTTTGGATTTGAATAAACTTAATTTAAAATTAACTAAAGATAATAATAGCACTAGCTCAAGTCGTAAACAATCTAAACAATCAACTGAACAAGATAGCTTTAAATTAGCTAAAACGAGAAAAATATTTGATGAAAGTCAAGCATTAGAATTGGTTCAAGACAGTGGTCTTTTTATGCATGCAAATAATGTATGCCCAATTCTGCCCCAATATCATCCTAAGCAATTAATTGAACTTATGAATTCGGGTAAAATAAATCGAGCTAAATCGATCCTAATGCATTTAACGCGTTGTATTATTGATAATGAATTTAAAACTAAAAATAAGCGTTCGAATAATTCAGCTGAAAAAAAACTAAAAAAGAGAAAAATGTCCTTAACAAATGAAATGGAAATACCAGAAGAGCAAACTTTAAATTTTCTATCCATTGATCACATACCGCCGTTGCCTCTATTCCAATTATACGCGGCCGATAGTCAAATAATTATTAATCAAGATTCTAATAATTCTAAAGAAGAAAAGACCATGGAAAATAATAAAGATTTGTTTTCGCAAGATAATTTGCAAGAACTTAGTTTTCGCAATGATGATTTTGACTTTCTCAATGAAGAAGATAAACAAAAATTAATCGAACGACAACAACAACAAGAAAAACTAGAACTAAAAAAAAATTTACTTATCGAAACAAATTATAATTTTGATCAAAAAGTATGTAAACTATTAATAGAATATTTAGAATATGTTCAATTGAATGGTTTAACAAGTACAGATCAAATGTATTTGGTAGCACTTGCTGATACTATTGTCAATGTTAATTGTGATTTAAAAAGTGGTAAAACTTCAGATAGTCAAGATCATTTAGTTGATGATTGTGGTTTTAAATTTCTACTTTCATTAAGATCCTATAATTATTTAATACGAACTTTACCTATAGCTTTGAGAGCTAAACTCAAATCAATAGGTGTTGGTACGGCTAATTTTGCATGGGCTTTTCATTCAGAATGCGAACAAGATTTACTTAATCAAATAACTAATAATAATGGTGACGATAGCTCTGTTTGTCTTCAATGGGAAGATTTAAGACAATATGGAATTGGTTGGTGGCTAAAGACACCAAATATTTTGAAACAACTAGTTGAAAAAATAGCTAAGTATTCATATCAATTAAAAAATGATCCTCTTGATTCAGCTTTATTTTATTTGGCTATGAGAAAAAAAGGAGTTTTATGGGCCTTGTTTAAAACGGCTAAAGATACTAGAATGAGTGAATTCTTTAAAAATGATTTTAATGAGCCCAAATGGCAAACAGCTGCTTTAAAAAATGCTTTTGTCCTTTTAGGCAAACAACGATTTGAGCATGCTGCTGCTTTTTTTCTATTAGCAAATCGACTCAAAGATGCAATAGAAGTTTGCCTCAGAAATTTGAATGACATTCAGTTGGCTTTAGTTATAATTCGACTTTATTGTGAATCAAATTATGAAGAACAAAATAATTTGATTAGAGATATTTTGACAAATGAAATTCTTAATTCAAAAACGGCTGATCCATTTCTAAGAAGTATGTCCTATTGGTTTATTAAAGACTATCAAAACGCTTTAAATACACTATACGATATAGACATAAGTCATTTGGATTCTTTAAAAACATCGACTGGTTTAGCTAGTCTTGGAAATACGAAAGACTCTATGATATCGCATGTTTTCAATTTTTATACTTTTCTTAAAAATCATCCATTAGTTCTACGACAACAACAACAACAACAGCAACAATTAAATGATAATCAAAATAATTTAAATTTTCATCAATCGAAAAAAGTTAAAGAAGTGAGTGCAGTTGAAAGACGTTTACATTTTATTGTTGGATATTATCACTTAATTAATGGTTGTCCATTGCTTACTTTAGATGTTCTCACCAAATTACCGAAATTTTTAACTATTAAAAAAGATTTAAAAATAAACGATGAGAAAAAAGAAACAAAGTCTTTGGATGTTGACGAATCACATACTCCTAATTTTGATTGGACTGATAGCAATATAATTTCAAAGAACAAAAAAGAAGAAGAAAAAGTTGATTTATTTGATTGGTCAGCGCCGGTTACTTTTACAAGTAATCGATTTAAGGATGATGAACTTGAATTAGAGCCTGATTTAAAAATGAGTGATGACGAAGAAGAAAATGAAGAAAATTTAGACAAAGAGGACGTTCAAATAAAAAAAGAAAATAGTGTAAATGAGGAACAATCTAAATCTAAAGATGAACCAGAAGAAGATGACAAAGAAGAAGACACTGTTGACAAAATAGTGGATACATTTGCTCAGCAAATAAAATTTATATCATGTTTAAAAATTTTAATTGAAGAAATGTCGAATTTAGCTAATGGTTTTGAAGTCATTGGCGGTCAACTGAGATACTACATGTATTATTGGTTAGATCGAGAAACTCAATTACTAAGAGAATTGGGTGATTATCAAGATTTAAATGAACTTGTTCATTTAATATCTTTTGATGATGAGCTAATAGAAGATTCTTATTTAATTAATAATAATGAAGACTTGAAAACAAATACACCAACATCTTCCTATTTACTCCACGAAGAAGTTTTAAATGATCAAAATCTGTTTCAGAAAAAAATAAAACGATTAAATAAAAGAAAATCATGGCTTAGATCAAATGAACTTTTACTTAGAACTTTATTGAGTTATTGTAGTTTACATAGTGCTAGCGCTCAAGGATTGATATCAGTCAAAATGGAATTGCTTTTATTAATGCAAGAATTAATTGAAGACCGATCAACTACAGTTAAACAACTTCATGAGCCAGTACCTTTACAAACTACAACAACTATACCATTATTATCAGCTAGTATAGCCAGTTCTAAAAATATGTTAGCTGGACCCATTCAAATGCTCAAAAGATTATCTAGTGATTTATTAACGACAATTTCATCAGTCAGTGTTGTGCCAACAATTTTCGATTATCCAATTATGATAACAACAATAAAAGAAATATCAGTGTCATTATCTTCTTGTATATATCAATGTTTATGTGATAGTGATAATGTTGTATATAAATTTTCAGAAGATAGCAAACAAACTAAGAATGCATATTTAAATGCAATTGGTATGGGCATTCAAGAATTAAGTAGAAATATATTGTATAAAAGTACAAATATTATACATGGTGATTCAAGTCGAAATTCTTTTCGAAAAAGATCGTTTATTAATGCAGACACAATTCAATCGCTGCCAAAAAATTGGCCCGGTATTTCAAATTTAACTAAACTACTAGATCGAAATAATGAAGATCAAGAATTTCCAAAATTGAAAATTTTATTATTTGAATCATTAGTTGCTGTTTATGCTTCCTTGCTAATAAACGCATTTGTTTTTTATGATTGTTCAAATTTGTATAGAATTTTATCCAAAGAATGGAAAGAAAAAATGTGGAATAAACTGTTTGGAGGTGCTACACAAATTGAGTACAAATATAAGTTATCACAAAATCAAATATCTTTAGGTAAATTTTCATTTTTTGCTTCAGAATTTGATTTATAAGCTAATTTTATGATTTATTTAGACGATGAAAATAGAAAATACAGAATGAAAATAAATGCAAGACTTGGCCATCGTATAAATTCAATGAGTTCTAGTATTCTAAACAATAATCAAACCCAAAACCAAGCGTCTTCTAATGATGAGAAAGTCTATAAAAGAGAAAAATTTATACCACCTGAGATTAGCATGGTCAACTTTTTTCTAAACAAAGTAATTACTTTTTTATATTATTTTAATTTAAAAACTACCTCATTTGATTCAAATTACCGAATAGTTGGTTCTTATGAAAATTTAAAATTTTAGGTCTTGAAAAATTTAAGTACTAAATAAACCAGTTTAATTTCAAATTATTAATTTATAAAATAATAAATTTAATGAAAAGTATCTTTTCTTTATTATAGGACGGTTCAGATTCAATCAAGGAACCAACTTTTGAACTTGACGATGCAGATTCATTAAATGGAGATGATTCAGATAATGAATCAGATGAAATAAAAAGAGATCCATTAGATGATGATATTGATGAAAAAAATCTATTGGAACACATGAATCCAAAATCTTATTCGTGGTTTTTAATGAGATATGCTATCTTAAAATATGCCACATATAGCATAACATCATTTTTGCCAATAATAGGAATCGAACAAAATGGTATTAAAAAATTAAAAAAAAAGTTCTTATGACTTGATTTTTATTTCACTTTTTTATTTTAAAAAGAAATAGCAATTTTATCACCACTTATTCATCAAATAATGAAAACATTTGAAAATTGGATGCAATTGCTTTTAGTAGAAATGAATTCTATTCATTTGAATGGACCACCTGAAAATTATTTGAATGTTGATTCGAAAAAATTTTCAAATGAATCGACACCGACTATTAACCAACCGTTTCCAATCAACTTTAATGGACCTAAAATATTAAAATACCAAACTCTACTTGAACCTGATAACACTCCTTTCAAGTAAATTGTTTTCAATTTTTTTTGGTTTATAAATTTAAACATAATTTAAAAATTTAGAAATGATAAATCTACTTTTGGTGCGCGTCGTCTATGGTACTTTTTGGTTTCTAAAAAATGTTTACACGAATTTTTCATTAAAAACATATTTAAACGACAACAAAATGCTAGTTCAAATATATCGGCATATTCAGTTATTAGCAATTCACAACTGAGCTCAAACAATGATAGTTCATTGAAAAAAAGTGAAGCATTTTCCGATTTATCTAATATGGCATCAGTTCCCTCTTCGAATACTTCAACTGCATTTAAAATAGTTCATAAGGATCAAGAAGCTATTAACTCGTTTTGTATTAATGAGGTAGGCTTTTGTATGAAAGAAATTTTTTAAAAAAATTTAAATCATTTAATAATAAAAAAAAAAGCGTGATAAAAACATGTTGGCTTTGTCTACTAATAGAGAAATTATTGAAATGGATATGAGTAATTTATTAATGAACAAATCTGCTGGTACAATGATTGATGACGATTACGAAATGGAAATGCTTGCTTATAATTCTCAAATTCAAGGTACTCGACAAACAAATTATGAGCAAGATATTTATGTAATTGGTGATAGTATGAATCAAATATTTAACCAAAATATGAATAACTCAAACGATCAATTCTTAGGAACAAATAATCAGATGAAAATAAATTCAACAAATAATGTCTCTCGGTCAATCAGATCAAATTCGTTAGCGAATGTTGTAAGTAGATTTTTTTAATTAAAAAATTTTTAAAGATTGTATTTTAAGAAAATTAATTAAGTTAACTAAGATATTATTATTTAAAATCTATTTTAATAATATTTAATTAAATTTTAAAGAAAAAAAGCATAAATTATAGTAGTTTATTATCAAATACTCAAATGGCAATTTTGATTGCTGAAAAGACAAAACTTTTAATTCCAAAAGTAAAATAAAAAATACTTATTAAATGTTGTTACCTGATGTTAGATGTGTTGCCTCTATTGGAAAATTAATTAAATAAATATTGATTTCTTTTTTCTCTTTTCTAAATAAGGTCCTCAAAAGAAATTTGAAAGAAGTTCGCAAACTTGCATCACATCCAACTTTACCCTATTGTAAGATTTTATTTTTAGAAAACATTATTATTTTTGTTTTAATAAGTTATAATATTTTTATTCTTAAGATCTAAGTGGTACGAGCGATAGCGTTGTTAAACTCTGGCATTGGGGCTCAACTGATCCTTTATCAACTATAAAACAACAAGAAAAAACAAGCTCAGCTAAAATAACACAAATTTTATTTAATTCACATGGAAACAAATTTGGTATTTCAGATGTAGATGGCTATTTGCATTTATACCAGTTGTTAGGATGCTCTTTTAAACCATATTTGACATTGAGATGTCACAAAAATATAAATGACTTTCTTTTTGTTGAATCGTCCTCTATTTTATTAACAGCTGGTACTGTTAGCGATTCTTACGTTGTTTCACTTTGGGACACTTTGATGCCCTCAAATAAAACATTAATTAAAAGTAATTATAATATTATATTTAAGTATCATTTTTTTTACTAAGAAATTTAATAAAATTAAAAATTTAGGTTTTAAAGAACAAGATGTTCCAAGTGGGACTTGTGCGGCATATTCGCCATTAAGCCATTTGGCTTATTGTGGAACTAGAAAAGGAGAGGTTTATGTTTATGATATACGAATGCATAAAAAATTATCGAAATTTACAGCCCATGAATCTTCAGTAAAAGCGATGGCACTGAATTCTGATGAGTATTTAATGGCCACTGGTTCAAGTGAGGGAACAGTTAAAATCTGGAATTTAAAAACTTTTGAACTAAAGCATGTATTTCCAAATGAACACTCAAAATCGTCACTTATACGTAGTTTTAATTCTGGTGTAAATCAAATTCGTTTTACTAATGATGATCAACTTTTATCTTGTGGTTCTGATGGAACAATGGTTGTAAGAAATTTCCAATAGAACTTACAATTGTTTTTTAATATTTTACCTAATCATTTAATTTGTTTTTTATTATTTAACTTAAGAAAAATTCCATGTGTAACTTTGTTGTATTTTCAATTTTGTTTTAAAGGTACCCCTTAAAATTTGTAATTTTATTCGTTTAGATATCAATAAATCAGATAATATTAGATAGTACCTTTTCCATCTTTTTTTGTTGTGGTTAAAGTACACAGACTTAAATTATTTGTAATAAATTTTAAAATAAGTAGATTAATCAAATTGGAAAGCCATTATTATTTGAATATTCTATGTTTATTTTTTTAATTTTTAATGAAATTTATTTAAAAATGCGCATGTGGAAATTAATTTAATGTTTTTGATAAGAGAATGAAATAAAATTTCAAATAAATTTCTTTTAATAAATTATTTGCGCCAGTTATTTAAAATTTTTAAATTAATTTAGTTTATTATGTTTAAGTTTTTTTTTGTTTGGGTGAAACTTTTTTGTGACAGGGGTGGGAAATTAACACGGACCCTTGAATCAAAGTTCGCTAATTAATTCACTCAGTCGCTCATCCAACGACTCGAGCCATTGGTCCATCACCGGTCTATTATTTTTAAGTTAAGATCGATCAACGAGTGCTTTATGAAGAAGCCAATATCCTAGAGTAAATACATTTAGATTCAATTGGGTTTCTTAATTCGGTTTAATTAGTGTTAAGGTTTATATAATTCCTTACTTAACTTATAATTGCTTTTCAAATATTTGACACCTTTCTTAAAATTTTTTTGACAGAGTTGAAGCAAGTTTGACCTTTATTGATAGATTAGGATAATCTGAGTATAAAAGAGTATGAACACTAATACACAGAATAGACAATTTTTTTAATTATGTTTTAATTTTTTTAAATTTAAAATGCAAAATTGTTTTGAATTTTTCTAAAAAAGACAATAACTGTAAAAATTAGATTTTTGGGTTAACAATCATGAGAATTACTTGATTTGTTAAGAACCACATACTGAGGATCCTGATAGTTAGTGACTCGGCTAAAACCATTACTTCCTTCAATGTTTTATTTCGATTAAATGTTGAAAAATTTTTATAGCTAATTATTTTAATGGCAAAGAGAGCCTATCAACGATTTATTATGAGTTTTTAAAGAAATAATATAAAGGCTAATCGAAATTATCGTGGTTAATTTTTGTAAGTATACTAGTCTAAAATTTTCGAAACTAAATTGTAAATTTAATTTCGAGATTATTTCCAAAAAAATTTGCATTTTTAGTTTTATATTTAAAATATTAAATTTTAAATCTAAATTTGTTTAAAATTATTTCTAAATTTTTGTGAAAATTTTCCAACATGAAGAGAAATACTGAAAGTGTTGAATCAACCAAGAAACAAAAAATAGCTCCCGCCAATAGTTATTTGGATTTTACAAATGGAAAAGCAACTTTTGATTCTTTTATTTCAACAGATGAAATAAATCTAGAGACTTTTATGAATGAATACTGGGATAAAAAACCTCTATTGATAAAAAGAAGTGAAAATAAAGATTGGTTGGACTATATTAAAAAATTATTTAGTCTTGATATTTTAAAATCAATCTTGGATGATGACTCTAAAAAAATAAAATATGAAACAGACATTAACTTATGTAAGTTGGTGAATGGTGAAAAAACTGTATTGAACAAAAAAGGAATAGCTAAACTCAGTCATGTCATGGATTCATTTGATAACAATAAAGCAACTATACAATTTCATCAACCACAACGATTTAGAGTAAGAATTATAAAACAATATCGTTTTTTTTTTAAATTAGTAATAAATATTAGTATATTTAGAATGAATTGTGGAATTTAATGGAAAAATTCGAATGTTTTTTTGGCAATCTAGTTGGATCTAACATTTACATAACACCTAACGATTCACAAGGGCTACCACCTCATCATGACGATATAAATGTTTAGCAATATAAATCTTATTTATTTTATTTTACTAGTAATTTTATTTTCCTTATTTTTTAAAAGGCTTTTGTAATTCAGCTTGAAGGAAAAAAACATTGGCTTTTGTATGATCCCGTTCTCGAATTGCCTGATGACTATTGTCTAGTGAAAGATAAAAAATATTTAGAAAAGCCAATATTGGATATAATACTTGAAGTAAAATACAAACAAAAAAATTCCTCATTTATGTCTTTTTTATTTCCTTAAAAAACTTAAAGCCAGGTGATATTTTGTTCTTTCATCGAGGAATTATTCACCAGGCAAATACACCTGATCTGACTAATGAAAATGAATCATCTTCCCATTCGACTCACATAACAATCAGTACATATCAAAATTTGTAGGCTTACTTATAAAATTAAAATTTTGTAATTTTAAATTTTTTTTCTTCCGTTAAAGTAATAGAATGGAATATTTGTTGTCGACAATTGAATTTGCAATTAGGAATTCATTTAAAGAGAATTTAAGTCTTAGACAAGGATTACCAATTGGATTTTTAAAACAAGTAACCTTATTTATTGATATTTATATTTTAAAATTTAATTTGTAATTTCTGAAAGGATTACTTTAGCCAATATTTAAAAAAATCACTAGAAAATTTAAAAATAAAAGAAAATGATTGTTATCCCATTGAACTTCTTAGAGATTTTATGAGTTCACGACTGCCACCATTTGGTATAAGCTCTAAAGAGGAAGCAAGCCTTGATCATTTGACAAACATTCAGAAGCTAGATGAAAATTTACAAATAAGATTAAAATATCCGGAACATGTTTATTATGCAATTAAATCAGAAAAATTTGATAATGATATCGAAGAAGCAGAAGAGGATGAGGAAGACGATGAAGGAGAGGATGATAATAAAGATGATGAAAATGATTATAAACTCTTGATCTTTTATTCGACAAAAAATTTACGCAAAAAGCATATGATGGCAAAAGTAATTTTTAATTTCAATTTTACATTCAAAAATTTTTAATTAAATTTTTGTTAAAGAATACTGAATCCTTAAATTTGGATCAAAATTGTTTGAAGACTGAAATTGAGTGCGAATGTCTAATAAAGTTATTAATAAATAATAATGAAAATAAATGGTTTACAATTTCGAATTTGAAGGCAATGTTACAAGATTCTTGTATCGATAAGGACAAAGCTGAACAAATGCTACGATCTTTTTTGATCAGTTTAAAAGTTGAAAATATTATTGAAACTCAAATTTGAAATTCAATCTTTGTTAAATGAAAAACTTTATTCAAATTTAATAAAATTTTTAAGAAAAATTTATATTTTTTGTCGTTTCGATTTTTCAGCTTTAACTTTTAAGTCTCTAGGATATTTTCGACAAGAAAAAAGAATAATTTTTTTACCGAGAGGGTTTTTTTTCAATTCGAAAATTAAATTATTAAATCTTAAAAAAAATTTTTCCAACTATTTTTTCCAAACAAAATAACTTGTACTTTATAGACTTAGGTTTCGATCTGTTTAGAAAATTTCATTCTTTTCTAAAAAACAAACTAATACTTACTGTAGTGCTTCATTAATTGTTCCACTAGTTTTAAGTGTGACTTTGAAAAAATGGCGTCTAAAATTTTTTGAAATTAGAAATTAATTAATTTGAGGCACTCATTTTATTTTAAGGCGATTAATGAGACAATCTGGTATGAAAAAATAAAATTTTTTAATTTTTAGTTTATATATTACAGTACGATATTTTAGCTTTAATTTTGATAGAAATAGCAATACCAATTGGTATTAAAAATAAATTCTAATTATGTCAGCTTTTGGCTTTGACTTAATTTTTTTCTAAAGTATTGTTTATTTTAACTTTAAGGTTTTTATTCGATGTTAGGATAAGTTAATAATTTTCTTTTAAATATCGTATAAGTTTAGCTCACAATCAGATTAAAAATTAATGAGTCTTTTAGTCTACATTCATCATTTAAAAATGTTACATTAATATAAAAAAAAAAGCGTAATTAAAAAGTGATATCTTCTAAATAATTAGAAACATAAACTGTGTGGTACATTCATAGATATAATAGTAAATGTTTTAAGAAGAAATGCAAATTGTTACATAACAATTAAAACAGACTTTATTTAAATAGTAACTATTTACTTGATATTCTTTAAATCACTTTTAACAGCAAGAAACAATAAAAAAAAACTAAATAGGTTCTCAATATTCTAGAATTACAACTTCGAAAATGATAAGAAAATAAATGAATATCCAGAATGAAAATTTCTTGCTTTTTTTTGTTAGCGTTTCTTACAATATCTATTATATAACTTTTTAAAATTTTTAATACAAATCAAGCTATTTCAGGTTGAAATTTTATCAAAATAAAACAATGTCAATAAAAAGGTAGGTATGTAAAAAGTTTAGGTGCGAGCACATTTCTTTAATGCCAAACAAAATAATAATAGAATTTGTTAGTATTTATTTAGTACGTCTAACTTTTTACCAAATGTTTAATGCTTCTAGACTTAAGAATAAAAATAGATCCTTTTTTTTTTAGTTAACAAAAAAGAAAAGCAATGAAAATAATAAAAAGAATCCTTTGAAAATAAATTGCTAATTTATAGAAGAAAATAGTCTTAAAAAAAATTTCAAGGTTTTTAATTGAAATTATTTTTAAAAGAATTTTACATTTATTACAGAAATAATTTGATTTCAAATGGATAAGAAAATAGAGGAAAGCAAGTAAGTCAATTTAAAAAACAAACACCTCCATAACATAAAAGCGCTTGAAATTAAGGCTTTGTAAAAAATATCTGTCTCCAAGGTATTTTTCTTAACAAAAATTCGCAAAAGCAAGCGAAAATTTATTGCGATTTCGGATCAATTCAAAATCTTTTATTTTTTTATTGTTTTCAAGAATTCGAATAGAAGAAAATCACGCAAAAAATTTATTTATAGAAAACTTAAAAAGAATTAATTCAAAGAAAAAAATCAATAATTTGGTAAATGTAACCAAAGTTAACGACTATGATGCATTAATAGTAGGATTTTTTTGTATTTTTGGATAATTTGAATCTTTTTAAAGTTAATATTTAAAGTATAGTCTTACATCAATGATTGAGAGTGAGAAATTCGATGAAGTTTATTTTCCTCAAGGGGGTAAAACAATTAACAAAATTAATTCTAAAATAGAAATAATCATTTAAAAAGCTCAAATAGAAAAAATGCCATTAAATAATAGCTATTGCATTAAAGAAGGCACATCATACCCAAAAGAGACTTATTTTTATACTCAAATAGACTCTGAAATCGTAAATTTAAACTTTAGATATAAATTTGACTTCAGAGAGGTAATTATTAATTTTATTTGAATTTTTTTTGTGTACATTAGACTTGTTTTAGCTGCAATGGGCGAAATCAAAGGCGTTTAAGAAAGGTAAATTTGCTGAAAATAAATTAACTTCATAATTATAAAAACAATTTTTAGAATTTTTCATGCACTGACTGTAATGAGTGCTCAAATTTATATGAAAGATGTGATTTTTGTGTAATGTAACGTTTAAAAATAAATAAACAACGGGTAATTAAAAATTAGGTCTTTGATTTGAAGGAATTTAGAAAATACACACTTGGGCAATTTAGAGGAAAATACGTGTAGTCTATGTAATGGCAAAGGCAAGCTGAAAAAGTACAAAAGAACCACAACTGCACAAGATTATTTATATGATGTTTGGATTAAATGTCCTGACAAAGATATACCTTTGAAAAATCTATTGAATGCAAAAGGAATTTCAATAGTAAAAGAAACTGATTCGAAAATTGTAATTTAAAAAAAATTAAAAATTAACAAAATAAATATATTTAACATTTGTTAAAGCTAAAGCCTATAGATCATTTTCCAGATGAAGAATTAAGTCAAGTGTCTTCAACGTTTATTTTAAGTCATAAAGAAAAAGTACAAAAGAAAAAAATTTACAAACTTATAAATCAGGTAAACTACAAGAATGAATTTAATCTAAGAAAAAATCTTATTAAATTTATCTTTTAAAAGACCCATCAGCTCACTTCAGTTTCGGTAGCGTGTTTCAATGCAAATTTTCAAAATAAGAAGAGACCAGTTAAATTTTATATCATGGGTGGTTCGTCAATTATTTTTATACCTCATGAAAATGATCAATGTATAATATCATAATACTTCAAACAAGTCCTAATTTATCAAATCTTATGATTTTTTTTATAAATAAAATAAAGAATTTATTTTATTTTCTATTTTTTATAGAATTTCAATATTGGTATTTTTATTTGTTAAGTATTTGTCCTTATTCGTCTCAAATAAGTTAACTAAATCATCTATATATTTTTTTTGTAATTGATTTATTTGGTCCTCAGTTGGATTTTCTGTCTTTTCAACTTCGATGGGTTTACCAACTATTGTAACCATTGGGACTCTATAGGGCATTATACCAAAATTATAGTTGAATATACCGCGTCCAGTAATTATCGGCAAACCAATATTTAAATATCTTTTGGCAAAGGCTTGTACTTTTTGAATGAATGAGCCATCTTTAACTACTACTGTTTTATATGCATCATTTTCGCCAAAAGTTAATACAGGTACTAAACTAGCTCCTGTTTCCAAAGCTATTCTAATAAATCCTTTTCTTCTTTTGAGAACTAATCGATAAGTACCTGGATACGCTTCGTTTGATTCTCTAAATAATAATTTATAAATCTTTATAGAATTTTGTTTTATTATTTTTTTAAAATAAATATTTACCTAGCACCTCCAACTAAAAGAGCACAAACTTGGCCTTTTTGTTTACATTGACCTTTATTTAACAAGATATATTTTAAACTCTGTTCTTCACATGCGCATGAACCACAAAGCATGAAAAACTCTCTCATCAACGGTGAGAAAAATTGTCCATTTAAAGTTATTAAATGTGGTTCTAAGCCCGGAAAAAGATCAGGAAAATTAGTTGCATCTGTAGCAAAATTTATTAGCGAACTAAAACACATAACACCATGAGGACTAATACCAAATATGTAATTTTTATTTGGGTCTAAATCAGCTGTCTTAACTAATTTTATGGGAAAATAATCTCTAAAATATTTCCATAATGACCATGTTCTACTCCATGGAAATTTGCGGCCGCCTTTATAAGGCGTGTCGTTATCCAAATAATACCATAAACCATAAATTAACGATATCCAATAATAATTTGTAAATAATAAATATATAAATAAACTAAAGCCGATCAGACTAAGTCCTTGAAGAAATAAGAATACGTAAAATAGAACGCTTAGCGTTTGCAAGCGTCTTTCAAATGGTAAACTCAAGGGAGCAAATTCTATTCCTAAAAATTGCATTTTTTCTTTTCAATTAATTTTTTGATAAAAATTAAAAACTTAAATTTCTAGCTCTTATTAGGTCTTATCTTAACCAAAATTTATTTCACATGATTGTTTCTCAACATAATGTAACTAGCCTAGTTGCAATATAAATATATCTAGAATACTAGTAGAAGATATGAATAATTAAAACTTTTATTTGGAAAGTCTAAAATTTGAAAGCTTCCAGATTTAGGATTTATTATATGGTTAACATTTTTTCATCTCTAAAAAAAATTTGATACATGGATAGGTCGAAATTTAGGATTTTGAAATTTTTAAGAGTATAGAATTTTTTTAAATTAAGAGTTCATTTAAATATTTTGTTTATTCACTTTAAAATAGAGTTGAGCCAGAATAAAGATATTATTTAAAAAAATTAATTAAAATATTTTTTATTTAAAAAAGAATTTAAAAATAAAAATAAATAACAAAAAACAGTTACAACATTTACAAAGCATTAGCATTTCTTGACCATAAACAAAAATTCCAATTTTATTTATTTATAAAAACTGATTTTGGATCAAGTAGCAATGATGTTCATCTCTAATGCAGACTGTTGTATCAAAGACTCATTTCAGACAGTATTTTCATCATATAAAAGAAAACATTTAGACTTAAAATTTTCTAATAACATAGTAACTAATTCTCTTGTGATTATTTCACTCGTATTTTCCGAAATAAGTTTTAAAATAAAAATATTGTCTTTTAGCAAAAAATTTCTAGTCATATGTTCAATAATGTCCATATCGAAATCGTTTCGAGAAGTGTTATTATTGAATAAAAATGAATACAGAGTTGCTTTGAATTCATTTGATTTAGCTTTAGACGAATGCTTAGAAATGGGAGAAAAGTGTCGCATATTTGATTTCATTAAATGTCTTGTCAAAAAATTTAATTTAATTCTTTTTGAAAAATAATAACAAGTCCATTTTATAAAATCAAAAATATTTATTAAATTTAAAATAAATAACCAGAACCATAAGATTGTAAATACTTTTTCTGTAAATATATTTATTGGTACTACACATTGAACTGTGTGTCTATGAAGTCGATCACCGAGCATTCTTATTTTAAAATCACAAAAAACTACTGTATGAAACATCAAAAGTCTATTCCTTTCGCTAAATAGTTTACCATTTTCGATTAGATTAACTATTGTTCTATAACCAAATAAGAAGCCTTTTAGAATATTTGTGCTTGTTATAAATGTAATATCACTTCTTAAATTTTCATCATTTTCACTATAGTAAACATTAGTCCTATTTTCACCTGATATAAATATGTTCAAAATTAAAAACTGACCTAAACAATTAAGAATATACAAAATTTTTATTATTAGATAAATAGTGAATAAATTGATCTTATAGGAATTTGTTGTTGTTCTGTTTGAATTAATCGAATCTTTTTCATTATTAAAATCATTTTTATAGTTTCTAAAAAAGCTTAATTTTTTTTTCATAGGTCTCAAAGTTAATATATCAAAAATTCTCTCAAATATATTTTTGGAATTTTGTAAACGAAATCTATTTGATGTAGGTGCTTCCATATAAGTTTTAGATGCCCTTGAATTTGTATTGTAATCTTTTTTAAAATTATTTTTACTATAGTATTCATTAGTTCTATCCAAATGTTTGACTAAATATTTTAATAGTATTTCTCTTTCGGCTTGATTTCTACTTTTTTGCGAATCAAAAGCTATGCTTATCAATGTACTTATTTCAAAAACAGATTTTTTAATTATATTTTTCCAACAAAAAAATGGCACATAAAATAAAATTGCTTGAGCTAATAGCAAAAATGGATAATAAGTTATTATGTTTTCTATTTTGACAAATTTCATATGTGATGTATTATGAATTGGAACTGTTTGACCATCGTTGAATTTAAAATTAAAGTTATGAGCTATTTCAGCGCCATTTTTATCTTTTATATCTGAAAAAGATTCGATTGGAACAAAAAAGGAAGTTGATATCCAACATATATTATTGGTATATTCAACATGAGCACCTGTAAAATGTGCTGGACAAAAACAGGCTAATGGCTCGCCAATATATTGCTTCGATGTTAAAATAGTAACAAAGGCAATTATTAGAACAACTGTATATTTTCTATTTAACCGATCGACAAAATCATCGCACGAATCACTTCGATCATGGTTGACGATAATCTGCACTAGAAATTCAAATATAAAATACATTTTTGCTTAAACTATTCCTCATATTTCTAAAAACAAAAACAAAAAACTTA
>NTPY01000891.1:561144-608709 GCA_002922825.1 Brachionus calyciflorus
TTTCATATCAAGCAATCGTAACGAATCGATTAGGGTCATTCAATCGATTCTCAACACCAATTGTCTCAGCTATAAAACTGTATTTTTTTTTAAATTTTTTACTTTTCAGGACAATACTTTCTTTAACTGCGTAAACCGAGTAAAATGAATTCTAGATATACAATTATATTTATTATTTCCAATTCGGTATAATATTCAAGAAAGATATAAACTGTAATTATTTTATGTGGATATTTGTCTATAAATGTATCATAAGTTTAACACATTTATGAGAAAAGGTTTACTCTTAAAAGTGGAAATTTCAAAACCGATGAGCAAATGAATTCCCATAAATGAGAAGAAGACTTTTTATGAATACAGTAAAGATTCGATTATGTATAATGAAAAATTTTTAGCTCTTGGATATAATCGAATTTTATAGTTATTTGAAAAATTCTACATAATCGAAGCTATATATAATCGAATTCGACATAATCGAATTTTTACTGTATTTTTTTTCTCATTTTTGAGAATTTTTTTTAACATAAAACTTGAACTTGTGGTTAACTTTTGATACACTTATATGTGGAAAAATTTCCACCTAAAATATTTACAGTGTAAAAAGTTTTAAGATTAATCTTTTAAACGTATTTAAAAGTTAGATGAATTTTTTACTTAGAAAAAAGTGAGTATACGCAAAAATTTGTAGATAGAATAAAAATTTAATGATAAAACGTATTTTTGAATATTGCCATGCTAAATTTTAGAAAATTTTCATGTGTTTAAAAACACTATACATTAACAATAAATGGTTGAAACTAAAGAATTTTGAATAAGAAGCACACTGTTATAATATTACTAATAATTTTACCGCTTTTTGGCTTAAAGATAAGTCTAAATTGAACAAGAGAGTCTTTTTGATAGCATTGTGAAACATCAAAATAATTTATATTTATTATTTCTGAAGTATCAAAATTGTAAATTGTTGAAATCGAATTGAAATTACTCTTTATTTGAACAAATGAAATTAAAATTATTTTTATAGTTATGGAAAAAAGATTTACTTGAGGAGACGCTTTTGCCAATCTTTTTGGAATATTTTTTTCTCGTTGGTTCAAATTTTGAGATACAAAATCATTCTTTAAAAAACAAACAAATCAGCGAAAAAATTTTTAAATAAAAAAAATTAAAGCGAAACAATTACTGGAGTGAATGCGTATTCATTAATTGTGGTTATTCCTTTGGATAATTGTGATTTGGCGATAAAAATATCTGACATGATACCATCGATTTCACGTTGACCAGTAAAAATGTAATCTAGATCTAACTCTAATAAACTGCTCGGTGATTTAATTCGAATTGCGTAACCATTGTCAGAATTGAGCATTTCTTGTGTAAAATTTGCATCTGATGCAAATGCAAATGGGTCTATAGTTTCAATTCTACATTTTCCCGTATGTTTATTTGTTATATAGGATACGCCAAGTGTATAATCATTTACATAAACATGAGGATATTTATCATAACTTATTTCACTATCATTTCCAAATCGATCTCTGGTTTCATATCTTACTAATTGTAAATCTACATCGTAAACAAGATCCTTATTAATAAAGATTATTAGAGAATAAATTAGAAACTATAAATAATATATATTGTTACTAAATAATTTATAAAATAAAAAAAAAGTCAAAATTATTACAGTTATATGTGAAATTACTCCCTTTGAAATAATTTCTTCTGAAAATTTTAAATGTCCCCCGGAGACTTTTGGAGGCTTTATACTTGTTAGCTTTCTTTTTTCACAGAAAACGCCTCCTGGTGTCTTAAAGAAAAAAAAAATCAAAAAATAAAATTAATTCAAGATTTTTTATGTTTATATAATTTATAGAAAGATTTTCATTTTAATTAATTAAGAATTAAATTCTTACTTGAAAAATATCATCTCTTTCAAAATCAAGTCTGAATTCATAATAATCAAATGTATTTGTGAATGGTTTAAGAGAGCCATCTGGCTTAAGGGCAGCTCCTGAATATTTAGCCCTTAAGATAACTCTTGGATAAGAAGCGTTATTTCCCGGAAATTCTACATTCGTTTCTAAAGGTTAAATATTATTTATTGAATAAAGTCTTAAGACTTTTAAGGTTCCAAAAACCATAAACCCTAGTTTTATTTTCGGTATTTACGAAACCTGATTAGTCTCCGTAAATATGAAAAATTTGGACTTAAGTTACTTTTTCCTTCTTTTTTAAAAATACTGTAAACCCTCGAAGTTTTTTAGACAATAAATTTGTCTTGAATACTTAATTTTAGCATTTTAACTTGAAATGAGTTAAAAAGTTTTTAGTAAACCATGGTTTATCGTTTGGAGAACATTATATTTAATAAAAGAAATACTTGAAAAATAAAGCTTTAAGGTATAATTCGAATTAGTAGCAGCATTATATTGGCAACTGGCGTAAACATCACACATTATTCCTCTAACTTCTTCTTCTCCAGCATAATTCTTTAGTTTGAAAGAATATTTTTAGAATTATCTCTATTTGCTTGTTTAAGCTTTGTTAAAATTTACATTAGTATTAAGACGAAAAAATGTTCCTGCAGTTGCGGGGGACAAAAATGTTGTAGAGCCAGTAAATCCAAAATAATAGTTTAAAGACATGTTTGTTGATAGCTGAAAAGTCTCACAAGTTGTAGGATATAGAGGTTGAAAATCTGGAGGAGGAACAAGTGGAACATCAAATGTTGGTTGAGCTAAAACAAAAAAAAATTATTGTTTCCTAATTGGGTAAATAACATAATTTAACCAACACTTCATAGAGTATATTTCATCAGTTTCATAATTGAATATCAATTTCTTGAAAAGTCCATCTTCTCTAATTTCAAGAGCTGCTTTCTTTTTTGAACTGTCAAAGAATGCACGCATTTCATAGGTTCTATCATCTTCTAATTGATTAACTTCAACTCTGGTTGAATATCTATTTGGAATAGATGGAGTTGGACCTAATAATAATGATATGTTAATTTAAAAAGTGTGAAAGAATAAATTGTTTTCGCTTGAGTCACTTGGTCCGGGCTTGTATGGATAATCTGAATTAGTGCATACTTGAGCATCAACTATCCATTTCGATAATAAGATCAAGTTTAATATCAAATAAATGTAAAATAACTTCATTTCATTGACAATTTTTAAGATATATAAAAATTAAAAATTTTGATCTTCTTTAACAATTTTTTTTTTAAATATCAGAGTAAATTAAATTTTTTTTTCTTTTTTATTTATTCTTTTAAAAAGATATAAAGTTATTTTCAATAAATTATCTAATTTTTTTTCTAAAATAAAATGCTTTTCTTTATTTCATTAGAAATCAATTTTATCTTTTAATATTTTTATCAGTTTTTTAAAAGTGATCATTAAGAAATTTAAGCATCTTTTCAACGACAACAACAAGCTATTTAAATTTATCTCTTTATTTGAAATTTTAGAAATAAAATAACCGTTGATTAAAAAAGAAATTATCTTTTTATTAATAAATATAAAGCAGTCGCAATTAGAAAATTGAAATAGTCTTTTGAAAAAATTAAACAATTTCAAAGAAAAGATCTAATAAAACATTATACTTATAGGTGATAATACTAAAAGAAAAAAGTTGTCATACAAATGCTAAAAATAACAGAAAAGCATATGAAATAATACATTTGCTTTTGATTCAAATTGTATATCATAAATATATATATAAAATTATTGAGTTGAGTTTTTAGTTTTTTTAACAGGAGAAATAGTTTTTTTTAAAGAATAACTAAAATTTATAATTTTATTGAATATTTATCTAATAAATTAAAAATAATTTAAATTAGTTAATAAAATAAAATAGATTTTTTTATAGCTTTGAATTGAATTGCGTTAACCATCTGGTTTAAGAAGGCATTCTTGGGTTCTAATAATTGATGAAATCTTAATTAACTTTTATATTACAAAATTTTATAAGCTTTATAAAAAAAATTGATTTAACGTTCGAATCGATTTCGAAAAAAAATTTAAAAAAAAAATTTTAAATATTTTTAAAATATGAAATTAATTTTTTTAACAATTAAAAAGGAAATATAAACAAAAAAATGATATCAATATGAAAACAAAACTAACAAAAAAGAATTAAATTAAGAAACAGAAAAATCTTTTATCCAATTTTACATAATTTGAATTGCCATTTTGGTATTCTTTATAATTGAGTTGTGCGACCAACAACCTGAAAATGTCTCTTTCTATTGAACTATTGGATTTCATTCGATTGAACTATTGGTTCAGACATACAAAAAATAAATTAAACATTACTTCTTTTAATTATTGACTTAACAAATAAATTTAAAAAAAGAGATTATAGCTAAGTAAGTAAGTACAAAAGTCTATTAATCATTTTTAGTAATATCATGCTTTAAAATTATTAATTAATTTAAACTAGCTAAAAAAATTAAAAAATAAAAGCAAAAACAAAAAACCTTTAAGTTTAAAGTTCCAAGTGTCTAAAATAGAATGAGATTCTAGATTAACCTCATTCTATTTTTTCTTTAGATTAATCAATTTATTTTTCAAATAAGACCTTTTAGAAGAGATATTTTTTTGTTGTTAGAAAAGAAAATTAGGTAAAAAAAAAATTAAGAGCTTATGACGACAGTTAAAGATGTTAGAATTTATTCTAAAAAGCTGTTGTTAGTTGCAAGTGGTAATCACCTGATAAAATACGATTTTTTAGCTCTATATTCTCAACTAGTTGCTTTAAGCCATTCCTTTTAATAAATTTTTAATTAATTTTTTAAAATTTAGAAAAAAAAATAATTTTTAAAATACCTATTTTCTTCACCTTCAAGTAATTTTCGATAAGTTTCTATTTCATATTCCAAATCACATTTGCTATTAACCAAATCATCATATTCATTTTTGACACGAATTAGATTTTCATTTAGCAACTTGTGTTCATTTTCTTTTTCTAATATTAGGTTTTGACCTTCGATTTGCTCATGTATTATTTCTTCTTCCAAATCTTTAATACGACATTCCAATAGAGCATTTTTAGCTTTGAGATCAATAACACCCTGTCTTGATTCATTTATTTGATTTTTTAATTTACGAATTTGTTCAATAGTGTAAATTTCAATATTTGCCACTGGCTTTGAATATCTATTTCTAATCTCAGCTATTCTAGATGAATAGGCTTTTTCTAAATCATTTCGTTGTTCTAAATTTAAATGTTCAAACTCTTCTCTAATTTGACGTATGGCATTGGTTAATTCATTTTTAAAATATTGAGTTGGATCAAAACCCGTGTCTTTAACTACTTGATTTTTTATTTCTTGTAATTCTTTGGTGTGCATTTCTTTTAAAAAAATTAGCTCCTCTTCCAATGCCTGTTTATCAGTCTCCAAAACAAGTCGTTGTTTCATTTCATTTTCAAGCTCATTCGAAATACGATTGACTTCACTTATTAGATGAGAGGTCTCTTGTTTAAGACGATATTCATCATCTCTTAAATCAGCTAACCTTCGTTTCAGTAGACCTAATTCGGCTTCATTTGTTAAAATCTCCTCTTCTAATATTTTTATTCTTATTTTTTCCTCATTTAAGCCTTCTTTTAATCCATTGTATTTTTCTTTAATTATGTCCATTTCTTTTTCTGATTTATTTAACTTTACATCCATATTACCTTTAATCTGCATTACTTCTTTTAAAACATTTTTTGCTTCTTCCGACTCAATTTTGTACATATTTTCAATTTGTTTTAGACCATGTCCTTGTCTCTTCTTTAACCAAATCAATTCCATTTCAAGCTTTTTATTTGATGCTTCTAAAAATTTAACTCGTTCTACATAAGTGGCAAACGTTTCATTTAATTCTTTGAGCTGATTTTTTTCTTTGTCTCGAATCTCGACTAAACCAACAGAATTACGGACACGGCTAGCAACCCCCTGGCTTGAATATAAACTCAAACCATTTTGGCTTTGATAAGTTGGTTTGACACGCTTGCTAATAACAGTTGATCTAGGTGCTATATTTGATTTATATGAGCTTGAAGACACAACACAATTGCTATTATTATTATTATAATATACATTGGTTATTGAGGAGTCAAAACCTTTAGAAAAACTCTTATTGGACGATACTACTCTTGGTAATGAATTTGATTTTGCTATTGTTGTTGTTGTATCATTAGATAACAATGAATTAAATTCAGAAGATGAGTTGTTGATGATTTTAGTATTAGATGATAATGATGTATTATCAAAATGAACATTTTCATCTTAAAAACAAAATAAAAATTCAGAATGAAAAAAATAAATAAAAATGTTGTGATAGAGCTTAGCTTAATGCAATAAAAAAAAGATCAACGTACCATTTAAGGAAAACGGTCTCTTGAATAAATTTTCTAATTGCTTAGTAAAATTTAATTTATCAACTAATGGAATTGATGAGGAGCATGAATTTGTTTTGCAAAGTTTTTTAATTATTGAAGGAGATCTAAGAGGAGAACAATCAATATTAGGAGATGGTCTATCTGCGTTATCTCTTTTATTTATTAAACTAGTATTGGATGTTTGGAGATTATCAGGGACAAGTCGCTCACAATGACTTGGTGCTTTTGTCGGCATTTTAAAAATTAAGCTCTCATTCGGCTTAGAATAACTAGATGAAATATAAGCTTTGACAAAATCGTTTTTATTGGCTTTACTATAGTAGATGTTATAAATCGGTCGCATGTTCAACTAATTTGAAAATTTGAAAAAAATTTTCCTTTTTAAAGCTCTCTTTAGACAATCAAAATTTTAACTTTAGAAAAAGAAAATCAAGTGTTTGAAACCCCTTTGAATTTTTTTTTGAAATATGTAACTTTTCAAATAGTAGTTTTTTTTTTTTTTGAAAAAAAAAACTAGTGAAAATTTCAAACTAAAATGACCTTAGATTTTTGGTTTTCAAATAAGAGAAAGAAAGAAAAAAAAGCTATAAACTAAAAATTAAATGCTTTCAAAATGCCAAAATAGCGCTTTTTCTTTACCCGTCAATTTCGAATAGAATTAAAAAAGAACAAAAGAAAAACAATAGCTAAGCTCTTTTTTTTTATTGAAACAAAAAAATTTAAATTCAAATAAGCTTACTTCTTTTGTAATATGCTGGAGGTATCAAATCGTTGCCGATTAAGTCATCATCGTAAAATTCAATCGTTTTTCTAACTTTAATGTTAGATACTTCTTGATCATCGGCTATAGATTTGCTTTCACAATCACTAATATCATTAGTTTTAGTTGAATTTAGGTAAGAGTTAGTTAAGGAATCATTTTCTTCATTCGAAATTGTTCCATTGTGATCTAATTTGTCATTGGCGTTTTCAATTTCTGAAAATTGATCAAATACACTTGGAACAATTTTCATATGTGTTTGATTTGGAGCTTCTAGATTTTGATTTGTCACTTTTTCATCATTATTTAAATTTTCCTCTTTTAACAAAAATTTGTTAATCTCTAAAATTTTGTCATTCTTTATTATTGTTTCTGTTTGATTTTCTTTGCTAATAAAATCAGATTGAATTAAAAGTTCATTTTCACTTTCTGAATTGATTTTATTTAAGATAGTATTTTCAGAACAGGGTGATGATTTGACCAATTCAGCTTCATTTTTTCGATACTGTTTTTCAGCTTCTGTATTTTCATTTTCAGCTGTATCAGCTTGATCAAATTTTAAATCTATTTTTTCCTCACATGATGATAAGGCGTTTATCAAACTCTTATTTGAGTTATTTTTAATAGAATTATTAATTAGTCTATCGCATGCTGATTGAGCAAGGATTTTCAGATCAGTGGGTTTCAAACTATTTGAAACATTTGTAATCCTCGATTTTTCAGCGCATTCATTCTCATTATTTTCTTTATATGCTTGATTATTTAAAATTTGATTAACATTTTCATTATCCATGTTATCGTCAATCTTGGCTTCAAAATATGAGGACATATTTTCAAAATTTATTTTAGATTCATTTAAGCATTTGTTTGATTTTTCATCTAACTTAGATGGTACACTAGTTAAGCATGATGTTTGAGCAATATCATTTGAGATTTTTTCAATTATTTCGGAAACAATTAAAGTCAAGATTTTATAATTATCATCATCCAATTCTAAAAGAATATTATCGCTTCCAGAATCTTCTATATATTTTTCTTTTTCATTGGTACATAATAATTTAATACCTTCGCATCCAATCAGTTGATCGGACAAATTAACTTTATTTGAGATTTGGTTTTCTTCATTTGATACAAGGTATTTGTTTTCATCATTACTATAAATTAACTTTTCATTTTTATTTTCATATGAATTTGTGTCTAAAGTATCAGAAGATAAATTTATTAAATAATTTTCATTAGTCGACTTGTTAATTGTAAAATCATTTGATTCAGATTTTTTAAAATTGTTCAATTCACTTTCGTTAATAGTATTTTCTAAATTTTTCTCGTAAATTGTTTCTAATCTAGGAATATCGAATGATGATTGAAGTGGAATATTTTTTGTCAAAAGAAAATCTTCAATAAACTCATTGGATTCTGCAGAATTTCGATTATTCTCTTGGTCAAATAATTCTTTGGTTAATTTATCACTTTTATTTAAATCATCATGGGTTATTTCATGTTTACAATTATTTTCTTTTATTTCACTTTGTTCAACAAAAGAAGTTGACAAATCGACATTTGTTAGAGAATCAAGATCTTTTTCTTTTGAAGATTCAGACTCTTTTTTAAAATTATGAAACAACTCGTCTTTCTCTTCGATCGCAAAGCTTTTGTTTTGATCGCTTGACGGACTCAACTCTCTAAATTTACCATTTTCTGTTTCTAAATTATTTTCTTCAAAATCATATGCATTAATGGATTCTTTTGTTTCATGTTCAACTCTTATATCATTTGAACATTCTTCCATTTCAGAAGAATCTTTAACAAATGACAAGTCTTTACTTTCTCTGCTAATTTTACGAGTTTGAGACTTTTTATTGTCAATATTTGATAAGCTACTCAAGACTGATACTTCTGACTCATCAATACTTGAACAACTTTCATTATTAGTTTGTTTAAGGCTAACTGTACTACCACCATAACCATCATCCAAAACAATTGAGGGTGATAAAGAGGAAATAACTCTATTATTAGGTACATTTAAAATCTTTTCATTTACTTTCTCAGCAGCAATCTCTTCGACTAAAATAGATGGCTGACTTTTTGATTTGACTTGTTCATTTTTAGGATCCGAATCATAATTAAGCGAATTAGCCATTATTGAAGAACTTGTAAATGGATTTTCCAAATCATCTATTTCTATGGAATCATTTTGAATTTTACTCATACGAGGACTAAATTCAGATGAAGAAGAATCCAAGTTTGAGTTTGGCTTCAATTCATTTTGCGTCTCTAAATAATTAGTCTGTTTCTGTAGATTAATTTCTGTTGAACAACTAAATGAATTGCTGTTACATGATGAAGATGTCAAATCATCTATATTAGAATCAACTGCTAAATGGCCATTTTCATGCTTAGTCGACTCCTCAAATGGAATATTCCAATCCAAATTTTTCTCGGCTAGTTTTTCTTTAAAAGATTTTTGTTTAATTCTTGATAAACTTGGCTTTCTTTCGAATCGAATTTCATAAGATGATGCAGAGTCTAAAGCATCTGAACTATCGTGTTTTTTAACGAGTGATAGTTTTTTCTCGTTATTCGCGCCGTCATCAGATAGAGCATAATTTTGTTTTAAATTTTCACCATCTGATATTGTTTTAATGCTCTCATCACTTGACAAATTCTGGGTTTCACTTTTAACTAAGCTTAGCTGACTTTGTTTAGATTTCTTTTTAAATGACATTGCTTGGTCATTTATTTCAAGGAATGATAAGTCACGATTATTATCAAACTTTAATGAAACATCGTCATCATTTATCTCATAATAAATATTTTCTTCTTTTTTAGCTTCAATACAATCTGCTTCTTTTGAAGCTGACACCAATTTATCAGTCCATTCATTCAAATTTTGTGTTATGTGTTTATTTTCACAAGAATCATTTTTTAGTATATTTTCAACAGATTTAGCTTTTTCATTTAATTTTTTACGCAAATTCTCTCGTCGTTGTCTATAGTCAAACGAATTCGATTTGAAAATAGAATTTTTACAACTTAGATCATTCTCACTCTCACTAGAGCTAATCGAAGATAAATTTATCAAAGAGTCTTGACTCTTGGTCTTTTTAGCTCTAATCGTTGAATCATCTTTGTTCGAAAGAATAGGAATAGTGTGTCTTTTTCTTCTATCTTTTTTTGATTTTTTGCTTATTTTCGATAGATTTTTTTTGATTGAATCATCACTTTTTGAAGACTTGTTATTACTCTCATGATTTATTTCTATTAGACATATATTATTTTTTCTATCATCTAGTATCTCAGATGCGTCAATGTCAGTAATCTCACTTGTTGCCTTAATCTCACTTGGAGACATTGGCACAGATGAAGCATTATCATCAATATATTTTATGGATAAATCAGAGTAGCCATCAGTTTTATCTAGACTTATTAGCGAATTGGCTTTAAGTGATACTAAATTAACTGTATCACTAGACAATTCTTCATCAGATTGAACTGTTTGAGAATCGATTGGTAATTTAAGAGATACTGATTGTTTGTTTGTAGAATCTCCAATAGATGTACATGTCGTAACTTCTATTTGTTTTAGTGAAACAGATGGATCACTGCATGTTAGTTGATATGGTTTTGTTTTTTTTCTACTTGCTCTAGGCATTATTGTTTGTTGTTCTTGCTTTTTGGGACTTGAACTATTAATTTTTTCAAAATCAATTGAACTAGATGAATCTATTGAATTTTCTAAATTTTGTTTAATAGATGATATTGACGAAGAAGAGCCAGACGATATAATATTTTCTAATGGCTTCTTACCAAATGAACTAGATGAATTACTTAGCTCAAATGATGTCACTGATGTTATAGGTGTTAATTCAGTTTTATATCGATGTTTAGTAGTAAAAGGCTTATTACTTGTCTCAAATACTGGTATGCTAATTGGAATTTCAAGTAAATGATTTGTCTCGTAATTTTGTGTTCTTTTCGATGTTGATAAATTTGTTTCGTTTTGACCTGGAATAAAAGATGATGAATTACTTGATGTTGATGATGTAGACGATGAAGATAAAAAAATAGCTTCGTTTGCAATTTCTTTATTAAGTTCTTGATTTTTTGATGAATTCGTGCAGCTTTTAGAATTAATCTCATTTACAATATTATTTTCTATTTGATTAATTCGATTTTTCATTGATGAAATTCTACAATTGTTCAAATATTTTTGATGATGGTCAGAATAATTATTTTGTTCATTTGAACTCATAGGATCATATAATTGATTTTGATTTTCAAATTTATTAGTATTGAGCATATTAAATTTAATTTTATCTAATTGCTCATTCGTTTGCTCTTGTTGATTATTTATTTTATTTATTGGGCTTTGTTGCAAATATATAAAAGCTTGATTGTTATAGCGTTCAATACGCGATTTATCTAGGCCATTTGAATTTGAAATACTTCTTCTTGTTGATTCTAATTGTTTGCATTGTTGTTTATTTAGTAAATGGGTCTTGTCAGCTGCTAGTATACTGCCAGTAAAATCATTAACAGACATGGACATTGATTTAACTGAATTTAATGTCAATGGTTGCATGTTTTTAGCTATGTATTGATAATTTTCAGCATGTAGTGGTTGTATTTGTGGATGATAGAATTGCGCTTGTTGTTGTGTAACAGACACAACTAAAAAATCATTTTTTAAATTAGGTCGATGAGTATTACTGGTTAATAAGCGATTTCCAGCACTACCAACAATGTTATCATATAATAATATTGAAATATCACTTTGACAAAATGATTTTCTATTTGATTCGATATAACCGCTATCTGATGAATATTGTGCACTATTTGAAAGAGCTAAATGCTCTGTATTCAATCTACGATTCTTTTGATTATTAGATGATCGAAGAGTTATTTCATTTTGGTTTTTTTTTCTACAATTTCTATTTAATTCTATATTTATGGCCTTGTGATCAGTTATATCAAAATCGGTCTCTGTTTTAGAAACATTATTGTCTAATTTTTCATGTATTTTTATCATGCTTGTTTTCGAACTCGAATTTAGTGGAGAATTTGAATCAGATGTCCTGGAAGAACTCGTCGATTTAGATGAATTCAAATAAGAATCTTGAAAAGAGATTAATTCACTGAATATTTGCTCGTTTATCGACCTATATTTACTAATGTTTGATGCTGATGCAACAATCTGATCTTTTTCTAAACTATTTATACTGGATTTAGAATGACTTTGATTTTTTTTCAATGGATTAAGAATAAAAGAAGGATCCTTAAGTCGACAAACTACAATTTCAATTTCTTGATCAACTTTGTATTGCTTTAGAATTCGTTCAATAGCTACGCGCCTAATACCAATAACATTTTTGGACTGTATCGATACTAATATATCACCTTTTAGAAGCAAAATAATATAAGTTAATTTAAATTTATTTAAACAAAACAAAAAATAAAGAGAAGAAGTGAAATATGAAATTAAAAAAGAAATAAAAATTATTTAAACAAAAAATAAAATTATCTTGATGATTTTGTAAATAGTAAAGCTTTAATCAAATCTCCCCGTAGCATTTTCAAAACCTAAAAAATATCCTCAACTTTAAAAAAAAATTTAATTCTTTTCTATTTTTAGTGAATTTTCGTGAGAAAAGTTCATTTTCATTAATCTCTTCTTGATTTTTTTGTTGCTTAGAACAATTAAAACTTTAAATTACTTAAATTAAATTCATAATTTTAAAAACAACAAGAGAACGAACCCAAAACCTTAAGGATATATGACCTCTTTTTTTAGTTGTTTAAATTTTTAAATCTCAGATTAAACGTTTCTACATTAAAGAAAGCTTGAAATTTGATTAAAAGAAGCTCCAAATAGATAATGAATTTTTATTCTAAATAAAATCCAGTTAAATATCCTAAAGAAAGCTTAACTAGTAATTGTAAAGTTTTTTTTTTTTTCAAAATTTTAATATATATTTTTTTAATTAAAAATTGGAGAAATTTAAGATCTTTGTGAGCCTTAAATAAGTTCAGTACAAATTTTTTTTTATCTTGTACGCTTTATTCAAATATAGATAAATAAATTTTATTTTTACAAAAAAAATAAAAACTAATTAATAAATTTTAAATTGTAATTTTTTATTTAATTAAGTAACCCATAAAAAGATTATTAAAAAAAAACAACTGACTCTCTTGAATATGATTTTTAATATAAATGTCGGAAAAAAAATTTATCAAAAATTTTAAAAAATAAGAGTTTTTAATTTAAATTTTATTTATTATGAGCTATATTTTAATTTTTGAATACTTTTCTATTTCATTTATTTATACGTTTTGAGTTAATTAGCAAAATAACAAAAAAAAATAATCAAATTCTTATCCGACCCATTATTTTTTTTCAGTTTAATTTTATCCAAGTCTGGATAAAAAGTCACTTTATTTCTTTAAGTAAAATGGGTCTTTCTAATCCATGTTAAAAATAAAAAGCAATTAAGTCCAGTTAACCCAAATAAGCTCAATATAAACAAATTAAATCAAATTTTTCATCCTAACCTTTGTTTTTATTAATCTTTTTTTAATATAAAATCATAAATCTTGTTAGACTTACATTTAGTCGAAACATCAGCTAACTTTGGTTTTATTTTTATAAAAATTAAAGTTAAGGACTTAATTTTGATAATTTTAAAAGACGATCTTTAAAATAAATCTTTCAAAAAGATTTTTTATATCATTATAAAGCATTTTTATCATTCTAAACTCTTAAGTCAACCAGACAAAAAAGTTAAGCAGAATATTTTCAATAAGTTTAACTATCATAAGCTGTTTTTTTAAGCTCTAAGCTAAAAAAAAATTATCAAACTTATGTATGGGTACATACAAGTTGAATTTTATATTAATTTATTTGTAAATAAATCAGATCTTTTTTTGCTAGTTATTTCAATCTTTCGTGACTTTTATGAGTCATAATATTATGATAAATATTCTAAAGAAAGTTAAACAATTGTTTTTTACATTTAACCATACTAATTTTATTTTAATTGGAAAATTTCCTAATTCAAGTCTGTTATATTAAGTTAAATTTTTACAAAATACTATGCCTAAGTTGAGTTTTGTTAATTTGAAATAGAATTCGATAAAAAACTACTAGCCATTCATATGTTCTAAAATTAAATACCCAAATATCTTCGAATTTATTCATAAACGATAATTATTAAAAGATATGAATCACCAGCATTGTAAATAACCTTTTAGTTCGAGTTAAATTAACTTAATTGTAACTAAAATTCTTCAGTATTTTTTCAATTTAACAATAAAATTTGGTTATCTACCTGGTGATTTTAATATATCGTTAGTAACTCTAATACCAAAGAAAGGAGCATTAAATGGCCCTTCTGATTATAGACCGATTTCTGTTTCATCTACTTTCTCCATTATTTTCGAAATGATTTTATTATCAAAAATGGAATGTTTTAAAGAGATTCATCCAAATCAATTTGGATATAAAAAAAATCCTCCTGAAAGCAAGCACATTTTATAGTAAATGAAACAATAAATTATTATAGGCAGGGTGGTTCGAAAGTTCATCTAATAAGCCTAGATGCCACAAAAGCTTTTGATAAACTCTGGCGAGATGGACTTTTTTATAAATTAATTGGTAAAGTCCCTAAAGAAGTATGGAGAATACTTTATTTATATTACAAAAACTCCAAAATAAAAGTCAAATTAAATGGTAAAATAAGTGAGAATGTTTCTAGCTGTGAAGGAGTAAAGCAAGGTGGAGTATTATCGCCTTATTTGTTTAACTTTTTTATTAATTCATTGATCACAGGCTGTATTGAAAAAAATCTAGGAGCTAAAATAAATGATACACAAGTTTCGATTATCGCTTATTGTGATGATATTATTTTAATATCCCCATCGTATAATCATTGTCAGATGCTTTTATCTGAATGTGCTGAATTTGCGAAAAAATGGAAAATTGAATTTAATGCTTCGAAGTCAATAGCGATTAGCTTTTTTAAAACGAAAATAACATTTGATTCCAAATTTAATTTAAACGGTAATATTATTCCTAATGCCTCTGGATTTATCTATCTTGGTTTACCAATTGGAAGCCATGATTTTATAAATGAATTTTTAGAAAATAAATGGAAATCTGTAGAAAAAGCAATGTATTCGCTATATGGCCTAGGCTGTAAACCAAAGACAATGAGTCCGAACTTAGTCTCTTTTTTATTTAAGACATATTGTCAATCAATTTTTCGACAAGTTCTAGATAGTATTTTTATCAGTGAAACAAAACTTAAAGAATTCGATTTAAGACAAAACTTGCTTATAAAACAAGTAAATGGTTTGAACAAATATTCGAAAATGAAAGAACTTAGAAATGCAATTAATCTTGATTCGGTAATGGCGCTTTATTGTAAGCACAAGATATTTTTTTAAGGCACATCATGAAGAACAATATTTGTGCTGAAATCTTTAAAAACCTTCAAAGGCATTATACAAAGTTTAGTCAATCAAACACGTCTTTTTGCAAACAGATTAATCAGATTTATTGAGTGATAAATTGTACATCGATTGTACTGAACATAGTCACAAAACTTCAATTGAAATAATAAACCATCATTTTAAATCAACTAACATAGGCTTAACAGACTCCATAAAATACATAATAAGCATGATAACAAATTTAATGAGTCAAAAACTTGATTTTTTCTATAATGAACTAAATTTACTTTTAAAGTATAGAAAAAACTCTGATAATTATAAATAATTTTTTTATTCTTTCCTTTTATACAATCTAAAATTTTTATTCTTTATTTTTATATTAATTTTTCTTGCCCATGGGGCTTAAACTTATTTTTTAAAATAAATAAAATAAAAAATAAAAATGAACTAAAAATTGGTTGTAATAATTTTGGTCAGGCGAAAAACTAAATCCTAAAAAGATTTTATGAAAATGGATCGAATCAAAATTTATGATCGATATTTGCTTTGTTAATTCAGAAATTAATTAATAAAAAACTGATGTTTTTTTTTTCTTAATTAAATTTTAAAAATCAATCTTAAAATAACGATAAATAATTTTTTTTCCAAATAAAAAAATTATAAATTCTATTCTTTACAGTATAAATATTTTATGTACTTAATCCAATTTTATGTGTCGAATTGAGATGGTTAATGATTTAGCAGTTTCGAAACAAGTGGTGAGCAAAAATTTATTTTGAACTTTTTTTCATAGTGAAAAATTTCCTTGAAATACTCTTTTCAATAAATGTTCGCCAATTCGTGCAATTTATAGCTTCTTTAGCCATTATTTAATTTTAAAAAATGTTTAAAAATGGAAACCTACTTTCTGATAATTAATTTTAACAAAAACCAGAATCTATTTTAAATTGGAACATAAAAGTTAAAATTCCTTTTTTATCAAATCTTTTTTATTAATCCTTTTTTGCTAAAAGAAATTCTGATTTTCAAAATGCTAGTGAGATTTTATACTTGCTTTATAAAACTGAACCGTTTCTAGAGGGGTTTAATATCTTAAAAATAGTGTATCATATCTTCCAAGTTGTTAAACTAAATCATAATGCCCCTAGGGATCCTGATTTTGATAAATCCGCCACATTTAATAATTAGTAAAACATGTTTCAACTAAGTTAGTAAGAAAGTGAATAATCTTGATAGTTTACATGTGGCTTTATAGGTTTTAGTAATTTTAAAAAGAAATCAAGATTTTGAAAAAGATTATGAACAACATACCTATACATGTTTAATGATTTTAAATACGAAAATTTAAATAAAATTTACTCACCATCTTGTAACCCTTTACGAGATGCATCTCCATTTGGTTGAACATTAATGATAAATGTCAATTGATTATCTTGGTCACCACCTTGTAAATCAAATCCGAACCCAAATCCAGAATTGACAAGATTTGTCGTGTATGGTTGGTGTTGCTTAGTAGGTTCAGAAGTAATTTTGTCAAAAGCATTAGGTACTCTATTCAAATTTGCAGTTTCAGATGGAACCTTTTGAAATTCTTGATTTTTTTCGTCTATTTGATTTTTAATTGTATTTTCATATTCATTTTTCTTCTTGCTTTTTTTTGCTGACTTGTGATTATTTTTGTTCTTTTTAGAAGAAAATGGTAGGCACTCCCATGATATTGATCCTTTTTTAATTTTTTGAAATAATAAAAATTTAAAATGTTTTTCTAAGGTTAGAACTTAATTAAACAAGTTTCTTGTTAAATTGCCAACAAAAAAAAATACCTTTTTTAGGGTGTGTTAGAAGTTCTGGTGAATATTCATCACTTGTAAAATCAAGTTTTTCATTTAAATTATAATTTGGATGAATTATCTCTCTAATAACTTTATTTTTATTTTCAGATTCAAGACTTTTCCTACCAATTTTTTTGCGCATTTTTCAGATTTAAAACATGTATTAAATTGTCATCTAAAAAAGCCTATGCATTAAAAATCAAAATTTAATCAGAAAAAAATATATTTATTTTAGTCATAATAATAAAATAACACTTTTCGCTAAAATAACATGGGTATAAGGTCGCTTTTTGTATACAAACATTTTAGAATAATAGTTAAACTTATAAAAAGAAATACACTCGAAATAACAAACACTTAACCAATTTTAAAATTTAAATTTGAAAGAATAGCAGAACAAAAAATATTAAATTTTAATCAATAAAAGTATAAATTAAAAGAAAAATTTGCATTTATTTTAAGATTCTTGAATTTGAAATTTTGCTAAGGCAACTTTTAAAATAAGTGCAAAAGTTTCAATCAAGTATATACTCAACTAAATTAATGAACGAACTAAGCTTCTCTATAGATCTTTTGTAAATTTTTCTAAATATCAAAAAAAAAGGACCGTGACTGGGCCTTCTTTCTTTTTCTTTTTTTTAATAGACTAATATTTTCTAATTGAATAGATTTCAAAATATAATTTACGTGTTGATCAATATTTATTATTTATTGATCTAAAATAACAAATCATATAGTATAGAACAAATCCTAACAGTCTATCTAGGCTTTGATATAGTTTTTGGTTTTGTTTTAGAAATGTGTGTCAAGTAGGGATTTTAACTTATCATATTAAAATGTCCTAATTTCGACCAAAGATTTGTTTTTTAAGGCTGCAAAAATAAAGAAAAATAATAAATAAATATGCTAAACAAGAATAGAAATAAAACAACAACAACAACAAAAATAGAGAAAAAAAATCCAAAGAAACAAAATTTTCATTTGTTTTCATGTGTGTTAAATTAAGTTAGATTTCAAGGCGTTTGTTAACGATCCAAGTCAAGTGATTTTTGATCAAATACCAAAATTTACTAAAACAATACAAAAAAAAAAACAAAAAAGTATATGCGATATAATCGAAAATATTTGAAGATTAATAAATATCAATTCTATTTAGAAGCTTATAAAAAAAATAAAAATTGAAAAAAAAAGAACCTTATTGAATATTTTTTCTACAACTAACTAATTTTTTGCTTGTCTATTTCGATCCATTTTGAACTTATTTTTTCTAATTAAATATTGATTTCGATAGTTTTTAAGCAAATAAATGTCTAAAATAAACATTAATATCGAACTTAGTTTTAAAAGATAAAATAATTATGAACTTAGTGTCTCGCTATATTTTACATTCGGAGGCTAGTTTTAAACATTTTATAAAAAAAAAACCTAAACAAAATCAAAAAACAACAATCGGACGAGAAAAAAAAAACAAAAACACTCGCTTCATTTTCATAATATTTTCCCTTGTCTACAAAAAATTAATTTAAAATAGCTAAAATCTGACGAAAGAATTCTTTCTAGAATTAATCAACGTATGGTTTAACGAGTCAAGAATCGATCAATTTAAAAAAAGAACTAGACATCTTAGGTCCATTAATTTAATGGCATCATTTAAATTTTCAATTTCTTGATTTTTTTTCTCAAACTGAAAAAAATGAAAATTTAGTCAAGAGAATGTTTTTTAAACTAAATTAAGTGATAAATATTAGAATTTTTCAATTTCTTTTTAAAGATAGAGATCTATGCTTTTTTAATAAATTAAAAAGAATCAAAAAGAAAAGAAAAACGAAAAATAATTATTTAAAATTAATGTCAAATTTTTCCATTTTAGCGTTCTTAGCAAAAGAAAGTAAATTAAATGAGCTAAATTTCTGGGATAAAAGTCATATTGATTGATTATTGCAAATTTGACCTATCTATCCAAAAAGTTTATATTTGATTTAAGGTTCTCGTGATAGTAATGTGCATAGATAGAGAAAGAGAAAACTATTTTATGTCAATGATTTAATACATTTTTCTTGTTGTTGCTTAAACATATACGCTTTTGATATTGAACTTTAAACAAAATCAATATCCTAAATATTCGATTTAAGAAAAAAAAAAAAGGTAATTTATAAAATTAGAAAACATAAATGAAGCCAAATCCCTCGGGCAGTATTGACAAAGCAAAATAAAAGAAAATTCTCAATACCAATCATAGATTTAGACTCGAATCTTATCAGTATAATAAACTTTTTTTTTTAATAATTTAAAAAAAAAATAATAATGAATGGCCTATTTTATTTATTTTGATTAAACTAAAATTAATAAAAAATAAAAAGATTTTGAAAATAATTGATGAAATTTTAAAGTTTTTATTTATTTCTATCTGAAAACTGGTCGCAAAAAAAAGGTCATAAAAATCGAATTTTTTGGTCAATTTAATTGACTAAATAAAAGAATTTTTAACTTTTAATAAATATGCAGTTAATCTAAAATTTAGTATTATTTTTTTTTCAAATTAAATATGCTTAGATTCTTTAATTGAGGTCTCAAGAGAAAACTTAATAATTTCAATAATATCAATTAAAGTATGCATTTGAAGCATGTGCTATGGGTCATAAATAAAAGCAAAAGAAATAAAAAACCAAGGTTAATTTTTTTCTTTTTTTTTTAAAATAAAAAGTAGAGTTTTGGAAAATTGAAAACTTTTGAAAAAAATCAGAACTCTAAATAGGAAAATAAGTTGCTATTTAAATACCTTATCTATTGAAATAATTTAAATAATTAGTTTATCTTAAATTTCTAAAAATATCAATAGTAATGGTCAAAATGGGGACGCTCTTTTTCAATTTGAAACTTAAATCCCTTTTTAATTAAAACTTTAACTGTGATACAATCGAATTTACTACGAACAGTAGGCGTTTTTAAGCAAAAATTTTAGAAGCACGGTAGAAGAATTTTTTTCAAAGTAAATTAAATAAAGAAAACCGATGAATTAGTTTTAAGAAACTTGTTGAGTAAATTAATAAAAATAAATTAAATAAAATTTACTTGAATTTTTTGAATTCGATTTAGGTGTTTCTGATATAGTTATGTCATCAAGCTTATTTTTTAAACTCAATTTACCTCGCTTTACCTTTTTCCCGCCACAGCAACAACTTGAACAAGACATTTTTCCTCGCTTTCAAATCTTGAAAATAAATCTATGTTTTGGCATTATATGCTGAACATCGATTTCATGAATAAAAATTTTTAATTTTTTCTTCGTCCATCTAAATTAATTGGCGCAAAAAATAACTTAAGTTTGTATTTTTTATTTCAAAAGAAAAATAAACAAACAATTTTTTTAGGAAAAATTGAGTTAAAGGATAAAAATTAGGTCTTAAATAACGATTGAAATTCGCTCAAACAAATCCCTCCAATTAGGTATTAATAACAAGGTATTATAAACTCAATGAAATCCTTTTTTTGTAAGATCTTAAAAAAAACTCTAATTTAAATAAAACACAAAATAGATTTTCGATTGTAAAATGACTTTTAAATTTTTTAAAAAATTAACCCAATAAAAAATAATTAGCATTTTAATGTAATATTCATAGATCAGTATAAAATAAATTTATGAAATAATAATTAATAAGAGAGATACCTAATATGCAAATTAGACCTTTCCTAAAATAATGGGCAAATTAAAAAAAAAATTTAATTGTTCGAACAAAAAAAGGGTCGTTTATAGGAAATTTGTCTAAAATCATGAAAAAAATCAAAAAGATCCTGAAACTGAATAAATTAAACAAAATTAAAATAATTATAATTTAATAAATTAGCTAATATTTGGTGAGTTATTTTGATTGTTTTTAAATAATGCTAATTTTTATTATTGATATACGATAAAATGAAATTCTTTTCAATTTAAAAATTTAAACCCAATTTCATCAGCATAAAAAGTAGCCTTTTAGTTAGCTGTTAGTTGATATTCTCCTATCAAATTAAATTTATTGCTTCTTTGGATTGTGAAAAATTGATTGTAATTAAATTTATATATGGCAAGTTTTTAAAAAAAGAGACATTTGAGAGTAAAAAAAAATTCAAAAAAGAAAAATTTTAACCGCTATTCTTAGCTCTTTTGTATTATTTTTTTGATTCTTTAAGGCTCCGTTTTTTTTGAAAACTTGCTGATTTTAAAAATATGATTATCTTTTGCAAAATATATTTTTTTAAAAGAAGTTACGGGTCAGCCAAAGGATTTAAATATTCAATATCTTTCAGGACACATTACCTCCTTTAGAAAAATATCTTTTGCAAAAGATAATCATATCAGCACACAAAGTCCTTTAAAATGGTATTTAGTTTATTGTTTTATAATGTGTTTTTAGAAATTGCATTTTTCTCGGTAAATGATTTCGAAATTCTTCCGCTTTAACCGTTCAAGGATTTCACCTAGCTTGAATAAATGTTGTCAAAATAGTAAATCATTGAAAAGCTCTTAAAAGGACAAACAAAATGACATAGGCTTTATAATTTAAAAATTTTTTTAATTTGTTTAAATATAGGAACGAGTCATTTGACTCCTTTTGGTGCTTTTAGATAGTAGTGTCTATTTTTCATGGAAGACGCTTCTTTTAAATTATAAATCCTTTTTTGGTAATCGGTCTTTTTTGGTCTTCGACTCTTCCTCAACTCTTCCTTTCCTCTTTTTCGAATTTTTTTCTGAAGAAAACATTCAATAAAAACTATTATTTTATAACGTATTTTTTTGAAACTCTTTCTTTCCTGAGAAAGGAAAGGAAAAGAAGAGGAAGAGTCGAGGAAGAGGAAAGGAAAACAATTGTACAAGTTAGTTTTAATTTGTTCTGTAAGACTTGTTAAAATTATGGTGGATCTGAATTTCCCCTCTTTATGAATAATAAAATTCTACTTTTGAGAAAAATAAAAACTTTAAATTTAAATTTGGAACATATGGTTTATTTGTCATTTTTGTATTATGAATATTAAGATTAATCACAATAGCAGACTGGTAAAATAATTAAATAAATTTTAAAAAGAAAAAAAAACAGACTGCTTCATAAGAAGATAAGAATTTTTAAAGAAACTTTTCATGCTCTTATAAATAACTCTACAGTATGTCACAAAATGTAAGAATCAAACTTGTTTTTTATTTTGATGGCTTATTTTTAATTTTATTCTTTTCGACCTTTGTCTCGTCTTTTTATCTAATATTTTTAGTCTTTTTCGGTCTGTGTTCTTTTTTTAAACCATTTTTTCTCTATTTTGACAATGTTTTGGTAATCTTAGCTAAAAAAGGTGTAATGATTGGAAAATTGTCTTATTTTTGGCAAGCGTGGTCTCATATCAAAGATGATTAAGTTTTTTAACAATTTTTAAAAAAAATTTTTTTTGATCATTATTTAGACCGAAATTGCAAACTAAAAGACATATCAAAAAAAAAGTGATATCAAAAAGTTCGCCAAATTTGATGAAAAATTAAATCATCTTTGATATGAGACGACCAAAAAGTAAGACAATTTTGCAATCATTACACCTTATTTAGCTGAGATTACCAAAAATTTGCCAAAATATTTATAAAAATGGTTTGAAAAAAGAACACAGATAAAATGAACTTTTATTTGAGGAAATACGGTAAAATAACACTGTGATATACCCTATGAAAGGATTATTAATTTTCCTTTTGTTTTTTTTAGTCTTTAAGTTTAGTATCTATAAATTTCTTTCTCAGTAAAAGACGATTTCGAAATTTTGTGAATAAAAATTTAAATAAATAATGATAATATCTAAGGAAAATGGTTAAAATGTATTAGAAAACTACTTTACGATACGATATTATAGATATTATCTTAAAAGATTTTGTTGATTAAAAATGCGGTCCGAGCATGTGGCTACTGTCATTTAAGTCGATTCCCTCTTATTCTAGGAAAAAGTAGGTATTGTACAAAAAAAAACTTTTCTAAATTATTTGAGTGAGTCAAAAATTTATATATTATTAAATTTATATCATTAATAAATTATCTACAAATTTTTGTTAGCTTTAGAAAAACACTTAATACTCGTAATCATTTCCTTTTAAAAGAATCTATTATTTCCAATACACAAACAATATCAAAAGTTACTGGTATTTTTTAAAAATAAGTAATATAAAATTACTCTTTTTTTTTGTTTAATGATTTCAGTCAAATATATCGATTTTTATGTTTTCGTAATAAAAAAAATAAATTAATTAATTAAAATATTTTTTTAATAGAAAAAAAAAATAAAAACTGAAATTGTAGCAATCATAGAACATCGAAAAAGTTAGCGAAGCTATGAATCAAAAGGCTCCTTATGGATTATATGAGTAATTATTTAGTTTTATAGAATGTAACGATTTATATGACAAGTTTTCTAAAAAAGAGGCATTTTAAAGTCAAAAAAAAATTTCAAAATATTACAAAAGAGCTAAAAATAGCAGTTAAATTTTTTTTTTTATTTAAGCTTCGAAAAAAATAGAAAAACTTTTTTTTGTAAATTTTAAACAAAAATGACTAATGGGAACATTTTTAAAAACCTTAAATTTTCATTTGTTTAAGCTGAAAGAATCTATGATAATAATTAATTCGGTAAAAGTAGGCTATTTTGCGAAAAGTTGTAAAATAAAATTGCGAAAAATCGGCCACGGAAATTCCTTTTTCCGCTTTTTAAGGACAGTCTCTTTTTATTGAATACTTTCCATAAATATAGATATAAAAGAACAAAAAATTTATTCTTTTATAAAGGACATGCCGGATATCCATTGAGACTTGGCCTATAATTTTGAGGATGAAGATAATTAAAAACAAAATTAAAAAAGCATTTATTTTGGAGTATTTTTTATTGGCTTTTTCCGAGAATATTTGATTTTGAAAAAAAAATTGGATCGACGATCTTATTATGTTCAACAAAATGCACACTAGAATATATTTGATAAAGGAAATAATGCAATAAATATAATTTTTTTTAAATTTTTTACCCAAATTTTAAATATTCTTAAAAAATTTGAAATAAAATAAAACAAAAAAAAATTTGCAATGTCTTATTTAACTTTAAGAGAGCGCTTTTGTCCAATACCTAACGGTTGCGTAAAAAGAGGTGATAAATTAGGGAAAAACAAGATAAAAGAAGTTTTAAATTTTGAATCGGCAGAGGCTTTGACTAAATTTTTTGGAAAAAAAATAGCTGTCGGGGACATTGTCTGTACTATGCCCTACTTTCAGTATTATAATAAGTGCGTTCTTAATAAGAGTTTTCAAAATGAAAATGTTCAAGTAGATAGAACACATGAAATTCAAAATATCGAAAATAGGCACAGAAGAGTTAATGGGTCTAAATTATGACATCACAAATGATGAAAATCAGTCAAATGAAGATCAGGAATCAACACAATTAATAGGAAGCGAAGAAATTGTGATCGAAAAACTGGATAAAATAGTTTTAAAAGTTAAACGCGGGTTTGCCTCTCACAGTTTTTGTTTCATTTGCAGAAGAAAAACAGGTTCAAAACCAATGAAAGTTTTACCTGTTGAAGCAATTCTAGAGATTTTTCTAAAGCGAAATATGCTTATCCCAAAAGGTGCAAGGTGTTGCAGCGTTCACTTAACCGACAACAATTACGTAAAAGATGAATTTATAGATAAGATACCAATTGCAGACAATTCTATTTCAATTACATCTGAAAATATTGAATCTATTTTTATAATTCGTGAACAAAAGACGTCAAATATATTCAAAAAATTCAAAGATTTATCAATTTTAACCGACGAATTTTGCTTTAAAACAACTGGTTTTACAAAAGATATAGTTTATTTTATTTTCAATGAAATCAAATCGAGAAAATCGTTCTAAGCTTCAATCGAAAACAGGTCTAGACCAAAAAATGATAGCTAATTTATTTTAAATTTAACATAGACAAACAGTTAGTTACATATGCGCTCAAGTTCGAAGCGCAATGTTGAAAGATTTTGTTACGAAATACCTGGGATTTAAAAGATTTTTAAGACAAGAATGGATAAATCAAAACACAGGTCTGATTTGGGAGATGATAAGTTTGCGATAAAAGCTGATGGAACCTATTGTTATTTTCAAAAGAGTTCAAACAATATGGTTCAACGAAAACTTTATAGCGGTCATAAAAAAAGACCTCTTGTGAAACCTTTTGTTTTTACTTCTTCAAATGGTCGCATTATAAATGTTTATGGCGATGACGCTGCTACTGACAATGATGCTTTTATTATGGAAAAAGTTCAGAAAAGTGATAAAGATCTGAGAGATCTTCTAAAGATAGGTGATCTTTCTATATTCGATCGTGGATTTAAAGAATGTATTGCTTGATTGAAAGCTGCGTATGGTTTAAATTGTAAAATACCCACTTTTAAATATATGCTAATAATTTCTCAAAAAAAGATTTTTTTTATTTAGTTCTTATAGATTGGCAAAAACAACTAAGTTGGAGTGAAGCAAATTTGGCTTAGAATAAAAAATAATTTAGAAAAATATTTGGATTTAAGGTCAACAAAATGTCAGACTTCGTTTGTAAAAATTGAGAATTTTCAAATACAAAGTTTTCCAAAATTTGACGCAGAGATTATTAGAAAAAAAATTACATTTGGTAGATATCAGCTTTAACAAGCGTACGGATATTTGGCGGAGCATTTCGAATCTAATCAAAAATATCAATTTTTAGCTTGTGAAAATCTCATTACGGAAAATGATAAGAAAGTTATCTTTTTAAAAATTCAGTCTCGACATTCAAACAGCGTAAAACATAAAGTATTTGAAATGTTTAAGCCACTCTCAAAAAGTTTAGATGATATTTCCTGGGTTTGTAGCTGTAAAATGGGCAAAAGGACTCTAGGATGCTGTAGTCATGTAGCAGCATTAGTTTATTTTATGGGTGTTGGCATTTATGATATAGCAAGTTTACCAAAACCTGGTTACAGATTGAAAAATATTTTAGTACCGATTTTAAATGGTAGTGACGAAGAGGATGATAATTCGACAAATAATACTGAAACAACAATAAAACGATCTATTTCAACGGCATCAGATATTCAAAATAATCCGACTCGAACAAAAAAATAACTAAATCTTAAATTAAAAAGATTTATTTCAACTTTTTTTTTGGATATTTTCTTTTTTATTAATAAAAATTTAAAAAAACAAATGTTTCTTTTTTTTTCTATTATTTGGTCCTTTAGAAATTTAAAAATCTGATCCCCCCTATTTGCCTATACCTGATTTTTTTTTGGAAATTCTTTTTAAAAAATAAACAAAATTGCAAATTTTCAGAAATAGGCAATTAGGGGGCCGTTGTAGGCGAAAATCCTGAAAGATCCGGCATACCTCTTTTTGAAAATAGGATTGGGCATCGTGAAATCGAAAAAATTTTGGCTTGAAGGCCAAACAAAATAATTAGCTTGATATATAAACTAGCTAATTTTTAGTCTTTTTAGATCTGTATCGGATAGTATTAAGATTCATGATGGTGCTCGTTCGAATGTTTTAAAATACATAAATTTTAGAAGCAAAATTAGTTATCTGAATTCCTTTTCCGATCATTAAATCATTTTCTTAGAATTAACCAATGTAATAAAACCTTCTTGTTGAGATTTCTAATAAAATTTTGCTGCATTATTCATCATCAATATAAGTTAATTCCTTATTTTTAACTTAAAACCAATTTTAATTATTTTTATTTTTCTCATAAATTTATAAATTAAAATCTCCTAGGATTTATATTATGCACAACAATCTTCAAAAGTTAAGCTAAGGATCAATAATTTAAACTTAAGGATTTTTCTATACATGACATTGTAGAATTAAAGCTTCAAAATTTAAGTGAAGATTTCTTTTACAATTTAATATAAAAGCATATAAGCTGCTTGTCGCTAAGTTTAGATCTTAACATTTATTAAAATTAAGATTGTTAGTTTAAATTTTTTTTATTTTAAAAACTAAAAATAAAAAAAAGCATAGTTAATTTAAATTAAACTTTAAGGAATTTTATATTAAAAAATTTTAATATTATTAGATCACCAATCTGGTGAAAAGTACCACTGGGAAACAAAATAAGCGTCATTTTATCAGCCTACCATTTATAAGATAATTCCGGGTTCTATTACAATTTAAAAGCTGAGCTTAATCACTTTCGTCCATTAATTGAACATATATGGGATCAAATAAACTGATATTATGCGAAAAATTGATTTTATAAAATGAATATAGCAATTCAATTTTCAAATTCTGTTAATTTTTTTTTTTAATTTTCATAATGCATATAGGAAATTTTTTAACAACTTTCATTTTCTAAAGTTTTTTTTGCTCGCCAAGATTATAGATTAAAAATATGATCTTAATTTTTTAAAGCAAATTTTTTAAATATGCCAACTATTAAATAAATAGTTTCAAACAAATAAATTGCACAACATAAATAACCCAAAACCTTTATAGAGAGAAAAATTAATAATATATTATAGACTATATCAAAAATCTTACTTACCGCTGAAAAAAATATAGCTTTCTTATTTAGATACGGTGCAAATTCGCTTAATTCATCCAAAATGTTATTTTCAATTAAGTTCCAACGATATGATAGAAATATTGTCACAATGAACAGTAATGTGTTCAAAAAAACTAACTTTTTACATTAAAAACATTTAATAAAAACTTGAAAATTGTAATATTCATTAAAGCAAAGTCCTCACCAAATGGTCTAATGATATTTTATTAAATGGATGGTGATCGAATATATTCACAAAATCGAGAATCATAATTAATAAATTTATCAAGAAGCCGAATATTGATATAGATAAAAACCAATCTCTGGTCGAATCTATTTCAAAACTAGCTGCTCTAATATTTAAATCGTATTTCTTTACAAAAACACTTGAAATTATACCCAAAAAGCATCCAATCTTAAATGTTTAGGATAATAAAAAATCTTATTTATTTTTTTTTTAAATTGTTTACTGTCAGAGATATTCTTGAAATAATTCTTGGTTTATTTAAACTATTCTCTTTTTTCATGTTAATTTTTAATCTTTGAGACTTCTCAAAATCCATTGTTTTTAAACTTTAAATTCCTTAATTTTTTTAAACAATTTGTATTTAGTTAAAAAAAAATAAAGAAATTTAATATATAAGATTCTTTGATTTCCTTTTATTTAAATTATTTATTTCAAAAAGATCAATTATCACAAATAGCTAATTATAACATTAAATCATAAATAACAACTTCTATAAATTCTTAAAATATTATATTTCTTATGATAAAACCTTTTGTTCCAAAAGAAAAATATTAAAAAAAATGCTTTAAATTTTGGCTTTCCAACCATTCCTCTTTATTTTAACAACTTGAATAATTCCATCAGTCAAATATAAAATGGAGCAAATAAACCCAAAAAACTGCAAATAAAAAAATTATAAAATAATTAACTATTTAAAAAATTTTGAAGTTTACAGAAGCTGCTGCAAAAGCCCCATAATTTAAAAATATTTGATTTTCAATTTTAACATTTCTAATATCTGATTCTGATATTGCAGCCAATATTGACAAAATAAAAATTGGAAAAATCATGGTTCCATCAGCTATTATTATCTATGTTATTGATAAAATTCTTATACTAATGAAAAATATAACGAATTTAATTTTAATAAAATTCTTACAAGCAAAACACAAGGTAACTTTTCAAAAATCTTAAAATTAACAATGTTGGATATTATTAAACCAAATATAAATGCAGATATGATAAAACCAAGAATTGAAAAGACCAAAAAAGCTGCTCGTATATTAATAGATTTCGTGTCTAAATAGTAGCTGCCTGATATTGGCTTGGTAACTGCGGCCACACAAATCCATAATGCAAATTGAAAAAGCTAAAAAAAATTTTAAAATTTATTAGAAAAATTTTATGGATTTTTCAGCATAAAAATGATAAAATTTCTAAAAAAAACTAAATAGATTATGCGATCTTACTGATAAGAAACACGACCTTACTAAAAAAAAATTAACTTTAATATATTAATGTCATAAATAAATAGATTAAATAAATAGGAACTAACGAGGCATTAGACCATAATCGGGCTTTGAAAGTATGGCGATGTAACCTCACTCTCATTATTTTTTCAAGCTGTCTCTAAAAAATAATGGCTCAGCTTCATTAACTTAAATTATTTTTTAGAGAATAGCTTAGTTTCCTATCCTCAAAATGGTTACCTTGCAAGAGACTCGTGTCGTTCGAATCTTTTAATAACAATAGACACTTATCTGTAAAAGACCAACTGATAAATTATACCAAATAAAAATAAGATTCAGTAATAATAGTTTAACTGAAGTTTTTTAAAATGGTTATCCAACTGACATCATCTATATGGATTTTTCTAAGGCTTTCGATAAAGTTTCCTATGAGAAACCTTTATTTAAACTCAACAATTTTGAATTTAGAGAAAATATGATTAAGAAAGCTCCTTAGAATGCTAAAAGATCGGTCTTCTGCAACAAAAGTTAATAAATTTTAAGTATTTCATGATGGCTAATGATAATATTAAATTTCACATCATCTAAACTAATATTAAACTAATTTAAAATGGTTGGCTCAAATAAGTTATGCTATAAAAAAGCACATCAAATTTTGGACTTGATTAAAAGAACTTTTAAATTTCCAAACAAAGAGTCTTTTAAGAAGTTATTCAAATAATTTGTACTTCCTCATCTTGAGTACGGTATTTTACTTTAGAAATATATGCCTAATACTTTAATGACAAATAAAATCACTCGTACACACATTAATTTAGAGAATTATAATAGCAATCAAAATGTCCTATTTTGAAAGTTATTAGGAAAATAGAAAAGATATCATGTGCATCAACTAAACTTTTATCTGAGACGCGTAATTTAAATTATCATTTACGTTTTTCCTAGTAAAATTTGATGATTTTATTGATAAAGAGGTTTAGGAATTAATGCAAATACATTACTACCTTAGAGAGTATTCCCATGTCAAAATCTCATTTGAGATTCTCACGACCATATTCTCATGAGATCTCAGTCCTCATTACAATACATTTACATGTCATTCATTACAATGCATTATGGTTTAGGTCCATATAGAATAAAAAACAATTTGAGGGTCTTGTAAACCTGGTGATCAATGATCATAGAATTTCATGATCAATTAATTTGATGATCAATTAAAAAAAATTTACCTGGTCATGTAATTTTATGATCAAGTAAAAAATCCAATGATCAATTAGAAAATTTGATGATCAAGATTTAATGAATTTCTTCTAATTTTGAATTTCTACCTGATTTTTTTCAAACTAATTAGCGATTCTATTAAAAAGTCTTAAAAGCTAGTGACTGATACATATTATCAAAACTGATACATATTATTAAACAGAATCATAAAGACATAGAATACTTAAAGTTATGGAACTTTGATACACCAGGTCACTTTTAATTTTATGCTCATAATCATCAGACGAATTTAGGCTGGGAAATCAAACATCTTCAAAAAAAATTTTGTAGCAGTAAAGATTTCACTAAATTTTATTGTTCCAAAACAATAAAAATTTTTCGTCATTACCTTGACGAACGTTTGGTATAAATGACTTACTTAGTATAAAACTTAGTTTTGCTACACTCACGGTAAGGTAACGGTACGCTCACGCCTTCTTTTTAAAGCAAGTGCAGTATTACTTGAAACTCATGTTTAAGTTCATGCAACCCCGCGAAAGACACTACGGTATGGAAGTTAAAAAATCTCTCAGAATTCATTACCAAAGTCTTGGATAAATTTTTTTTCATCTCAATTTTTTTATATGACCAGTTTTAGCTCAAAAAATTTGTGACAAGAAATTATGTGACCATTCAACATTCAAGATATGATACTTATAGTCACATTTTTTCGTGAACAATTGTTCACATTATTTACTAGATCTGTTTTTTTTTACTTAATGTTTTTTTTTTAAAACATGATTTATTATGCATTTCTCTCTTAAAAAAGTTTTATTTATAATTTTAACTTACCAAAATAAATAAATGTAAAATAGGTGTAGGTAAAAAGTTCCTATTAAATTTAATTGTATTTGTATTGTCTTTTACGGGTTGAGATTCAACGACTCTCGATGAAGATGGTTCAATTCCTAAGTCTGAAAAAACATCCATTTGATTTGTCCTTTAAAAACTTTTAAAAGGAAAAAAATTTATAATACGGAATTTTTATTTAAAAAATGCTTAAAATGTCTGTTTAAAATTTAAAAGGTTCGAAATTAAAAATAAAAACTATTTTTCTCCAATTCATCTACCTTTATTTTCAAAATATGTTGAAACTTTAAAGTTTTCAAATGGTATTGCTGAAGTTTTATATAGACAATGTTTTTTAAAAATTTTATTTTTCTAAAACTAAAATCAAAAATATTAATCTTTCTACAGTTTAATTTTTAAAATTTCAGTAAAAATTTATTTACAATTTAATAAATTAAATGTATATATTAAAAAAAAATTAAGGTGCATATGATGGAGGCGAATGAACTCCCCTTTTTATTATTGGAACAAGATGAAGAGCTGCGTCTGCACAGTATATTATCGTACATAAGAATCCAAAAAACTAAAATTAAAGTATTTAATATATTTTTTTAGCAAAATATAAAAAAAACTTACAGCCGCTGAGCCGAAAGCTCCAATGTTTACAGCTTTTGAAGTAGGTTCAGCCAAATTTTTAGCTTCTGTTTCTCGTACAGCGGCAACTATTGATACTATAAAAGATGGGATCAGCCATAATAAATCTGTTGATAATGTCTAATAACAAATTTTCGTAATATCATAATTAATTACGTTAATTTAAAAAAAGTTTACAATTAAATTCCAAGGCAATCTATTTAAAAACCCAAGGCTAACAATATTTAAAATGTTAAGTAAAAATAAAAGAATAGCCACAAAAAAACCGACAATCGAAAAAAATAAATAAGCTCCTCGTGTTGCCATCATTTCTGGCGGTAAGCTTATATCTCCATCATGTGGCTTCAAAACAGCTGCTGCTGAGATCCAAGCTGCAAATTGAAATACCTTCAAAAAATTAATTAGTAAAATTCAAAAGAAATTTTAAAAGAAATTTTAAACTACTATGAGAGATATTCTAAGAATTCCGGGTATAGATAGAAGATAATTTCTATTAAATAAAATCCTTTGACGAAAATTAGGTGGTGTTGGCTGTTGAACAGATGGTGCATTATGGATATTGCTAAATCCAGGTCCTGTATTTTCAGACATATTTAACTCACTGATAAGTTTAAACAAATAAAAAGGTCCTCTTTAAATTATATAAACTTAAGAATAAAAAACTATGAATAATATGTCTTAATTGTAAATCTAAGAATTTAAATGAGTAATAAAGTAAAAAAACTTGAATTTTATTTTAAAAACTTGAATAATCTAAATATAAAAAAGCTATTTATTTTTTTAAATATATCTGAATCATCTCAACAAAAAGCCTTATAAAATGGTTGCGTTGTAACCGTTATATTACACAAACTTTTTCTTTGGATCACACAACAAATAAGAAAAAAATAAAATGAATAAAATTTCAGTGCTTTAAGTTACGAAATACCAAATCTTAAAATTTTCGAGATTTTCTAAGTTGATTTTGTTTTCATTCAAATTTGACATAAAGCTTAATTTGAATTATGCTCTAAAACTAAAATTTGAGTAGAAAGAAAATGATTTCATAAAATTATGAATAAATTTTACAATTTAGCAACCACTATTTTAAATAAGAAATCATGAAAAGGTGTTATAAATCTTTGGAATTTTGATTTAAATTTTTATTAAATTATGAGCGATTTATTATAACGTTTTATGACTATTGAGACTTAAAATTTTTTTTTCTTGATTTTAATTTTTTTTTTACCTATAACCGTGTATTTTTTTAATCAATTTTAGGATTATTTAAAAAAATAATTTCACAATTTTTATCCTAAAATATGAAAATCGAATGTTATAAAACTTTTCGATACGTTGTTGTGTTTTCTTTCCTTGTCGCAAATTTGATATTAGACTTTTGTGAAAAATCGAAAACAAAATACCTACACCCTAATAGTAAATATTAAGCTAAAAAGATAAATAAAGAAGGTCAATAATATATAAAAAAATGACTTGACTTGAATGGAAAAAAAAAGATACCTTTATGAAACCAATCAATAAACTTGTAAAAAATATAAATGAAAATATAAGCTTAACATTAAAAAGAATTATTTTTAATTATAATATTTTTTATGTATTTTTATTTGATTGCAACAAAATTTTTAAAATTCTGAAAATCTCATATTTTTTAGATCGAAAATTCAGCTTAAATAAAATAAATTTTCGAAGGAAATTAGCTAATAATTCATAATTTGAATTGAAATTTTAGTGTTCGTTTTTGAAATCTTGAAAATGGATTGTAAGAATTTGAAAAAAATTAAAAAATTCTTCTTTTTTGAGTTTTCGAAACTAAAAATCGGTTTTAAACTAAAAATATGAATTTAAAAAAATGTCACCAGCATTTGATTATAATCAAAATTTTCATAAGTAAAATAATCAAAGTCATAATAAAAAAAGTATAAACTTGTCATAAAAAATTCAGGATAGAAAAAATCTTATGACAAATTTTAAAGAAAATATCGAAAAGAATCTGAATAGACAATTTTTTAAAAAAATATTTAAGTAAGGTTTAAAAAAATAGATAGATATCATTGCTTTTAATTATAATCTGGATACACGGGAAAACAATAACCAAACTTGTCTGAATTTTTATTTCTCCCAAAATTAAACAATGAAAGGGTGGACAATAAATCCTACCCTAACGCCAAATCAAGATAAAATACAAATCAGCTTGTAGATCTTGACGAGCTGATCACAAATATACGAATATTTAATGCTAAACGGATGGCCCGTTCCTTATAAAAATGCCTATTTATTAAAGCATGTAAAATTCGTAAAAAAAATAAAAATTGTAAATTTTTGAAAAAGGAAAAAAAAATTTTTATTTAATTCATATGGATAGTCTTGAAGATGACCGAAAAACTAATTACAAAATTTTAAATATAAAATTAACGGACTAAGATTTAGGGATAGTCTTAATAAAAAAATTTCAAATTTATTTTTAAAAACTTACCCTCTCCTTTCCCTGCCCTAAATCCCTAAAAACTTTTTGGTTTAAATTTTAGCCCTAATTACCTATGTGACTCGGTTATGCGTTGCAAATTGTGCTGAATTTTATAGTTAGAATTCTTTAATTTGATATTTGATTAAATGAAACTTTTTTTGACTAAAAAATCCTTTTTTCAAAAAATTGCAATTTCATTTAACAAAAAAAAACACTTAATGAGAGCTCCTCATCAAAAAAAAAATAATAAAAGAAAAAATAAATCATGGTGGAATAATATAATGCAAGAAATACACGAGAAGATGGTAAGCGAGTACATAGAATATAAAATTTAAGGATTAAAAGCTGAAATTCGGTCTGTCATGAGGTTACACTTATTTTGAAAACAATATTGGAAAATGAACAACTGCTAAATTATCCCTCCATTATTTAATCTGTTTTTAATAAAGCAAATCATCGAATGCGAAAAAAAAACCGAATAATTCTAAAAATACTTTCGACCAATTGCAGTTTCTGAGCCGTTGGCAAATGTAATTGAGTCATTCCTAATAATTAGATGATAATATAGAGATTTGCACCGGGTCAACTGTTTTTGAATTGGTAATAATTATGCATTGACATCCGAAGTATAAATTCTTAATTTTTTTTAAATATGAAAGAATTTTATCATATAATTTAGTACCAATTAATGTGTGTAAAGACATCTTGTTATAATGAGACAGATTTATATAATGACAAACATTTCCAAACCCTATTCCATATCTTAGCAGTTAAAAAAAAAACGTAAGAAATATTTGCGACTTTTAAATCGTTCTTTAAAGCTTTTTTCATTTTCATTTTTTTAAATAAAAATACTTATGGATAACACCAAAAAGACTAGATTAGATTAAGCTTTCAATGTAATTTTTGGCATAAGATAATTTTCGCACCGTATTAACCTGATAGCCTGCTAATTTTAGTATTTTTTTTTAAATGGAGAATCTGAATTCAATTTTTCACTTATTTCCTATGATTTTATAGATCAAGAGGATAATACGAAATTTAACTATTAGCTTGGAAATTTAGAATTTATTCATACGCCTTAAACACGTAAAAATTGATAATTACGGCATTTTTATCGGAAAACTTGGAAATTCACATAGCATTTAAACTCAAAAAAAGGTAAAAAATAATTTAATTTTTTAAAATTATTTGAGAAATATCATTAATTAATCCGAAAGAATTTAACCTTAGATGACAAAAAATGATACAAGCTCCAAGAATTTGTGATATATTAAAAAGTCAACAAATCTTACAAAAAACTTCAATTACCTTTTCCTTGGCCAACAGATTTATTTAATTTCTTAAATTTTTATTATATTTATTTTTCCAGTTAAATATTTGGATGATTAAGTTGCATTATCTTTTAATCTTTTTATTATAATAAGGCTTATTGAAAAAGTAGCACGATCTAAATGGAACAAGTTGATTCTTTAGAGATACAAAATAAAGCAAACTTTGTAGAGGAAATCAAACGCAAAAAGAATTTTGGAAAAATTGGATTTTTTAAGGTACTGAAAAGTTTCAAAAAGAGGCAATTAAGCAAAAAAGCTTTTTTGTTGGTACATTTGAACCAAAATTTTACATGATTGAAAATTGATACTTAATTAATTTTTTTTTATTAAAATATGAACCAGAAATTTAAAAATTTTGAAAAAAAATTTGAAAGAAAAAAATTTCTCGGATAAATAAACTCAACTAAAATTCTATCAATTTTGATTAAAAAATAAACCGAGTTTTTTTTAAGAACAGTTAATCAGAAGTAAGATTTAAAAAAATTTTTTTTAAGTTAGGGCCTATTTTAGGAAAAACCAAAACAATTCATAAGTATTTAAAAAACTACGTTTTTTGACTTGGGGAACCTTACTTGATAACTTTTCCAAAATAATAGCAAGCAACGATGTTAGACTAAATGAACTAAGCTAATAAAACAAGAACTTGTTGGGCTATGTACGAAATTTTGGTACAGACGCCTATAAAAATTACAACGTCGGAGAATACCACTAATATTTACTTCTAGGGGTCAAGTTATTGCGTTTTGCTATAAGTTTTTCTTATTTTAAGTTCAATTCTTAAAATTTCTCTATTATTTTATATAGCAGTCATGTCGATCATAATAGAATTTGTTTAACAACAGCCTAAACTTAACTATTTTCATAATTTTGTTATCAATAAGTGCTTTAATAAAACAAATTTTCTTGGTCCTGCGTTATCAACATAAACTTAATAAATCTTTTCTTCTGTATCGATACACACATTTACCGAGTTAACTATTTAAGTTAACAGCTATTGGCGTTATGTCATTTTCTTTTACATCTATTTCAAATAGGCTTGACCTAGGTTTTTGTTTATGCTTATCAAACGAATTATGTTTAGCCTTATTTCTCTGTATTTTATAGCTTTTTTCCTTTTTATAATTCGTAGCCTTATTTGTTACGAAGCTTTCTTATTGCTTATTTTATTAGCTGTAAGCTTATTATTGAATTTATCGGGACGAATATTACCTGTGTTTTTATAATTTTATTTTCTTGTTAATTTTTTTATTTTATTGTCAATTTAAAAAAAAAAAGACTTTTTTTTTTCGTGATTTATTTTTGATGATAATATTTATTAGTTTTTGTTTAGTTTTATTTTTTAATGTTAAAAATAATTACAAAACCACATTATGACTAAATTTTTTGCCAAAATGTTTAACAAAAATTTTTTAGTTGCTGATTTAAAAAAACAATGTAAGGGATATAAAATATCATGTAAAGAAACAAAATCATAGTTGGTTAAACGCTTAAATAAATATATTAGTGAAAATGGAAAAAGCGAGGTGGATCATAGAGAACAAATAAGAGAAGACCAGGAATTTAGCGAAGTTGAAATAAATGCACCACAGTTTGAGTCCGATGGGGAAAGAATTGAGTCAGTTAGCACTAATGGCAATATAACATCTTCCAAGTGAAATTATAACTTAACTAGTGATTTTAAAAATTTGGAATTAGCAAAACAAAACATTAAAGATTCTAAATTTAAATGGCCAAAAATAAGGAATAACAAAACAAGAGATGGACCAAAAGATTTTAATAAATGCTCTGTAAAAAATTGTAAAAGTAAACTCTATATCCTTTTACACGTTGATGATCAGAGTGTTTCGATTGGGACAAGTGACGTTACTAATGAGCACGGCTCGAATGAGTTATAAGGAGTAATAGCTTATGGGATAAACCAGTAACTAAAGAACAAATAGCAATTTTATTTAAGTCAAGAGTAAAAACTGCTAGAAATATCCTGTATGCATTGAGAGAGAAAGAGTCAAAGATAAAGCAAAAAAGTTTGATGATGAGCCTGACGATATAAATGAAATGAATGTACCTGGCATAATAGTTCCAAATAATAATTTTGTTCATAATACTTTAAAATTGAGTTAAATGTAGGCAAAAAAAAGACAATATTAAGTTAGGGAGAACTTCAAAATAAGATTGAAAATTATTTAGCTTTCCCGGATAACGAGCATGAGCCGCTTGTTCTTGATTACCTTATAAGTTTTAATCAACCTATACTCAGTTCAAACAAAATTAGACTCACAATTTCGACTAAAAATCTTTTAAAGATTGCTTCAAAGACTCATTTGTGCTGATACTATATTTAGCACAAATTGAATTGAATTAAATTTCCTGTTTTTCTAACAGGTAAATCTATAATTTTTTAAGAAAAAAAAACATTAATTAATAAATTAATTATCAATTTATTTTTAAAGCAAGTACAGACTATCAAAAGAAATTATTTTTTTTTAACATTAACTAGTAGTGTCCCGTTGCTTCGCTGCCGGAGTAAATAAAGAAAAATATTATGATAAGATACTTAAAAAGTTATATTAACCCACAATTAATTTTTTTCTAAAAATTTTAATAGAAAATTGTAATTGCAAAAAAATTAAACTTTTTGGAAATATTTTTCAAAAAAAAATCAGGATTAATTTTTAATCTAAAGCAGTTTCTTAGGCTCTGTATAGTAATTTTCAATTAGTCATTCAATTCAGTCAAACTGCTTTAACTTTTGAACGAAAAGTTATAAAATTGTTCTGTAAAATGTTATAAAGTGTAACAATTTTGATGCATCCAAAAATTAGTGCCTGCGAAAACATTGCAAATTTGCACCTTAATTAAAAAGCTTCTAATTTCAATCTGCAACATTTTTGTAGATCTTTATTTATGAGTGTATGAAAATTGTTACACTTTGTAGCAATTTATAGAATAGGTTTATCGCTACTTGTTTAAAAGTTATTGCAATTTAATGAATTGAAAAGACGAATTGAAATTTATTGTATAGACCCGTTTCTTATAGTTTAAGAAACTTATAGTCTTATTTATACTTAGTCAGCTAAAGAATGGTTTTTGTAAAATTTCTGAATATTCTGAACTTTAGACTATAACTCAGTGATTTTATTTTGACCAAAACTGTTCATGTAACAGAAAAAATTCGAAAATTCAAAATCTTTTTTTTTTCAAATTCGTCTATCCAGGGACAATTACTCCCCATAAAACGAAATTGTACATACCACCAAACTTTTTTTATTTTTCTTATAATTTCGCAACTATTATCTTTTTTATGTTTTTTTTGAATTTTGGACACTTCTTAATCGAACTTTTTTTTTTACATAATTAAGTGTAATTATTTAACTTGGGACTGAAAAGAAGGCGTGTGCCGTTCGGAGCAGCCCTGGGTATCCTCCTAAAATATATTTTAAATAAATAAATAAAGAAAAGTTAAGTATAAAACTCAAAAGAACTGCTTAGTGTAAAGAAAATTTTGTTATCTTCAAACGGTTGACTTAATAAAAGCATAGTTTATGCTATTTAAAATTTTAATTTTATTAGTTCTTGAGGAATCTTCTCTAAAGGCGGATCTGTATTATATAAAAAAGTTCAATTATCTTTTATTGAGTAAAAAGATTAAAATAATTAAGTAGAAAAAAAAAATAATTGTTGTATTGGCAAGTTTTCTTAAGTATTCTTAGGTATTAATTTTATTTTTGATTCCATAAATTGCATATTATTTGCTGATATGGTTTATGAATAATAAAATAAATTTATGTTTTATTGTTCGGGTTCTAAATTATTAGGGTTATCTGAACGGAATTACTTTAATAATGAATGTTTATTTATTTGAAATATTAAGGAAACTTCAAGTTAAATTATATATCAATTAACCATTTAAAAAATACATTTTTTTAATAGTGTCATTAATTGAATTCGGTAAATTAAATTAAAAAGTTTAATTCAATAAGCGATTTACCTTTTATTTTTGAAGTTATTTAATTAGTCAATTAGTTATTTTTTTCAACTATAATTGTTTTAAATAATTTTTATTTATTTGCTAATTGATATTCGTCCGTGACATCGATTACCGTCCTTGACATCGATATCTCGATTCGATCGTATTTTTTTAAATAGTTAGATTATATTCAGAGACAACAAAAAAATGCATTTGCTTTTTTTGGATTTATCGCATTTTTTTTATTTAAGAACAAATTTTTCAATTTTTATGTTTTTGTTGATTAGAAAATATGAAATAGAAATAAATAATTAAGAAAATTTTACTTGACTCAATTTATCATTTTGACAAAAATCTCAAAAATTACTCCTCAAAAAAGAATTTCGCAATTTAATTATAAAGAGTTATCCCTAAAAAAACAAAACTTAACTGTGTTGCGTGTTACCAAGAATTAGATCACTTGCGTAAATCTGTTATTGAACCTCATCTTTTAACTAAAAAACATATTCAAAATTCGAAGAGTGTTGCTTAACAAAAAGCAATTGATTTTCCTGAAGAAAAGAGTATAGATTTATTTTTAAAAGATCGAGTAATTGGTTTCTGTTCGACAAATGTACCTTTTCATAAAATAAACAAGAAATTTTTTCGAAGTTTCTTTAATAAATATCTTAAAAAAAATTAAAAAAAAATTTTTTCGATATTTTAAAAGATTTGTTATCATTTTATGCCTTTTTTTTTTATTCCATTTTTTTTATAAGACTTTAAAAAAAATTATCAAAAGAAGTCTTTATCATTAAATGACATTTATTAAATATATCAAATCGTGACTATTTCAATTTATGACTTATCAAATTAAGACTTTAAAAAAAATATAAAATTTTCTAGTATAATTAAATTTATACCATGTTCATAATGTTATTAAAATTAACTAAAAATGAACATGAACGTAAATATTGCTGTAAATCGATGACATTCATTTCCAAATACTCTAAAAGATTTTGATATCTATTATCTTTTTCAATGTCTACAGCTCTACATTTTGGACCAGATTTACCAAGAAGACGAGTTTGATAATCAATATGAATTTTTGTATCAATCTTTTGAAACACTGAAATCAATTGATATATATTCGGGTGAGGTTTAACGATCCATTTATTTAGTTTATTATGAAAACCTTCCACATGGTTGTTGGTACGTGGACCGATTGTATATGCGTGGTTCCATAATTTTGATTCAAAATTACCTTCAAACCATGTGTCTTCAAAATAAGTCAAAAAGTTTTTATAAGTTTTTATAAAATTTATATAAGCTGCTATTTGTTGATGTTCTAAACCACTTGTCACTAAGTTATCTAACTCTTCACAAAATAATTTTGGAATTGGCGTCTCTTCGTTAATAGCTCTTTGGATTACAAACTCTTCAATCTCTAAACACTTATATTCAGCTTCACTAAGACAATCATGCAGATGAGTTTGATTTTTTAAACATCCAAGATCATCTAATGTTGTTACAGAAACTGGACATTTATTGAATTGACATTGCCAATAAATTGTTTTACTTTTATTATATCTTTTAAACACGAATGTTTCTTTTCCAATTTTTATTGCCATTCGTTTTCTTTTGGTTTCTGTTTTTTCAAATGGTATTGTATACTTAAATTCTTGGTCGTCTTCTATTTCATCATTATTGACTTCACTCTCTTCCATATTTGATTCTTCAGCAGTTGAACTTTGTGCAGAAGATATAGATGAATAATCAGACTCATAATCAATTTCCATTTTAATTTATGTTTCTAATTTCTGTTCTGATTTTTTTTGTTTTCTATTTGTATTTTTTAATTTTTTTTTTTTTAATTTGATTAACTCATAAAATAATAAGTCATAAATTGAAGTAATATTCTAAAAAGTCCTAATTTAACAAAATCTCATTTTGATATAGTCATATTTAGAAAAATGGAATAAAAAAAAATGGCATAAAATGATAATATACCATTTTAAAAAAATTAAAAAACTTTCATTCATAGCCTGAATATTAACTTCCGAGTGTGACTATTTTAAGTCTTTATTTGCCTAATATTTACAAAGAAGAATAAAAAAAATTCTGACTTTTTTGCTGATTCTAAAGTTGCTTTCAGTTCTGACAATAGACCCAAACTTGTCGACACTTTATTTTTGGAAGAAGTAAATTTTGAAACTGTGAAACGAAACAATATACATTTTTCCTATATATTTTTTTAAATAATAATTAAAAAAATAAATAAAAAAATTATAATAATTTATTTTTGAAATTTTGTTTTCAATTTTGCCAATGGCGTCCTCCGGAGGTACCTATGCTAGGAGCTCCACACAGAGATCTTATGGGACTACTGACAGAAGAAATGTCAGTAAAAAGAATATCCCATCTAAAACGTACTTTACAATTACTTTTATTATAAACAACAAAAGTCGTGATGAACCAATTCAGAAAGAAGAGATTCTTAATTCAGTCGTGGAACTTGTTGGTGAGGAAAATTTGCATCTTTTGAAATATGTAAGTCAGCACAATAGTACTCATAACTGGTTTGTTACCTTAGATGAAAATTTCAAATTGAACATCTATTTGGGCGTGAAATTTTAATCGGAAAACAGCTTGCCAGAATTGAAGATCCTTTCAATGAATATGATCCTACGTTTATTTATAAATATAGGATCTCTTGGCTGCCACATAATTTTGACATTGTACAAGTTAATAATTGGTTTATTCGATATGATGCAATTGATATTGAAGTAACCGAAGAATATGAAAAATTAGAAAAGTTCAAGCACGTAAAAAATGGGAATTTAAGATTGAAGATAGTTGTTAAGAAAAGTATGTCGCATCAATTTGAAAACTTAGACTGGATTCAAATGATTAATGACTTTAAATGTCTTTTTTCTCGACTTGGCAGACCACCCAAATGTTTTTTATGTAAAAAGAAGGCCATGTTAAAAGGAATTGTGAGCTATTAAAAATGAGATGTGAAACATGTAACAAAATTGGTCACCTATCCGAACGATGTAACCTAAGTCGTCGAATTCATAATGAGCTGGAGAATTTAGCTGATCTTCCAGAACAAAATAATGACTTTGAAGATATGTTCAACACAAATGAATGTCAAATTAATCAAATCGAAAGCAATCAAAATGAAGTTGAAAAAAAATCACAAATAATAAATCAACCAATTTCAAACAACTCATCTAATGAAGAAAACACGTCAAGTCCAAAAACAATGTAAAAGTTAAAAAAAATAAAAAAAACAACAAAAAGAAAAGAGGACTTAACAAGAGTGACCAAATGGAAAACGAAAATAAAAAAGAAAAAATATGTGAGAATGAAAATAGTGAACCAATTGAGATGTCTGATAATGATCTTTATAATTCCAATGATGATGATTCTCCTGAAGACATTGACGAAATGGTTAGCAGATTATCAAAACAACTCACAGTTCCGAAAGGTCAGTCTAATAATATTTTTGATTCAAAACTTACAAAGCCTATTTAAATTTTATTTTTTGTTTTAATTTTTTGTAATTTTTTATTTTTTTTTGACTATCTCTAAAATTTAGGGTTAATTTAAAAGAAAAACAATAAAGTAAAATGGATTTAATAAAAATAAAAATAGCCTCTTTTAATTGTAGAGGTTTAAATAGTGACACTAAACTTATGCAGCTTAGGGATGGTTTATAGTTTGTATAGTAAACTTTTGTCAGTGGATAAAGTTTCTCAAGAAACTTTACAAAATTATAAATTTTTAATAAAGCCTTTGAATGAAATAGACAATAAGATAATTATAGGATAAGATAGGGAAGCAGAGCTTTTAATATGCGAGGTAACGAGCCGTTATTTAAATCCATTTAATTTTTTTTTTAATTTATAATCACTTGAAATTAATTTAATATAAATATTAATATTCAGTGACGACCAGAAGTTGCGATCGAGTAAGCAGAAAATCTCAAAGAATTAAAAATAATTTGAATGATTATTTTTAATTCTTTGAGTATTTTATGGGCTAATCAGTATCTTTTTGTCATAAATTTGGTATACCTCTTCAAAAGAAAAATTAGCTTAAAATTCGAAAATCGCAACTTTTGGTCGTCGCGATTAATATTATTTTATCTTTTTTAAGAAAAGACTGTCATGGATCGATTAAAATCATGCCATTCTTTTGTGAATGTTTTTAAGAAAATAAAAAAAAATGTGACAAAATTTTAAAATATTAATAAAACGAATAAAGAATCGTTTTTTGTGGAAGGCATGGCCCTACCATTATTGAAGGCATGGCCCGACTTTTATTAGAGGCATGGCCCGGTCACTTATTGAAGGCATGGCCCTACCATTATTGAAGGTATGGCAAGACTTTTATTAGAGGCATGGCCCGGTCACTTATTGAAGGCATGGCCCTACCATTATTGAAGGTATGGCAAGACTTTTATTAGAGGCATGGCCCGGTCACTTATTGAAGGCATGGCCCTACCATTATTGAAGGTATGGCAAGACTTTTATTAGAGGCATGGCCCGGTCACTTATTGAAGGCATGGCCCTACCATTATTGAAGGTATGGCAAGACTTTTATTAGAGGCATGGCCCGGTCACTTATTGAAGGCATGGCCCTACCATTATTGAAGGTATGGCAAGACTTTTATTAGAGGCATGGCCCGGTCACTTATTGAAGGCATGGCCCTACCATTATTGAAGGTATGGCAAGACTTTTATTAGAGGCATGGCCCGGTCACTTATTGAAGGCATGGCCCTACCATTATTGAAGGTATGGCAAGACTTTTATTAGAGGCATGGCCCGGTCACTTATTGAAGGCATGGCCCTACCATTATTGAAGGTATGGCAAGACTTTTATTAGAGGCATGGCCCGGTCACTTATTGAAGGCATGGCCCTACCATTATTGAAGGCATGGCCAGACTTTTATTAGAGGCATGGCTCGGTCACTTATTGAAGGCATGGCCGAATCTAATTAAAAGAATATTCAAGAAAATCCATGAATGGAAAAACAAATTCTATTTAATTCTTATTTCCACAGATTGCAGCCTTTATTTTAAGGTGTTACTTACAAGTTTTTAATAGCTGCAAACTTTTTTATTTGCACGTTCCATTTTCCTTTTTTTATAAGAGTTTGAATATTTTGTAATTAAAAAATTTAAAGAATTTAGAATATCCCAATCACTTATTGAAGACATCGTCATATATCTTATTCAAGGCGTTTTCCAATCTTTTTAGAAGACATGGTCAAACACTATTCAAGAACACATAAAAAGATATTTTAATCTTTACTTAAGTATTAGTAATTTAATTTTAGTTATATCCATGTAGATTTATCTATTGGAGTTATCTATTTAATTAATATTTTTAATTATACATTAAAAAATAAGTCTTTAATTTTTTTTTCTTTCTTTTTTTCTCCTTTTTTTGTGTTGATATTACCAATTATACAATAAATTATGAGACCTCTCTTTTTTATTAGATTAATATTAATAAAAAAGAGACGCATAACAATTAGTTCCATTGTTTTTTTATATTAGTTAATTGATTGTTTGCTTTTTTTCTCTCTCTTTATTAATTCGGAAATCTTAAAGAAAAATGAATAGCCAATAGAATTCTTTAATCTCTCAGCCAATAGGAATTGAGAATCTCTCCGATTTTCAACCCGGTATGTCGTGTCTGCTTATTAAGCTCGTAACCTCGCAATAAAATCACCTTTTCTGAAGCTGAAGAGGTTGTAATGAAAATGGATAGTTCTTCACCAGGCCCAAATGGCTTGACAATAGGATTTTTTAAGAAATAACAAATACTTTTGGCATTATTTTATAGATATTCTTAATGATCACCAAGAGGTATTACCAAAAACATTTATGGAATCTAGAATTAAGTTAATTCCAAAAAATAAAAAAGAGATAAAAGGAGTAAATGATTTAAGGCCAATATCATTAAAAAATTTAGAATATAGAATATTTACAAAAATTTTAGCTAACCGATTTAGATTCATAGGTCATAAAATTATTCAAGATCATCAAACATGTTCGATTTTTGGAAGGAGAATGAATGATAATATTTGGTTATTAAGTGATATGCTAGAAGACTCAAATAGGAGAAAAAAGGAATTAAATATAATACTAGCTGATCAACAAAAAGCTTTCGATAGCATAAGTCATAGATATATTTTTGCTTTAATTAAGCACTTAAATTTAGGAGACTTTATTTTTAATAGTATTAAAAGAATATATAATAATTCCTCGGCTAAGATTGTTTTGAATCTGGGATAAAGCAAGGTTGTGCACTATCTATGATGTTGTACATAATTGCTTTTGAAGAATTAATGCTAAGAATAAAGCAAAATAAAAATATAAAAGATTTTAAAATTTATGGTTTAGAAGAAAGGGAAATAAAATTAACAGCGAATGCTGATGATATAGTAGGATATTTAAATTATAAGTTATCTATTGAATTATTTTTTCAAGAATTTGATGAGTGGGGGGAGATATCAGGAGCTAGAATCAATAGGGAAAAAACAGTTATAGTAGATGTAATTAATCAAGACCATATTGAAGACTTTAAAGTCTTAGGAGTTTTTTTTAATAAAAAAGGAATTTCATCAAAAAACCTTGAAAATGTAATAGGAAAAATAAAACAAGCAATTTTCTTATGGGACATCCCTTCTTTGAATATGTTAGAAAGAATAACAATAGTCAAAACTTTTTTATCGAGTAAACTTTGGTTCATAACTACATTTATAAATATAAAGACTCAGAAAATTAAGGAAATTAATTTAATTTTATTTAGATTTATTTGGAATAGAGCTTGTAAAATAGAGCTTGTAAAAAGAGAAACACTCATTCGTTCATATAAAAATGGAGGAATGAATATATTTCATTCTTGAATCAAAATTAAAAACGGTGTCACTTCAAACATATCTATATATTAGAAAAAACTACCTAAGAGACTTTTATCAATTAAGCATTAAGTGGCTTAAATTTCATTTAAGAGACCTTGGCCCAAAAAATTTTAATTTAATACCTTATGGCGGTGATACAGGGCTCCCTGAGAAGTATCAATATATGATTGAATGTCAAAATGAATTTAAAAACTATGATAAAAAATTCAGTCAAAAAAATTATACAAGTAAAAAAACATATGAACTATTCAGGAAACCCTATGAAATAAAATCTAAGAGAGAGGACGAATACAAAAATATAAATTGGATCGAAGTTTATAATAAAATAAATAATAAATCTGTACACTCGAATTTGAGAGTTTTAAATTATAAAATATTTAATGAGTCCTTAAATCTTAATATAAAACTATCTAAGAAATTTGGAGAGAAATGTGTCTTCTGTGAAACGCATACTGAGACTAGGGACCATCTTTTTGTAGAATGTTTATTTACTAAAAAAGTGTTTGAAAATATTAGATACAAATTAAAAAATAAAAATATTTATAATAAGCTGGATTTAATTCTTAATTTAAACTTAGAAGAAGGAGATATAATGACTATTTCTATTTTTAAAATGTCCATTTGGTCTTTAAGAAATTTAATAAAAAAAGAAACAAAAAAAAACTGTGATAAAGAGATTATTTTCAAAAAAATACTATATAAAAATTTTCATAATCTATACTTTTAAA
>NTPY01000891.1:611616-630848 GCA_002922825.1 Brachionus calyciflorus
TAAATCATAAATATTTAGATTTTACATAAAATGTAGAACCGTTTTCCATTTATAAACATTTTCCAAAATTCAATTAATAGAACTTTATTTTTCGTTGTTCTTGAATTGAGTCATTAATTGGTAGATTGATACCTAACTTCAAATCGCCTTGAAAATGAGGAATTTAAATTTACTGTACAAAGCCAATTTTACCGAAATTCTTTGCTAGATAATGCTGTATTATTACTTTAATTGCTTTTTTGTTGCTTGGAATAATCAGCATCGCGCCAATGTTGTAGACTGATGATCAGAGAAAACAAAATAAATACATTTTCTTATGAAGCAATTTTTCTTACTGAAATTATTAGTATTAATTTAAAACATATTAATAAGAAGAATAGTCTGCGTCAGGTTTTATTGTAACGTTCTTACTTAAATCTTGAAAGTTCGTTAAATTTAATTGAGGCTTTTTAAGAAAAAATTATTCCCATTTCACATTTCATGTAAATTTTTGACTGCTTGCGCGAAAGAGGGGTCTTATGACCTTTTTCAATACTTTTTTTGTGTACTTTTCGATAAAAGGAAAAATTAGACTACTTTCTTCTTGAGTTGGTCAACGAGTTACCTAGTCTTTCATCCCTAGAGCTTCAAAGAACTGAAAAAATTACAAAAAAAAATACAATTAATAAATTTATAAAAATTCCAAAATTACAAGAGTTTTTCTATTAAACATTTCTAAAATTAAGTTCAAGGAAGTTTTTGATCAATTCGCTTGACTCGCTCAATTCAAAACTAAAGACAAAAATATTTTAAAATAAAACAATGGAGTACATTTATTTTAAAAAATGTTTTAGAATTTTAAATTGAGCGAATTGACAAAAAACTTCAGTTCACCTAAATCAGACCACTTTTTAAATGTATACTATCATGCATTACATAAATATTCTATAAAATTTTGGCTCTTAACAGTAAATTTTAATTCGTCATTTCAATTCATTTAATTTTCTATAACTTTTGAATTGGTAGTGATAAAGTTTTCTGAAGATTGCTATAAAGTCTAAAAATTTTAAGTAAGAGAATTTTTTTTTTTGATGAAAAAAATTTAAAAAAAAACAAAAAACCTCAATTAAACTTTCAAGGCTCAATCACACGATTTAAATTATTTATTTATTTATTTTTTAGCTTTTATTGTAAGAATTGAAAGGTAGAAAGATCTCGGCAAATTTAATTTTAAATTCCCGAGTTTTAAAATTTTAATTGACGTCATTAGATTCAAGTTTTCAAAAATAAAAATAAATAAATGTCTTTAGGGACTCAAAAAACCATAATTTTTTTTGTTGTCAATTATATTTCAAAAAAAAAAATAATTTAATCTTGACAAGTCCTTATACAAAGTAAATTTATTTTTTAACCTCAACCAAACAATAAAAACTCAAACGCCTCTAACTTATCAATAAAATCTTAAAATTCCTTAAAAAAATCATTGAACCAATTTTTAAATGTAGCTATAAAATCTTCTTTGAAAATTAAAATAAATTTAAAAAATATAAATCTTGATTATTGAAAAAAAATGAAATATTTTCTTATTTTCCTAATTTCTTTGGGTACTTGTTACTGTTTGGACGATAGAATAGGCCGTGAGGAATTTGTTCGCTTTAAAACAATATACCAAAAATCCTATGCTAGTTTATACGAAGAAAATCTACGCTATCAAATATTCGCTTTGCAATTGGATCGTGTAGCTGTTGTTAATACAGACTTTAACAATCGTAGATCACCGTATAAATTAGCTATTAATCAATACAGCGATTTGGCATATAATGAATTTTTATCAAGAAGAGGTGGTTTCTTACCGACTATAACCACAATAAGATCTTCGTCTTCGATAAGTGATATTCCACGAAAGAAAAAATTAAATCAAGCAAGACAAATTTCTGCATTTGATTGGCGAGATACTGGTTATGTAACTTCAGTAAAAGATCAACAAAATTGTGGTGGTTGTTGGGCATTTGCAGCTACTGGTGCCATCGAAACCCAATGGGCTATTTATTATGGACGTTTAAGAAATTTGTCCGAGCAAAATTTAATTGATTGTGTTGTTGGTAATTACGGATGTAATGGTGGTGTTATGCAATTGGCTTATGATTATGTAAGAAGTAATGGTGGTATTAATGGAGCAGTAAAATATCCTTATTTGGGTGTTGCATCAAATTGTAAATATTTTACTGATTCGCCAGTGGCTAATGTAAGTAGTTATGTACGAATTGAAAGGGGAAATGAAGTTGGATTGGAACAAGCTGTAAGAGAATATGGACCTGTTTCAGTAGGAATAAATGCTAGTCCTGATTTTGTTAATTACAATGGTGGTATTTATAATGCATCTGATTGTACAGATAGATTAAATCATGCTGTTTTAATAGTTGGTTTTAATAATGTAAATAATCCGCCATTTTGGATTGTTAAAAATTCATGGGGTTCATGGTGGGGTGAAAATGGTTATATACGTATTATTAAAGGACGCAATGCATGTGGTATAGCTAATATGGCTAGTTATCCTATTATTGTTTAATATTTTCTTTTTTTTATACTAAATTTTAAAATTTATTTTGTTGTGTTTTTATTTGTTCAAAAAACGTAAAATTCTATTTACAAGTTTATTTTGAGCTATTCTTTTGATAAATTTACTTTTATTTTTGGAATTAATTAAAAGTGTTCTTACAAAAAAAGCTTTTGTTTTAAATGTAGGGCTTAATTTCCTTTTTTATTACCAATTGGTCACCAATATTTTGTCCTCTCTTTTAATGCTTTTTCAATCATGATAGAAATACTCGCTACATTTTTTAGTTATAATTTTTCTTAAATTAACGCCTCAATTCGACGGTTAAGTTTAGAATTAAAAAAGAGTTAAGAAATTTCCTACAAAGAAGTTATTTTTATCATAAAAAATTTGATTGGTAAAATCTAACGCAAGTTCAGACCAAAATTTTAGCTTAATTAAACCTCAAGTTACGCTTAAAGGCAGTTTTATGTCTTACAGTCCGCTTGATGCTCAAAAAAAATTATAATCAAATAACTAAAGTGGCCAGAATTGATGGATTTCTAGATGTCTAAAACTAATGTGAATGAAAATTTTTATACATGTTTTAAATGTCTTGCTTTTTTGTAGGTACGACACCTTCTCCGGTTTACTTCAGATCTGATGTCATAATAGATTATCAACAATTAAAAATTATCAACTAAGTATTTCACAATGAGAAAGGAAGCCTTTGAGCTTCGTTTAAAAAATTCATTTCAAACGAGTTTTTGTTAAAAAATGGCATTATTTTAATGAATTCATTTTATTTTTCAATAAACAAATTTACAAAAAAAAATCGTTTTATTCAATTGTCAACTTGTGGTCCTGATCCATCAATTGAATGTGTTCAAGTATGTGGGTTTGTTGTTGAATACTTGTTCTTTTTTTTGAAATATAAGGTTTCTAATCCTGGCTTTGATAAGAGAGATTCTGAAAAGCAATTAATTTAATCATTTGAAGATTTTTGGAATAGAAATTTCTTAGCCTGAAGATAAATTACCAGAGTAATTTAATTGTTCCTAAAATTAAAATTGGTGGTACTGGATAAATATCCAAAGATAGATAGAGTTCCACCCGTCCTCAGTAAAACTAAGTATTCAAAGTAGTAAGTAAAGTAAAAGATTTACAATCTTGAGACAGTATAGTCATACTTCAAAACAATAATATTAAAAATAAGTGTATATTTACTTGCTGAGCACGTATCTTAGAAGCTTCGAGATGCTTACATTTCTATTTCCAAGCACGTAGACCTTGTGTATAAATAGGAATCCTATTCTTGGTAGCTTCAGATCAGATTTTAAGTACTTATTAATAAATAGTTAACAATATACATTGTCTTTATATAAGCCAGTCACAATTTTTATTGGTCTATTTTTTTTCAAATAAAAATAATGAGTTAAATAAAATTATCATTTATAATTTTTTTCATGTTACAAAAAATAACACACACATTTTATTTGAATTTTCGCGGAAAAATTAAACAATTTATTCATAATAATTATAAAGAAATAAAGCAAACATAATACTTGAAAAACAAAAATAAAAATAAATATTCAATTTAAGTGAAAATATCAAAACAGATAAAACTGTTGTTACAATTAAAGAACTTGATATAACAAACAAACGAGTTATATTACTTGAATATTTCATAACTAGTGACATTAAAAACCCATTAAAAACCTGAGTAAAAATAATCAATAGTGTATATTGATTAAAACCAGTAAAAAAATCAAAATTTTCATCTTTAGAAAATTTATTTTCCAAATAAAATCCAATTAAATTGTACAAACATCCATAACCATAAAGATAAAAATTCTGTTCAAAAATAGAATCAGAATTATTCATTTTTAACAAATATTCATTATAAACACCCGACAAACCAGAAATAAAAGCATAAATAAGAACCATAACTAAACCAATTTCAGTAATGTAAATCTCTGTACTTTTTGTTTCGACACTTTTTGACATTAAAATATTACCTAAATTTTTTTCACTTGGTTGTGACTTTTTTAAATTAGCTAATGAATATAATATTCCTGATATAAATAACAAACTTATTGAGAACCATCTTATCTTCGATATCACTTTGCCAATTATAAAATAATACAAAACTGCAGTTGTAAATATTTTTAAATTGCTTAGAATTTGATATGTAGTTGAATCCATAAATAATTGAATATAAACAGCTAAATTGTTATTAATAAAATAAAGAAATGCTGGTATTGAAAATAAAATTGATTTGTTAAATGAAAAACTTGATAGAGATATTTTTTTTTGTTTTAGAAGACTTAAAATTCCAATTATGGAAACAATTAGTTTAAAAAATTCAATGACTAAATTCATGGAAGTTGCCTTAAATAAAATTCGACCGTTTTTCTCACACAAATGAACAAGAATAGTGTAGGAACCATATGAAATAGCTTGGAATACTAATAGACTTGACCATCCAATTTTTTGAATTGTTTCCATTTTTTTTTCAAGAATTTAAATTTCTTTTTTATTTTTTAACAAATAAAATTCTTTTTAATTTACATTAAAATTTGATTTAGTTTTAGAGTTCGAAAAACTCGGTTTGTTTAAACTTGGAATAAAAGAATAAAAAGAGTTAACAAAGAGTATAATTATTTAATTTAAATATTAGGACCTCGATTTGACAAAATTTAATTTAACCGATGTGTAGTTAAGCGACCCTAACCGTTTCTAAGATATTTTTACCGTTGGTTTTTATTTATTTCTTTCCAATTGAAATTAAATACTCAAGGCGTTATTCTTTTTTTTTTATTTTCATTTTCTGTAGCCTTCAGTTAAATAATTACATTGTTTTTTTCTATTTTAAGTTCTTTTTAATCTCATTTAACTAATATTTTATAACGAAATTTATTTTTAATGATTAAAAAGATCACTATGGCCAAACTTCACAACTAATAAGACTTTTTTTGAACTATTTTAAAATTTTACAATTAATTATTTCAGGTTTATTTTTTAATTCAAATTTTTTTGAACTAGAAAAAAAGTTAACAGATATGAGAACTTAATATAAAGTATAAATCGCTCTGCAAAGCGCATAAAATACATATAGACCCTGGGCCTTTAATTAAATACCTGGGGCTGGTTAAAAATCTTACCCAACGATCAAATATTTTACCCCTAAAAAATTTTTATAATTCGGAAAATTCTCCATTATTTTGAAGATTTTCCGAAAAAAAACGAAAATTTCTGTTATTTTTGGGGAAACAGTGTTTAAACAGTTCGTTAACTTTGTTTTGGATTGTACTGTACTTAAGGAACAACATTTTTGATCTTTTTTAAATTTTTCTAAGAAAATTCTAAAATTAAATTCCTAATATTTTTTTCAAAAATAACTTTTTTAAAAATAAAATTATTTTTGAAAAAAATATTAGGAAAAAAAATCGCTAAATTTTCGGAGAATTTCAGAGAAAAAACGGAAATTAGAATTTAATTTTAGAATTTTCTTACCCGGAGCAGCAAAAACGGGAAAAAAACATTGTTATAACGCTTTTATAACAGTGTAAAATGCTTGTTTTTAGGGCGTTTTGAGGCCGTTTTTAAGGGTCGGAACGTGATCATTAAACGCCCGTTAAGTTTGCGTTAAAAAATCTATTTTAAAAAATTTTAATTGCACCACAACGGTCAAAAACGCTGGATAAACGACTTTGGAGAAATGTTAAAAAAATGTTTTTTTCTGAAAAATTCAATATTCCGCATACCAATCGATTCGTCACGATGAGATCTATCGATTGATATGGTTTTCGAATGAGTACGGTTCGATAATCGATAAATAATCGATTAAAATCGATCGATTTTTGGGGTGAGACAAATTTTTGAATTTCGAAGTGTTCGACATACCAGGTGATAGATTTTGATGAGCTGAATCTAAAAATCATGGTGTAATTGACCCCGGATGTCCCAGTCGGTCATAAAACGGGAAAAATCGGATAAGTCGGAAAAAAAAATTTAGAAAAAAAAATAATTTTTGAGGGAAGAAAATTTCCAGAAGAAAATTTAAAAAAATTCATAGTAAAAATTTTTACTAATATCAATTACTGGTAGTTTCGGTACTGTATATCTTTAAATGCTCCTTATTACTTAATATCTTTTAATGCTTCTATAAGACTTGATTATAATTGATTAATTTATTATTTTTAAGCAATCAGAACTAGTTATAACTTTTTTCGATATTCAAACTGAATATCAGTTAATTGAATAATTGATATTGAAATTTCAATATCATTGATATTCAGGTTTATATGACCCGATTTTTTTTTGGCCTTTTTTAAGTTTCTATTTGGAATTCCGGTGAATTTACTGGAAATCTCTTAGCTTTTATTTTTACTGTACTTCAGAATTATAAAATTAATGTTCACAAAAAAATTTTGTTCACGAAATAAATTTTTTTTGTTTTTAATTAAAAAAATTGGTCAAAATTTTATTTTTTATAAAATAGAGTTAATAAAAAATACAATAGAATGTTAATATTTTTTAAAGAGAAATTTAAATTATATTTAATTAAAGTTGTTCCAAATAATACAGATTTTTCTTCAATTAAAAAATTCTTTTTTATATTATTGGTTATTTTCATATCCTTCAATTATTATCTTCCGAGAAAAATTGACGCGAATTTTTCTCTTAAAAATAAAAGCGAAAATGAAGAAATTGACGAAAATTGTATGGCTGCTTATGATATCGATATGGAAAAAATATTTAGAAGCAATAAAACTTTATTAAATCATCCGCAATGTCCAGAAAATTGGGTCATAATTGATTCAAAAGGAAGAGTAATTTTCAAAGAAAAATTCAAGATAATCAACTGCTCGTATTCAACGATTCTTTGGACTGATGATCATGGTTATTCGCTCGATTATTTCACAAATATCACAAATGGATCTTATCTTGATACAAATAAAGAATTTTTTCACATAAAATGTTTCTCTGAGAGAGAAAAATTTTATCATGTTTTTTCAAGAATATTTAAAAAAGAAGAAAAAAATCCAACAAGTGATAAAATAAATGTACTTGTTTTTCTAATGGATTCATTATCAAGAGAAGATTGGTTTGAAAATGTACCTAAATCAATGGAATATTTAGTTAAAAAAATAGGTGCTAAAGTATTCAAACGCTATAATACGATTGGTGATGCAACAGCAGAGGCCTTGACTGCACTGTTTACTTCAAAAAAAGTAAATGAGTTACCATCTGTTATAAATGGTGACAGAAATGCTAAATTTGTTGATGAAGTTTTTCCATTTATTTGGAAAGATTTTAAAAATGTATTAGGTTATAAAACAATGTTTTCTGAAGATATGGCTTTTATTGGAACTTTTCAAATGAGATTTACAGGAATGAGAAAAGCACCAGTGGATCACTATGGCAGGTAAACAAATATTCTTTGCTTTAAAAATATGGCCTTTAATATATGAGGAAATTTACTTTAAATATCTAATATTTATATTATTTTATTTATTTATTTACAAAAAATAACCGCTAGGTCAGCTGCTTGAAGGTTAAGCGCGCTTCGTTAAGCACAAAAATGAATTTACGAATAATCTTTCCGAATTTTTAAATGGTCTAAATAAAAATTTTAAAAAAATTGAAAATTGATTTTTATATGCAGCCAAAACGGATCTACGGTAAAACATAGAAAAGAAAAAATATCGAATCTTATGAAATAAGAAAAAATAAACATAGAAAACTCAAAATATAGAAATTAAAAATATCGAAAGACCAAAAAATATAGAAAATTGTTAGATGTAAATTACAAAACTGCATCATTTAGTTAATTCTAAAAAATTTAAAGTGAAATAATAAAATTACATTCCAAATTTTGTCTTAATTAGCCAACAGATTAGTTCTACCTCAGGGTCTTTATTTTCTTGTTTTCGAAATTTTTTTCTTCTACATTTTTTTACTTATTTTGACTTTGAGTTGTAGTAGGAGTAGTAAAAAATCTGCAATGTTGGCGCATGCCTACATTTGACACTATTATAAATAGCGAAATAGTCCAACATAATGAGCTTTAGCAGACTTTGCCTTTGGTCATCCCAAACATTTCCTTGTCTTTAATCGCCTTGAAACTATTTACAGATCTAGAATAAACCGCTTTGTACGGGTATTCATTCAAATGATTAACAACTCTGTTTGTTAAAAAATTATAACGATATGAACCTTTTTTCACTATTTCTTTTACGAGTCTTTTGTCATGCCCTCTTCTTAAATATCTTGTATTGGATATCGAGTAGTTAATACCATTGTTTAAATTTATATTCTTAGATCCATTGATTATTTTAAACATTTGAATTAAATCACCTCTCATTCTTCTATCTTCTTATCTCAGCATTCCTAGTTTTTTAAGCCTTTCCTTCTAAGGTAAATTACGAAATTATTAATTTACCTTATAAGGAAAGGCTTAAACCAATTTTGTTGCTCGTTTTTGAACCTTCTCAATTAACTCAATGTCCCTTTTCAAAGTTAGACACAACACACTAACTGCATACTCTAAATGAGATCTAACAAGAGCACTGTATAAAAGCTTAAATGTATTACGCTTAAAATAGCAAAAAGAATTTCTAGTTTGTCCTAGATCTCTGTTTGCTTTAGATGACGCTATTGTACAGTGTTTTCGCTATTTTAGGTCACTTGTAATGTACACTCCAAGGCCTTTTTCCTCATCAGTTCTCTGAAGTAAATAACTTAAATTATGAACTCTATTAAAAACATCATTTTCTAATGATAATTATATCCTAATCATTTTGTATCCCAGATGACTTAAACATTGGAGGTTTCCACGAACTCACTAATTTTAAATCATCCGCGTATGATAAACTAAAGCCACTGATACTTTCTAACAGATCATTCTCATAAATAACAAATAATAAAGTTCCTAATACTGATCCTGAACAGAGAGTGGTGCACCACTCTCTGTTCAGGATCAGAAATTAGAAATGACTCGTTATTTTTCTAAAACATTAGTTGAATTTCTGTTTTAATTGAGGAAAATTAAGATATTTTTTGTAATTTTTTTCATTAAAATTTAGGCCCTATCAAATATCAGCCTTTGCTAAACAAAAATATGATTGTTTAGGAGGACAAACTCATGCAAGAGCTAATTTTGAATACGGTGAAAGTTTTGCTGATGCGTATAAAAATAAAGGTTTTTTTGGTGCATTCTTTTTGGCCAATTATTCTCATCAAATGACTGAGACTCTTCAGTATGTGGAAAAAGATCTTCTACAATTTCTGGAATTTTTTAACAACGATGAAACATTGAAAAAAAATACAATGCTTTTAGTAATGTCAGATCATGGTCCAAGATTTATTCATAGTCGTAAAACTTTGACTGGTTTGTTAAAAGAAAGAAATCCTCTTTTGTCTATATACATGCCTGAATTGTTTAGACAACGATATCCAAATGAATATATAAATTTCCTAGATAATACAAACAAATTGTTGACACCTATGGATGTTCATAGAACCTGGCTTGATTTAATTTCTCTTCAAAAAAATGGAAATTTAAGTACAAAAAATGATAATAGATCAATTAGTTTATTTAGTAAAATTCCATTGAATCGAAAATGTGCTGAAGCTGGTATAGATCCTCATTTTTGCAGTTGTTTAAAGCGAACAGAACTTCGAATTAATGGTGATACTAAAAAAATCGCACTTGAATTTGTAAAATTTATAAACGAAATTCTATTGAAAGACATTAAAGAAAAATGTGCTAAACTAGAATTAGAAAAAATAAATCAAGTCTTTTCATTAGAAGCGAATTTATTAAAGCACCAAAAAATAGTAAATAACCAAGCAAAAAAATATTTTTTTCAAATAGAAACCAGAAATAATAATGGTGGTTTATACGAATTTACTGTAACTGAAGAAATACCATTGAATTCGACGACTAAACGATTAATTTTTGATAAGAGATATATTAGCAGAATAAATAAATATGGAAGATCAGCCGATTGTATAAAAAAAGAATATCCTGGTTTAAGAGAGTTTTGCTTCTGTTTGAGTTGAGCAAAGTCTATTTGTTAATCTGAAATAATATTAAGAATTTTTAACAATTAGATTAAATAAATTTAGTTTCTATTTATAAAAAAATGTTCAAAATCTAATAAATTTTTTAAGTTAAAAATAATAAGAGTTTTTTAGGGTCACTAACCCCAGATTTGCAAATTCTTTTTTTTCGGTCTTAAACTCAATGTTCATCTCTTCAATGAGAATAATTGTCTCCATTTAGACACTGGTCAAGATTTACTATTTTAAAAAATGCTTTTCTAGCTTTCCCCTGTAAAAAATCTCAATGAGATCTCATGAGAAATGATTGGTGACCATAATCTCGAATTTTAAACGGATCAGTTTTCTAATATTCTTTAGGAAAGAAAATGGAGGACTACCTGATCAAAGACTATCTTGGTATGATTTTGTTTCATTGTAACGATCAAATATTCTTTTAATGCACGATATAGCTCTGTTCAACTCCTTTAGGATTTTTTTCCTTGTTGCCTCATCGTTCTAGCTTAAGTTCAGTCCTCTAGTGTTACTGATGAGTTTTTTGAATTCTGAAGGCATTAAAAGTTGGTTTACCTTATTTCCAAAATTTCATAAGGATTAGTTGAGAATTTAGGAAATAGGACAGTAAAGTTCAAGGTTTTCTCTAAATTTTTCACAAAAAATATTCTCCAAAATAAAGGAACAGTTTTTTATTTTATTTCAAGATTTTTTTTATTAAACAATTAGGAAGTGTTGGTTTATTCAAAAGCTCATACGAGCAGTTTTTAAATAAAAAAAAAATATTCTTTTTATAATTATCCCACTAGGTAGTTGATGAGAAAAAAATTTTGGTCAATTTTACCTTTTTTTTTAATTAGTGGTTATCAACTTACAAAGTGAAAAATTTTTTTTTAAAAATTCTTATTCTAACCAGAGATATATAATGGATATTGTCAATGGGTTAAATGAGCGAGAACATATTTGAGTTTTTAGGGGGTTTAGGGTCATTCATGTCTATCCAACTGAAAAAATTTTTTAGTCCGATATTATTTTTAAACCAGACATGCTACTTTACATATGGATAAAATTTTTTGATTTTTTACGATCCTATCATGTTTTTTTATTTTTTTACAGACAAGCACCCGTTAAAAATTTTCAAGTATTGTATATCGAATTTTAAATTTGAATTGGAATTTAAATATTGCTAAGTTGCCTCAAATTTTATAGAGAAAAATACTCTGAATAATTCTTGGTAAGCTAATCCAGTTTGTTTGAATATTTATTTAAATAATTTCATTTATCTTTTTTCCAATAACTAGGTATTACTTAGTTTCCTTTTATTTCAATTAGAAATCGAAGTAAATTAAACTAAAAATGTTTTATTTTTAATACTAGAGATAGAAATATCATAAATAAGCCAAATTCTGACTATACTTATTAAGTCTTCTATTTTTTTGAAACAAATACCATAATGCCTTGCAAACAAATGCATGCATTAGAAGTCAAAATTTTAAGAATAAATAACAAAAAAAGCTATTTTTAAATCGATTGGAAAAACGTAAAAATATTCAAAACATTGATTAATACTGTTGATTAGGTTCTTTATTAGAATAAGTGTGGAAAAATTTAAAATTCTTTTATTTAGGGGCACATTTATACTTAAAATTTTAGGGTTTAATACAATGCGCTCCAATGCAAGGTATTACGGTTAATCTATAATTTTTCTTGATTAAGTTTATGGAGGACTGAGCACCCCGAAAATTTTAAATGGGGGGACTCAAGTCCTCAAAACAAACAAACAAATGAATATATACAAGTTTAGATCTATCAAACAAATGGAAGATGAGCCTTTTGAAGAATTTTCTTAACGAGTAAAATCGGCAGTTAAAATATGCAACTTTAAAGATGTTGACGAGGAGGTTAAAAGCCAAGTGATAGAAGCTTGTCGTTCAGAAAGAGTCATGAGAAAGGGACTAAGCAATAATGAAATTGGCTGAGATAAGTTAATTGAATTAGGAAAAATGGACGAAAACATTGATAGGCAAGTTAAACAATTCAAAGAAACAAGAAAACAAGAAAAGAAAAATGGTTAAATGTTTAAATAAGTTGGTCCAGAAACTGGCCAAACAAGACAAAGACATCAATATCAACGGCATAAAAATTCAAATTTTGGTAATAGTAGTGATAGACCAGTTCGGAGATGTAGACGATGTGGTGGTCCATATCCTCATACAAATGTTAATCCATGCAGCCGTAAATGATGTTGATTCAAAAACATATGAAGAGATAAAACAAGAAACAAAATTAAATCATTCAAAAAGTAATTTGTATGGTTATAGAAACACAATTTCGCTTTAAGAACATAGAGGCAAAAAACATGAATTTGAATTCATAGTAATTAATAGAAATGTAAATTTATTGTCATATGAATAATTGGAAAGATTCAAAGTGACGAAGATGAAAAACAGAAATGGGTTGAAATGTTTCCTTGTTTATTTACAAATAAAATAGGTTGTTTGAAAGGTCAAGAAATAGAATTGCATATTGATCCAAATGTCAAACCGGTTCAACAAAAATTGACACCAATACCTTTTCATATGAGAGAATCTGTTGATAGAACTCCAGAAAATGACAGAACAAGATTTAATTGAACCAGGAACGGATCTTACTTCAAGGGTTTCACCAGTTATCATAGTATAACGGGCACCTGACTTATGTTCCTTTAATCGAGCAAACGTTAACATTTTTAGCACCAGACTATTAGATATTTTTTTTACTTTAGTTGAACTGAGCCTAGGTAGTGTCGAGCCAACACTTGACCAGGAAAGAGTTGTTTTTTTTTGGCAAAGAGTAGCTTTAAAAGCTTTGCAGGGCGATTTTTTAGGTCCAAAAAAACAAAAAAAAAAAAACAAAAAACTTTAACATGCCTAAATTTTTTATTAGACAATAAAATATGTTTTATTGTCTCAGGATTTTTCAAAAAAGATTTTTCAAAGAAAATGGTTTTTTTTTTAATTTCATCAGTTCCATTTCAAGAGGGACTTGATTCCTAATAATTTTTTCTCTTACTAATTGAATTTCTTAATTTTCTGAACGTTCCGATGAATTCGGATGAACAAGAACGTTCATGAACATTCATGTTTTATGTTTCACATATTGTTTTATGTTTAAGAACCTAATTTAATGCACCACAAAAACCATTATCACCAGTTTCCGTATCTAATAGATTAATCAAACCCAGAAATATTTGAATTACAATTGATAAAGTTGCATACGTTGAGCCAGAAAGTTCAACAGTTTCATTTTAAAAAGGTTGTAAAATAAAAACAGCTTCATTTAGCATTTCTTTTTCCTCGAATAAAAGTTTAAATTCTAATGTTTTTTATTTAGTCTTCTGTCAAAAAGTGTCTCATTAATCATATAAAATTATGTTGTTGTAAATTTGATGCTTTTAGTTTGTCCCTTAAAATTTCTGGGAAAATTAGGGACTGATGAAATAATGCTGAAATTTTTCTGAATTTTTCAACTAGATTCTTAACTTTGAATTCGATTCATTTGAATTTGATGATGATAAATTAGGTAAATCTGGATTAAAATCATGCTTAAAAAATAACTTATTTACGAATGATGGTTTATCTGACTCCATTTGGTTGTGCTTAAATAACCTAAAAAATCAAAAACTATAGAGTCCTCTTGAGAGAACTCACAAAATATGGTAAATTTGCCGAAACTTTGGTCCAAGTTTATTTATTTAGCTTTTGTTCTATCTTTCACATTTCTTTTTTCATTATTTACTTTTTATACAATTTTCTATCAAATTCTTTTTTATTTCTTTAAAGTCTTAATTTTTGTTGATCATTTTTTATTTTTTATTTTTACTTCTCCTTCATAATAGTTTGAAATTACAATCCAGTGATTCGAAACGTGTAAGATTTGAACAAAAACTGATTCTCTTAGGCTATCTGGATTGAACTGAGCTTCTGGTCTAACGAAGTTGTTTGGGCTGAAAAAACCAGTTTTATTGGTGAAGCGAGACGAGATTATATTTGAAAACTCAGTGATGTGAAAAGTGTTGTTGTGGTCCTAAGTCACAACATTAATCTCCACAAACATTTTCATTAGTCCTTAACCATGCTTATTTTATAATAATGCATGTTAATGACTTAATTAAATTTATTCTTGTTTTTTTTCTTCTTTTCTTTACTTCTTCAAACTTATAAACTAAAATAAACCAACCTAATTAAATAATAATTCGATTCAATAAACTAGGCTATTAAGCCAGCACTAAACCCGACTCTTTTATTTAATTAAACCGAGGATTAGACCTCAACAGTGTTTAGATGTTGTTGGTCGCACAAAAGTAGCATTTCAATTTAAATCGGTTTTAGAGTTGTATATCGTTCGGAATATGTAATTTGCTTAGTTTCAATTCAACGTACTCTTTTTCTGAATCTTGCCGCGGTTTTTTATTGTTTGGTAGTTCATCTGATGTTACTTCATTTACAACAGGCTCGCTCTTTATTTGAGTGTCACTTGTTTCCTTTGATTCTCCATTTGACACAAAGAGCTTTACCGGATTTGCATCTAAAAGTTTGCTCTAAATTTTTGAATAAAAAAAAACTAAAAACAAAAATCTTTTTTTTCAAACTTTAATTTATCTTATTAATAAATACCACCAGCTTAGTAAATTTTGATTATCAGCTTTCCCAATGGCATAATTTGGGAACAAAATTCAAAAAAAATCAAAATAAACTTAACTTTTCATTTTAAGATAGAAATTAAACTAAAAAAAAAGTTGTATATGGGTTATTTTAAAAAAAAAAACATTTCAAAGATTTTTTATTTTTTTTTAGTTGAATTTTTTAGTCATAAGATTTACTTGTATTATTTAACAGAAACAAAAATGTTTTTTATTAATTATTATTTTTTCTTAAGATGGTAAGTTCCCTAAACACTCAGACCAGTTTGTTGTTTTTTCCTCTTACCGTCGTTGCTCTCTGTGCGGATGATGTTTTAAAGTACCAGTTTCGAGTCTTGCTGTGTTTATTTTTTTATATTTATTTTAAAATTAAAACTTTTTGTTTTTTAATGTTAATTTTGTAATTTTTTAATACAGTGGTGATTTGATACAAGGATTTTACCAAATTTATCGTAAAATATGGTAAATTAACCATATTTTACCAAATTTTACGTAAAATATGGCAAAATCGCAAAAGTTAAAAACAGTTAATTAACCAAAATTATGGATAAAAAATCGTTTTTTACGATAATTTTGGTATAATCTGGTTAAAAAAAAAAGTGCCAAAATTTTTGGCAAAAATCTATTTTTTTTCGTAAAATTCAATTTTTTTGTTTTTGTTGTTTTTTCAAAATTCATAAAAAAAATTAACCGAATTTAACCAAAATTTACGTAAATTTTGGTTAATTTTCAACAAAAAACGTTAAAAAAGGTAAATTATCGATAATTTATTGAAAATTAAAGCACATAACTGAATTAAATTGACAAGTTTTTAAACAAATTTTAAGACAGTCTTAAATATCTCATTGACGATGACCCATAGACGATGTCTAATGAAAGGCTTTATAAAAGCTTTAGTATAAGTTTTAAACAAAAAAAGTAAACGATTTTTGTTTAAGCAAAAACATGGTCTTAACCACCTCTTAATTATTAATTTGAGATTTTCTAATATTCTAATAGGCTTTTAAACAACGTATTAAAAAAAACTGTCAAATTATTTCAGAAATGTACAGTATTTAAATTTCAGGTCAGTTACCAAAATGCTAAACTAAGCTTAACGTTTTTGCTCGATATTAACGACATGTCTCTAAAGTTGGGTATTCGAGTTTTACGACAGGGTCTTATAACATGTAAAAGATTACAAAACGACATGTCGTTAAATAATTTAGCGACATGTCGTTAAAATCGAGCAAATACGTTATTTAATAATCGGTTTTTGCAAATGAACCGTACCATTTTTATATTTATCTATTTATTTTGTTTTTTGAATAAAACATAATTAAGCGACTTGCTGAACTATTTGAAGGTGCCCCGATTTCGATCTCTAATTTTATGTAAATCTGTTTTTTTTTTTATTCCCGGTTATTTTCACAGTTGACCAGCTAGATGGTCATCACTTATTTCCTTGATCCAGTGGTATCCAGCGCACAAAAACACTAAATTGCTTAATTGTGTATAATTTTGTTTAATTAAGCTAATTTCTAGTTTTGTTTGAATCTTGTTATTAAGTTCAGATTTTTCCAGTAAAAAAAAGAATATGAGATAATTAGCAAGACGAATAAAAATGAAATCGTATGGCTAAAGAATATTTAGACGTCAATTTTAGAAAACCAACTAATTAAAATACTTTAGAAAAATATTTTTTAAATAATCTCTAAATTCTTTTCGATCACTTAAAATTTTTTAAAGAATCACTAAAATATGTTTTTAAAAAAAATTGCTCTGAATTTTTGTAAAAAAGCTAAATTTTAAATAATTTTCAATAAATTATCGATAATTTACCTTTTTTAACGTTTTTTGTTGAAAATTAACCAAAATTTACGTAAATTTTGGTTAATTTTTTATAAGAGCTTTGTGGATTGGATGTTGTCTATGCGTAATACATAAATAATTTTTTTTAATTTTTTAAAAATAAATCACAGCTAACGGGTATCGATCCCGGACTCTAGCATCTCGTTGACGTGACTCACCAACTAAGCTACAAGAACTCTTAGAAAATGTTAAATAAAAATTAATATTAAATACGATAAATTTGAATTTTCAAACCTTAAAAATAATTATATGTTTTTATAGAGAAAATTTTTCTCTATCTAAAAGCGTTTTTCTTTTTATTTTTTTTGTGTACCCCCCTAAAAGTTCGGTCTGAGTGTTTACGGAAATTGCCAGATGAATTTTAGAGATTTTATTGCAAGTGCAAGAAAGTCGTTTACATTTTCTACGACATCATCGACGATTGCACCAAAAAAATCGACGAACATTCCACCACCATTATCAGAATTCAAAGATATTCATGAGGATGTAACACTTTTCGAGCAATTAGCCATAACACCACTACTTAGCGAACCTTTTGATTTAGACAAATCAACGTTTTTAAAAAGAACAAATACACCACTAGATAAATTCAAAGCAGTCAAACAACCACTAGCAAAACCACCACCAGTTAAACCAACACTAGCGAAACCACAACTTGTTAGACCATAACAACCACCAGTTAAACCACCACTTGTTAGACCATAACAACCACCAGTTAAATCACCACTTGTTAGACCATCACAACCACTAGCCAAAGCACCACTTTTTAGACCACCTGTCAAAGCTACATCAAATAAACCTCCAGCTAAAATAACAATAGGCAATATCTCTTTCTGTTTTAAATTAAAATCTGAGAGAAAAAAACAGCTAATTCTTATAAAAGTCGATTTTTTTTTCAAAATAATATTCGTTATAATATTCAACAGTTATATGTTTCTTTCTTAAAAATGATTTTTTTCCATTATTTTTCAATTTTTAAATTTCTCTTGAGTAATTATTCCTTTTTTTTCTGAAAATTAAAAACAAAAAAAAAAAATTTTTTCAAAATAATCTTTTAGTTAGTATAAAAAAATTTTTTTCAGAATATATTTTGAGTCAGTTGACTTTTTTATGTCTATGATGTAATTTTTTTATGAAAACTTTATTTTAAATCAATGTTTGAAAATTGGATGTGTTTTTGTTTTTATTATATTGATAACATATATTTATATTTATACTTCTGAGGTTGAGGATAAGTATTACGAACTTGAGAAGAGCTACTCAAATGTAAAAATGATATTGGAGGAAGGTTAAAGAGAATAGATATTTTTGGTTTATTAAAAAACGGATGCTTTAAAAGACCAACTTTTTGGATGGTAATAAATCCAAATATGTTATTTGATTCAATTTTTAATTTTTTTTAAGGCTTTTTCGATTCAAACAAAAGATATGGCAACATTTTTCACTGATTTAATAGGTTCTTCAATAGACTCATTTATATCAGCGATTTCGTTTAATAATTTCATTAAAGTTTTTCTTTTTTTTACTATTTTTCATTTTTTTGTCAATTTTCAATTTATTCAAAAGATTTCTAGGTTTTTGATCTACATATTAAATTGATTAAAAAAAAACAAGTTTGTGAAAAAAATTATTAGTGTAAATAAAATAATTTAAGTTATTCAACCCTTTTTTTTTTCAAATCTTATTTTGGCAAACCATTGAGAAATTCTTTTTTCTGATATAATTAAAGAAATAGCCAAATTTTTTAATTGATCTTTGCTTGGATGCTCTGATATTGTTTCAAAATGGTTATGCAAACTAAGCTTCGTATCCAAAGTGTTGTGGTTTCAACTTGTGTGTTGAATACCGAAGGTTGGTTTAGGGTTTAGTGGTTGTCGGGTATGGTTTAAATAAATAAAAGAACGGTTTAAGTTGAATACGGTTTATTGAGAAAAAATGTATATGTTTAATTTTATTTAATACAGAAAAACGAGAACAAGAAGAAAAAGAATTAAATGTTTTATTTACTAGTCCTTAACATTAACAACATGTTAAGTACTAGTAAATATGTTTAAATTAAGATAGTGAGGAGAAACGGAGTTAGTCCGCAACATATCTCCCCCTACCCGAAACTTGAATATA
>NTPY01000891.1:661482-677895 GCA_002922825.1 Brachionus calyciflorus
CCGTTAAAAAACGCTTAATATCAAAGAGGACATAATTAAAGCTCTTTTACTTAGCAAACAAAGGAAATCATTTTGTATATACAATGTTCGTCCGAGATCTTGAAAGACTAGAATTTCAACCGTCTACGATGACCGTAAACTAGTCAGTTAGGTAAAAATAAATAAAAAGTCATCATCACATGACTGAAAATTATCAAAATGAAAAAAATCATCGGCTCTTTTGGTCTGGAGAAGATTCCTAGCAAACGAGTTTTAATTGAAATATTCTGTTCGAAAATCTCGCCTATCAAAAGCACATAAAAAAAGCAAGAAGGAATTTCTGTTAGAAGTTTAAATCATGGAACAAGTCGAAATTGAGTCAGATAAAATTCAGTGGCGAGATTAATGTTGAGATGGATATCAGAAAAAATCCAATACGTGTCAGAACGATGGTCACAGAAAAATATCCCAAAAATTCATTTTTAAGGAAGCGAAGCAAGGAAGTGTTTCAATTGAATTTTAGGGCTTTATGAGCTATTTTGGTCTTGGAATATTTACCTTTTTTGACAGAAGACTAAATTCTAACAGACATGTTGATATTTCGGGAAATAAGTTGATTTCATAAATAGAAATGTTTTAAAAAGATAAACCATTTATATTCCTACAAGGGAATGCTCGTTGTTACCGAGCCAGATTAATCACTTAGTGGTTCCAAGATCACGATATTAACTTTTTTTTATGACCAGCTAATACTTAGAACTTAAATTGCATTGAAAACTTATGGATTTGAGATGGATCGTCAAGTTTTTCAAGAATTTCCTGCAAGTCGCCGCATTCAATTTCGACTAATTCGGAATTCATTTTTTGATGAGAATTTTTCGAATTAAAAATTTAAGAAAATATATTTTTTTATTTGAAAAATGAACTTTTAAAAAAAAATAATGCGGTCTAAAGAAAAATTTTCAATAGACTAGTTGAAAAATATATTTTGATTTATTTCAATTATTGTTGAAATAGTTTTTTTTGATAAGAATGAGATATATTTAAAAAAAGATAATTAATCGTTTAGATATATAGAACAAAAAGTTTAAGAAAGAGATTAGAATAGGAAATGGATCTGTTAGGCATAAATCATTCAAGCTAAACGGCTGTAAAAAACAAATAGATATTTGAAATAAATTTAAGTAAAAGTTATTTTCAATCATCAGACTTATATTTAACACCATTTATTCGAATTATTTTTTTTTATCTATTAACTTAAGAAATAGAACTACTTTTTCATTATTAATTTGAATTATTTTTCAATTGATTTTGAAACTGACCGTATTTACTCGAAAGTAAGAATATACTGGCACATCAAATAAATTCTTCTAATCGCTTTGCTAAAAATAACACTTAAGGATAAAAAGACCTCTTCCATTCGATTGTTTTTAAATGTAATTTTGATGCAAACTTTAATGGCTACATTTTAATCAAATTTAGCTAAAAAGTTAAAACTAAACATTTTAATTTGTGATTGATCTAGAATTGCGAAATAAAATTGCTGTAATAAAGTAGGGCCTTTAATACCAATTTAAAATGCTAATTTCAAGTACTCTTTCAAGAATTAATCATTGCAAAAATTTTTATTTTTTTGATAATTTATTATTACTTAATTACTCGATTTTAACGACATGTCTTTAAATATCAAACATTGTTTTTTAAAATAACATGTCGCTACAAATATAACGACATGTCGTTAAAATAAAGCAAATACGTTAATTAGCAGTATTTTAACAATTTTAACAATTCATATTGAATTATGTGATAATAAAAAGAGATAGTTGTTATTATAGATTAAGAATTATAGAATATTAAATATTCAGAAAATTTTTAAATTGTAATGCGTTCAAAAATTTAGGATTTAGTATAATTCTTTGTTAGATTGTGAGCTAGGCTACAAGCCGACTCAGATCAAAATGATAAAACTAAATTCTCCTAATCTTCCAAAGATTTCTATATTTTCGCTAAAAAATTCTAAGCTAAAATCACTTTTTGTTGATTCGGTGCTGACTTTTATTAATTTTCTTTATTTTTTTTATTGCAAAAATTATTGAGCATGTTAAAAAAGACATTAATAATTTATTTATTGAATAGAATTAACCTCCAAAATTGGAGATAATATAAAATTAAAGTAAATTAAATTAAAGTAGCGTTTCGACGGCCACAAGCTGGGTTAGTTAGGTGTTTTACTCAATATAACACCAGGGGATAATTTGGGAACTCATTTGAATTTTTTTGACTCGCACAAGATTTGTACTCTCGACCTTCTGCTTGGACGCCCATGACGGTACCAACTGGACTATCTCCCCCCAAATCTGACATGAAATAATTTCGATTTTTAAAATGGCAATTAACGAGTTTCCCAAAACAACAATAGAAGATGATAATTGAAAATACAGTACAAATTAAAACTAACTTGTACGTTTCTTTTCCTTTCCTCTTCCTCACCTCTTCCTTTCCTATTCCTCGACTCTTCTTCGACTATTCCTCTTCTTTTCCTTTCCTTTCTCAGGAAAAACTAATATTACGTTAAAAAATATTAGTTTTTATTAAATGTTTTCTTCAGAGGAAGAGGAAAGGAAGAGTTGAAGAAGAGTCGAGGAAGAGTTGAAGAACAAAATGCGTACAAGTTAGTTTTAATTTGTACTGTATATGATTGGTAAATCTGGAATCGTTCATCAAGATTTTTATAATTAAATGAATATGAAAGGATTTAATAAGAAAAAATAATTTCTTTTTAAAAATTTTATTTTTTTAAAACTAAAAATATTTAACTGACAGCCTTTAATTCAACATCAAATATAAGAGTACTATTTGCTGGTATATCATTACCCATACGTTTATTACCATAACCCATATTTGGTGGTACGACAATTTGACGTTTACCACCGACTTTCATATTCTCAAAACCAATATCCCAACCTTTAATGACCTCACCGGAACCAAGTCGAAATTTGAACGGTTTACCAGATTGACAGGCATCGAATTGTTTACCATTTTGTTTGAGTCGACCAGTGTAATAAACATGGATGTATTTACCTTTTTTAGCCTCTGGACCTTTTCCTTCTTTTAAATCTTTAACAGTTACACCACCGGCTAATTTTTTTACATCGGCTTCTTTTTTTTCTGGAACTAATTTTGGTGGTTTTTCTTCAGTTTTTTGATTTTTGCCATTTTTTTTATCAGCACCATTCATTTTTCTTTTACCATTTTGCTCAACTTCTTCGTCTTCGTCTTCTTCCTCTTCATCTTCATCATCATCCTCTTCTTCGTCATCATCTTCATCATCATCGTCCTCATCGTCATCTTCATCTTCTTCACTTCCCATATCACTATCATCCTCTCCTCCACCATACATATATTCAGCTAGCTCTTGATTAGCCTTAGCAATTCTATCACTTCGTTCATCATCTTCTTCTTCCAAAGGCATCATATTATCATCTTGTAAATAATAACCAGTCAAATTAACACAACCATGTTCAGCATTTAAAGTAAATTTAACATTTTCACCAGCGTTTATCATCAATTGCAATTGTTGTTGCATTACTCTATCCTTGCTTAATGTACAAATAACATAACTAGATGTTTCTGATGTCTTAACAACTACTGGTACGTATTCGTCACATTTTTTTTTAACATCAAGTGCTGCCATGGTTATGTTAACCATTCTTTCACTCTTAAAATCAATTTCTTTACTGGCGCCAGCTTCTAAAGTGAGGCCTTATAAAAAAATCCGAATATAAAATCTTAAGATTAAATAAATTCAAAGTCAAGACTTACCGAATAAACTATTTTCTAATTCGCTTAGTAAAACCATTCTTGGTTAAAATTGAACAGATTTTTATTTTTTATAAAATTATTAAAAGTTGAAAAAAAAATGCTTTTTTTTTTGTTTGAGATTGTTGAGAAAAGGTTTTTATAATGTATTTTTTTTCCTTTTTAAATTAAAATGAATTATAATTTCAAATTTTAAGCCATGTGCTTTTTATGCGAGTTGCAAGAAAACTTGAAATATATTCATAAATTTAATTTGAAATGGCTTTCTAGAATAGTTCTCTTATGATTGTCTTATATTTCGAAAACGTTTTTTAATCTTAAAAATTAAAGATTTAAATTTGATTATAAACAAACTGTGACTTTGATGAAATAGATCATGAGAAATTGTTACTGAGAAGACACTGAAATTAAGAATTTGTCACTTTTCTCATATAAAGTAAAAAGGCTGATTATTTAACTTAAATAGATATGACTTTTGTCTAAATAAAAATAATTATTTTTTAAATAGTTTTTTATCTAAATTAAAGGAAAAATGGTGTAATTTAAAAAAATTTATTCTTTACCATAAAAAGGTTTATTTCCTAAACAAAAATAGTCTTAACTAAATAAAAACTTCCTTTTTTACCGAAACGAATAAACTTTTTTCTAAATAGAGATCCTTTCTTAATAAATAAAATTATTATCCAATTCTCAAATTAAAGTTAATTTTTTTATACTGGAAACTTTTTGACTCATTAAAAAACAATTATCTAAAACACTTGATCTTATGACTGAAGACATATTTATTTATTGAATAGAATTAACATTCAAATTTGTAGAAGTAAAATATAAAATTAAAGTAAATTAAAGTAGCATTTCGACGGCCACAAGCTGGGTTAGGTATGTGTTTTAATCAATATATCACCAAGAGATAATTTAGATAATCATTTGAATTTTTTTTTGACTCGCACAGGATTTGTACTCTCGACCTTCTGCTTGGACGCCTATGACGTCATTGTAATTTAAATTAAAAATTCTGAGAGTGTTAAAAATTTTAAGATTTTTTAAAACTTGTTGATCAGTCTTTGATCTGGTCAATTACCCAGTCAAACTTATTTGTCTGCGACATGCATGTAATAGCCTGGAAAAGACGTCTGCGACATGTCTGTCGAGGTTCCTATTTCAGACCTGTGACATGTCTGTCAGAAAAGAATTCAGCAGACATGTCGCTGTATGAAATTTGAGCATGTTGCATACATGTCACATGTATGTTTCATAGAAATACGATAAGGAAATCATATTATGGTAGATATTAATCATACTAAAAAAGCCAAACTACCAGAAAAGTTAACCAAGAATTACCAAAAAAGACAAATTTGCTCTTAAATCAATAATAATTTATATTTAAATATTTATATATTAATATCTTTATCACGTAACATGGTGTAATTTATTTTCATGTTTTTTAAATGTTATATTATTTTATTCAATTTTAAATTCATACATAAATCATAGAATTTTTAATCATTATGTTGCCATCTATATCCACAACGGTACCAATAACCCAAGTCGTCATTTAGATGACCATGAACTTCAATCCAATTGTCTTTTTTAGGAAATATTGATTGTTTGATATCTAAATAACCACCTCTTGGAAGTCTTACTTGAGTAAATACACTATTTCTATTGCTACATGCAACAAGAACAGTTCTATGAGTCTATCTTTCTTCTCCGTTGAAAGCATCTAAAAAACAATTACTTTCATTCCAGACACAACACATGTGTTCGTTTTTTGGAACTATTCTTTGAACTTGTTTCTTCGCTGGATTTACAATCCAATATGGTAAATTATTAATTAATTTACCCTCAATTTTCCATGTGCCATCTTTAATTTGGACTTTTATTTGATATGAACTATTATAAATACAATAGCTATTCACCTAGGAATAATTATTTTAATTTAAAATTGATTTTAAAATACAAAAATATACCTGTAATAATTGAAGTGAGCTTAAAACTAAAAAAAAAATTACGAATTTCATTTTTTTAATGAATTTATTTGAAAATTTTGGCTTGTTTTTATATAGTTTTAACTACAACGTTTTAAGAAATAAAAGATTAAAAAATTAATTGTTTATGAAAGCTAAATAATCAAAATTTTCAAGTAATTTTTGTTTTTATATCATAAATGAATAATCTATATGAATGTTATAAAAATTAAAGTTTTTAAAGAGTTTTTATCATCAATTGTCACTCGTTTATTTCTTAAAACACTCAAGTGGTTGATTAAAAAATCAAAAAATCGAATCTGTCATTCATATAAACTATTCATTTATTACAAATTGATAATTTGTTGTTTATATATAACATTTTTTTTAAATTTTAAATAAACTTAGAAAAAAATGAAAATTTATTTTTTAATTTTAAGCTCACTTCTATTATTGCAGGTTAATAATATATTTTATATATTTTCTTAAAATTTTAAAATCATTTATAAACTTAATTAATTATAGGTGAATAGCTATTGTATTTATAATAGTTCACCGAATCAAATAAGAATTCGACATTTGGTTAGTGCGAGTTTTTGGCAATCTTTTGGAGGAGTTCACTGGAGAATGGAAACGAAAAACAGTATTTTTAATATTTTTTTTGAGAATATTGTTTTATATTTTTAATAATGTAATAATAATAATAATAATTATTATTAAGTAAATAGTGGTGATAAATATTGTTGTAATTGGTCTAATCCATTATGTTTCTCTGATTATGCTGTCGCTCCGAACTCACAGAGCAGATCGACTTACAGAATTGTTGATGTTGCTTGTAGTAAATATGGCGAAAGTAGAGACGAATTTACTCAAGTAAGATTTCCAAGAGGCGGTTATTTAGATATCAAACAATCAGTATTTGATAATAAAAACAATTGGATTGAAGTTCATGGTCACCTAAATGAAGATTTGGGTTATTGGTACCGTTGTGGATATACATGGCAACATAACGACTAATATAAAAATATATATTTTTTTTCTAATTTTATTTCCTTTCCTTTTTATGGAATTTTCAAGTTCCTTAAGTTATGAAATAAAAATAAAATTTCCTTTTAAAAAAAATAATAAAAATTTCGATGATTTTTTTAATTTTAAAATATGCCAATCGAGTATAAACTAAGTTAGAATTAGCCACTAAAAGCTTAAATATGTTGTTATTGTTTATAATTTTATTTCAAACAAACTACAAACTAAATTCTGTTAATTATTCAATAAATTTAAATTCATTTTTAATTGAACACTTTTGTTTGCCATCTTAACTGTTATTTGAACTCAAAAATGTTATCTAAATTATGTATTAAAGCACGACATCTTAAATCATCGACTATTAATTTTTTAAATTAATTTTTATTAAAAAGAACCTTTTTAAAGATTAAAAGGTTATGTCTAAACGCAACCCCCTCAACTTTTTGCAAAAACAACACCCTCTTTAAACCAGTCAAAAAATATGAGAAATTTTTTTTTTTTGAATTTAGATATGTAATCCCTTTGGGATTAAGCTAGTAAATTACGTCGGCTATAATTGGGTTTCTGTTTTGAGAAAATTAAATAAATATGTTTTAAAAACTTCGTTTTTGGATTCTGCATATTTTAAAACGTATTTTAGAAAGTATTCCAAAATTTTAAGAAAGGTTTATCATAGAGAAAAAATGCAAAAAACAATTTTTTTTCAAGTAAACACCCTCTAAAGATTTTTCGAAAAAAAATTTTGAGAATATTTTTTCTAGCTTAATTTTTCTCAAGGAAGCTGAATCTGTAATCAGAATTTGGTTACGATCATTATTTTTAGCAAAATCCTCATTAATGTGAAAACAATGTATTTTAGTAAATTCAACACATCAAACAATAATTTAAATAAAAGTTTAAAAATAGTTAGATTTACCTAATTTTGCACGACGAATCAGAATTCGAACTCGGATTTTTACCAGGAACGGTATTTTTCTCGGAATTTGAATTTATTTATTATCTATTTTTTTCTTTACAAATTTATTTTCATGAATTAAATTGTCTGCTCTTCCATAATATATTTTCTTTGAGGTAAGATGATGACTTCAGATGACGGACTGTTACAAAACCTTTGCCAGCACTGTATATCAAGTAATATTTCTATTTATTCTTCATATTCTAAGATAGCTTCAATAGAACCATTATTAAACTTCAAATATACGTGAATTAGCCATAAAACGTTACGTTATTTAACACATGGAGATACAATTGTAATAAAAGGTGATCTTTAATTTGTAATTAATTTTTTTATTGAATATCAATGCTGTTCCACTATATGGTCGTCTCCGGTTGTATCCTTCTTTAATTGAGGTCTTTTGGGAAGAGTTTAGCTAATATACTGGTGTTTGCAATATTTATACAGACCGAATTAATCAATATGTTTACAAGAATCCCCTTGAAAATAAGTTTTCACACAGCACATTCGATTAGAGATTAGTTTAAAGAGCAATACTTCCATGGTGAGTACTTGTTTTCATGGTGCGAACTCAAGATCTCAATATGATCGAGAAAATATGGTCAAATATAGACGCCAAAATAGTCGACGCGATGATTACCTTAATTTATCACCTTAAACATTTCCACATAAAGAGTGGCTTAGCATTTCAATACTATGCTTAATAAAGAGAGCTAATGGCGGCCATTTTTAAAATTGAATTACTCATTATTCTAAACTTTTGAAACGACTTTTTTTTCTTAGACTTTTACCAGTTTAATTTGAATTTAAATATTGAGATAATTTTAGTGTTCTTTCACAATTATTTTCTTATACATTTTTTATTAGTATTTTTGCCAATTAAATTTAAAAAAAAATTCTAATTTCATTCTCAAATTTTTTATTCCAAAAGTGTCAAATTCTTTAAATTTCTTAGAGTTACTCTAAATTTTTGAAACTGTTGTATAAGAATTGACAGTAAATAAGACAAGTATTTAATCATCAAAACGGAGCCAAAAAAAAAACCAAAAATCACAAAAAATAAATGTATTGAAAAAAGATACAATACATTAAATTAATTAATTCAAAAATAAAAAAATTATTAATCTATTTTTTGAGAGTTTTGCTCAATTTAACAAGATAAATCACTTTGACAAAAACAAAACAAAATGGTCGACGTACACAACGGCACAACACGCGGAATACAAGGCAAAAAAGCCAAATGTGTATATAATTACAAAGCTACAATGACTGATGAGGTTCAATAAGAAAGAAAAAATTTTTTTCAATTTTTTAAATTTAACTTAATTAAATTTTTTTTTGAAATTAATTCTGAAAATAGCTAAATATTAAAATTGATGATATCATAGTATTAACACAATGCTCAGAGGATGAGACATGGCTAGAGGGGACATTAAATGGTCTAACTGGTTGGTTTCCAAGTAATTATGTTCAAATACTTGACGAACAACAAGATGTTAAAAGACACGAAAATGAGGATGAAATTCTAAGAAATAAAGTCTCATATCTTTTTTCCAATTTGAATAAATTTAATTTTAAATATTCTTGTCTAAAAAGTATATCAATGAGCTTAAGCAGCTGGAGGAAAGTTTTCTGGATGAAATGTGTAAATTTATTAAAATAGCCATTCAACCACTCAAACAAAATCAAATGTAAATTTTTCAAAAAACTAAAAAATAAATTTTTTAAATTAAAAATTTATTTTTTGTTGAAAGATTTTCGGATTTATTTGTACAAAATTTGATTTGTTCGTTGAATGATTTAATCAAATTTCATCAGATATTTAATCAAAATCTAAAAGAAATAATAGAAAATTCCAAAATAGGAAATTATTTAATTAGTGTTGCACCACAATTTAAGAAAGTCTATGAAAGCTACGCCAAAAATAATCCAAAATTTACAATTGAGATTAATAACAAAAAGTATTAAGCATTTAAATCAAATTTAAACAATGGAATAGTTTTTTTTTATTTCGAAAAAATATAAAAGGGAGGAATTGAGCAAGTTTTTTGAGTCTACTCTGGCTAAAATGAGCTCGCCATTATTGCCAACGACATCTACGATCACAGTGGCTATTTATTTTACCAAATTTCTGGCAGCTCCATTCAAACAATTAGAAATTTATGTTAAAGTGTTAAAGGAAATTCAGAGATATACCCAAGTATTATTTCATTTTTATTTTAAATTTGTCAACAAAAATATTTTTTAATTTTCTTGACAAAAAGTTTTTCCTTTTTTTAAAGAGAAAAATTCTGAGCTAAATGATTTAAATTTAAATACTAGCGAATTACTTGGTAAAGAAACGCGACATACCGTAGAACCTTGCTTATAAGCGACTAAAAATCGCTCTTTTGAAGGGTGAAATCCTCCTTAAAGAAAAATGAATTTGGTCTTTTGATTTGACTTATCCGATAGACTTTGGTGTGGTCTATATAGTTATAACAAAGTTAAATTTTTTCTGCTTTCCCTTCTTATAAAAGGGGGTTTAGGGGGACGCTTATAAACAAGGCAATACGGTATAATTCGAAATTTCGAGTTTTTCAAAACGTGTTTTTAAAAGAGATAAAGGCAGCATTTAAAAATGTAACGTTTTTATTTGAAATCAAGAATTGGAATTATTAATAGAAAAAACAGGTTTTTAAGGACTGTCTTACTTTGGCTTTTATGTTTGTCTATAAAGTTATATCTAGATTATATTTTTATGGTATCAAATTAAAGGAAATTTTATTTAAAAAAAAAAAGTTAAAAGATTTTAATATCTTAAAATGATAACAAATTTGGTAAATTTTAACTAAAAATTCATCAAATTATTTGAAAGAATCTGAATTATTTTGAATATTATGTAGAATTACAACTCGTTTTTTAACGAACAATTTTAAAAGTTGACCTTTAAGAAAATTTTTTATTTTAGGAAAAATTAAAATTTAAAAATTTTTAATGATTTTGATATTTTAACGTAATGCACCGCAGTACAAGGTATTATACAAAAATTCAACCTATGAGCTAAATATTGCATAAAAAAGCTCTTTTCATAAGAGATACATGATACTGAACCCATACAATTTTAGACTTATACAGAAATTTCGAGGTTCATGACTTGAATTTTTTTCAATAGAATTTTTAAAAAAGCCTTTGGATAACTCTGAAATATAATAAGTCATTAATTAAAGCCTCTAAGCTAATATCTTTAGTTTAAGTTTATTTTTATCAAATCAAAAATTTTCCGGACGATTATCGGACAACGTCTGTTATTTTTTTTTGCAAGGGGGGTTTAGACGGACTGCTTGGAAGCTAAATGCTTCCTTTCAGTCCCCGTTTATGCTTATTCGTTTATTAACGCCTGTTATATAAAATTTAAAAATTTTTCAAAACAAAGTTTAGCTGAAGTTTTTTGCGCCGCTTCACAGTTAATTCTATCTCGTATACTTGAGAAGTCTTATCGTTTTAAAATTGCGAAACTTATTAGTTGATTAAAATAAAATTAAACGCTAATTTAAAAACTCGCTATTTTTTACCCGTAGCAAAATAAAATTAATTTTTTTTTGGTACCGGTACGGATATGTCGTTAATTCGCGAGTAAAATCGGTAATAAAAAATTTTCCTAAAAATATTTGTATAAAATTTGATAATAGTTTACCAAAATATTTTTAAGAAAATAAAATTTAAGTGGAATGTTTTCACCTTTTCTTTATAGATATTAAGATATATCAAAAATAAAGCCAAGATCAATAACTGATTTTACTTAATCTTCATCCTTTTCATTTAGGACTTTAATATTTGAGTCAAAACTTTAAAAATTTAATTGTTTTGAAAACATCTTTAAATATTTTTTTTATAAAGGACTTTCATGTTGATAGAGGAGATGTTCAACGATCAATAGAATTTTATTCCGAGTTGACTGTAAGTTTTCTTCTTCTAATTCCCAACTATTACTTTAATAACTCTTTAAATAAATAATTTTTTTTCAAGAACAATGTTCTTGAAATAAGAAAAATGAGAGAATATGAACTTGATTTAATGTCAAGTAAAATAAATCACATTGAAGAAGACTTATTCAAAAATGGCGAGTCAATTTATTTATCCCAAGCTGTCATAATAAATGAAAATGGCGAAATCAAAGATAGAATTTTAATCTTATTCCCTAATAATTTAATTATACTCTCACCAACGAACACTCCCAACGAGTTCGATTTCGAATATAAAATTCAATTTAAAAATCAGAGCAATTCAATTGTAGCACAGCTTAGAAAAGTGACAAATATCGAAACAGTTAAGAGCTCATATGGATCGAATATAAGCAGTTCTAATTTTATTAATAAATATTGTTTTGAATTAATTGATGTCACAATTCACAGTCGACTTGGATCGATACAAAATGGAAAATTTCTAATTATATGTTCCTCTATGTACGATCTTAAAAACTGGATCGATTCGATTACAAATATAATTTCGAGAATTCAATTTAAATTGAATAATCTTAAGAAAAAAATATCTGTAAATTTTTTGTTGAAATTTTTGTCAAAAAAAAATTTTTTTTTTTTCTCAAGTCATTTTTTTCAACAAGATTGAAAAAATTAAAATTTTTGAAAAAAAAAATTTTTTTTTTTAAATTGCTTCAAAAAAATTTTAAAATGAATAATTCATATTTTAAGTGTACATCGCCAATTAGTACTCAAGTTTCATCAAATGGAAGTAAAACTAAAATTAAAAAAATATTTTGTATGCGACCACATGCACCACTCATACCACACTTTCAATTGCCCAATGATGCACCAATTGTAAATAATAATTTAGATTCTAGTTCAACACAGAAACGTTTTATGTACAAGAAACCAAAGTCATCAGACATTGGAAAATGTAAGAGTCTTTGATAAATTTCATAATTTTTTTCTATTGAGTTTTATAATCTAGAATTTAAGATCATGGTGCTGATGACGATTTAAAGTTATTAAATGTCATTGATTCATTGAGTAAAACTAAAATTCGTAATGCTTCAAATGTAATACAAAGCGTTGAATTGAATACCTCACAACAAGATAAACCAAGTCCAATGAATAATTCTTTAAATACAGCTAAACAAAGTGATCAATTAAATGAAACAATGACCAACACATTGACCCAAAATGAAAGAAGTTTATATAAATTTATAAATAGACTTACTGAGGAGAAGAATTGTGTAGAGACCAATTTAAATTCAGCTAACAATGAGTTAAATGATTTGAAAAAATCAAATAAAGAATTGAAGACTATTGTTAAAAGTATGCAAAAGCAATTGGAAAATGAAAAACAAACTAGAAAAAAATTGGAAAATTTCATCAAGAAACATCTCAAGCAATCTTCTCAAAATCAATCTGAACCAAATGGTTTTTTAGCAAATTTAGACCATGAATCTTCAATTTAAATCAATAGTAATCTTTTTTTTTTATGTAAATTTTTTGTTTTTTAAAAATTGAATCTTTAATATAATTTCGTAAAAAATAATTTTTTTTGTAAAAAATAAAACAATTTATTAGCGATGATAAATAAAAAAAATTATAGAAAGTCATTTTTATTCGAAAGAAAAAGAAAATTTTAATCATACTTACTCGATATGAAGAATTTACAATTACATCGAATAAATTCTTCTAATCAAGTGATTATTTGTTTAAAAAAATAACTCAGATAACAAAAAATTAAGTTTCTTAAAAAAACAATTGAAAATTGATTATATGTAAGGTTGCCGAGATCATTATTTTAACTCGCTTTTATAAACAAAACCAATACTCTAGTTTTGATAATGATGATCAACCAAAATGATGACAACAAAAAAATTGTCACTCTTTCTTGATTCCGTACGGAGCTGTAACCTCCGTAAGTTATTGTAACCTGTATTAAGATCTACAATAATAAAATTTTTGTTTAAATTTTTTTTAACGCGGATTCTCTGCTAGAATAAAAGTTATGATGTTTGGTTTTAATCTTAGTTTAAAGGAGGCATCTTGATATTATAAAATTTTTAAAAATCGTTTGTATGGTATTAAAGCTATTTAGAGGAAACTCAAATTTAGACTTAGCTGTTAGAGCACTAGTAAAGAGATTACGGCATGATATAAAATTTTTTTATTGATTGAATTATATTATAGTTTATCAATTTTATTCACATTTAATTGGATAAAAATAAATTTTGTTCGAGTATTTAAACTTACAAAGTCTTTAGTAACATTTAGTTAATAAATTAATTTTTGATTTTTTAGTTTCCAATCTAAAATACAACGTAAATTCTTAGAAAAATTTTTTTTAAATCTTTATTATGTAAATTAATTTAAGTAAAAGTAAAATATATATCTTTGTTATTAAATAATAGACGTGTTGTTATTAATGAAATAAGCACTTTCGAAAAATTTCATCTTCTTCGTCTATATCTGGATCGTCATCGTTATCGTTACAACTTGTTTCTGGTAGCTGATCACATGATTTCAATGCCAAAGTATCAGGCTCATTTTTTATTTCGTCGCATACTAACGTTGTATACAGTTCAAAATCTTCTTCTGGTTTAAAGTGTCATACTTTGGAGATGTATTCAGGATATGACAATCATGAATACTTTATATCTGTCACTAGTTTTTTTATTCGAATTCCTTTAAAATAAATTGATTTACTTAATCTCTTGAAGATTACGTGTCGGGCACTTGTGACCACAGAGTCTACCGTGCCAGTTTATTTATTTTTACTTATATTTATTATAAAATTTCTGAACTTAACAAGACTTTACGTATTAGCCTTAATTCACTTTAATTTCATTAAAGCGCCATCGATTTTGGTATTCCCATAAAGGCTTGGCCATAACGTAAGACTTAGGGAGGGAGAAAATTCTCATCCCATGTCCAAGCATCAGCTGGATTGGAAGCCGAGGGATGAAAGAAGAGTGTAAGAAGGTGAGTAAAGTAAACCACTCCATAACTTAAAGAAGGTAAAAAAAGGACGGATGGTGGGACCCATACTTTAAAAAATATTTCGCGAACATATTGTCCGTTTTAGACTTAAACGAATGATAACCGTGCTTAAGGATCGAAAGAACTTGCCCGGTTATCATTGCAAAAAGCTCCGCGTAATGAATTGGTAGCTTTGGAATGATAAACTGAAAGGGTTCCCCATTAAATAATATACCTTAGGTTGTGGGGCTAGCATCGACTACTAGCTCACTCACAACATAATCCACAGGGGGCGATTTGAAAAATATCTTGTCCCATCTAAGGAACTCGCTGATTTAGGGAATAAATGCTGTTTTATTAGGGGGCTTAATAAAGGTACTAATAAAAGAGTGTCAGTTGCCAAAGAAAAGACAGTAATAATTAAGGTACCCTTGCGCTTTTTGAAGCGATTTACCTATAGCTCCCCTATAAATTCTATTTAACTAACGTTTATAATGAAACTGAATTTTGAAGTGATTCCCTGTCACAAATAAACGTTAATTATGGCCTTTGATGAAAAATAAATCCTTTTTTTTATATTTACACCGGCAGCGAAGCAATGGGACAATACTAGTAGTTTATCAATTTTATTCACATTTAATTGGATAAAAATAGATTTTGTTCGAGTGTTTAAACTTAAAAAGTCTTTAGTAACATTTAGTTAATAAATTAATTTTTGATTTTTTAGTTTCAAATCTAAAATACAACGTTAATTCTTAGAAAGATTTTTTTAAAATCTTTATTATGTAAATTAATTTAAGTAAAAGTAAAATATAACTCTCTGTAATTAAATAATAAACGTGTTGTTATTAATGAAATAAGCATTTTCGAAAAATTTCATCTTCTTCGTCTATATCTGGATCGTCATCGTTATCGTTACAACTTGTTTACGGTAGCTGATCACATGATTTCAATGCCAAAGTATCAGGCTCATTTTTTATTTCATCACATACTAACGTTGTATACAGTTCAAAATCTTCTTCTGGTTTAAAGTGTCATACTTTGGAGATGTATTCAGGATATGACAATCATGAATACTTTATATCTGTCACTAGTTTTTTTATTCGAATTCCTTTAAAATAAATTGATTTACTTAATCTCTTGAAGATTACGTGTCGGGCACTTGTGACCACAGAGTCTACCGTGCCAGTTTATTTATTTTTACTTATATTTATTATAAAATTTCTGAACTTAACAAGACTTTACGTATTAGCCTTAATTCACTTTAATTTCATTAAAGCGCCATCGATTTTGGTATTCCCATAAAGGCTTGGCCATAACGTAAGACTTAGGGAGGGAGAAAATTCTCATCCCATGTCCAAGCATCAGCTGGATTGGAAGCCGAGGGATGAAAGAAGAGTGTAAGAAGGTGAGTAAAGTAAACCACTCCATAACTTAAAGAAGGTAAAAAAAGGACGGATGGTGGGACCCATACTTTAAAAAATATTTCGCGAACATATTGTCCGTTTTAGACTTAAACGAATGATAACCGTGCTTAAGGATCGAAAGAACTTGCCCGGTTATCATTGCAAAAAGCTCCGCGTAATGAATTGGTAGCTTTGGAATGATAAACTGAAAGGGTTCCCCATTAAATAATATACCTTAGGTTGTGGGGCTAGCATCGACTACTAGCTCACTCACAACATAATCCACAGGGGGCGATTTGAAAAATATCTTG
>NTPY01000891.1:693800-706490 GCA_002922825.1 Brachionus calyciflorus
TTATTTACGAATGTAATTAAAATTGAATATTAATAAATGTAATTTAAAAATTGTAATTTTTTGTAGTGTAATTTTAATTAAATGTGATTAAAATGTACTAAATCTCTAGGGGTTTGCTCTGGGGACTTTTTTTCACTAAAACTGAAAATTATTTGAAAACTAAAGTAAAATTTCGATGATAAATTCGAATTAAGCATGAAAAGTTGAGCTTGATTGCTATTTTTCTAAGTTTTTAACTAATTCTCGAATAAAGTTGTGGAAAAAAAAATTTATTTTTGCGAGTAGTTAGACTTGAGGTTTGATGATTAAGTCTGGGACCCTATCAACCTTTTTTTTCATGATATCAAAATGTAGAGAAATAAATTTTGAAGATTCCTATCGATCTAAAATTTTTTAAATCAAATTTTTTTTTTCAAAAAAAAAATTAAATGAATAAAATTTTCTTTTTTTGTGTCGATAAAAGCATTTGGGATTGTTAGGTTTTTTTAATACTGTGCATTCAGATGCAGCAAATTTTTCTGCACTAAGCAATAATTTTTCTATCGCAAAAAGTAATTTTTGCGGTCAAAAAAAATAAAAAACCTAAACATATTATTTTTGGTGATTAGTATTTGAGAGATAAAAATTTATAGATAAAAATGATGGTAACATTAAAATTAATTTAAAAATCGGCAATTATCCGATTTTAAATCCTCCAGGGGTCCATTAATAGAAAATTGTCTAAGCTTTCACGTAAGAAAGAAAAGACAGTTTTCTATTAGAAAAAAGATATTCGGAACTAGTCCGAGTATTTTCGAGTCTAAAAGTATGAGTCGTAAAACCTTATTTTTTTTTCAACTTTTTGGATGTGGATGCAGTAACACCCAAAATTGACGCCGAATAGCGTAAAAATATTTTTTCTCGAAAAAATTAATTCGACTTTATGGTGCATACCAGAACAACTTCCGTGACTTCGAAATCTGGTTTTGAAAATCAGCTTAAGAACAAGACTTAATCCAAAAAATGACTTTGAAACTTAAACTCAAGTTTAGTGTTAACTAAGTTCAAAATTGTGAGTAAAAAATCTTCTTAGACTTTATTTTATAAGCAGTTTAATAAACGATTAAGATCGTTTAAGTTTGTTTCATACCGTTTTAAATTTTCTAGTATCGATTAGAAGCCCTAACACCTATGCATAACAACTTATCAAATAAATAATCAAAACTTACTTTTGAAAACAAAAACCACAATAATTCTTATTTTGAATAAGATCAATGGCAATAACAAATGGCGTTTCTTCCAAAATTGTTTGGTCTTTTTTAAAAAACATTGTTTTTGTTAATTTACTGTTGCTGAAAACTAGATTCTAAATTGACAAAAATTTATCTTTAATTAGGTTATTATGTAAAGAAAAGGTCGACTATATAAGAAATTTAGAATTTTGTGTTTCTATACCATATTCTAAAAATAAAATTCTTTAAAAATAATAACGAATGCTGGATTATTGTTTGAAAAATTCTTAAAATTAATTTATTTTGAAACTTTTTTTTTGAGAGAAAAAAAATGAAAAACAAAAATTATAAAAAAAAACATGTCAAAATAATTTTAAGAATTTTATTTCCGCTGTAGAATAAAATCAAAAATCTTAAGTTCACCAAAAAAAGTCTATGATACACCACCTATAGTCTCCGTATGAAAAATCTCTCATTCAACATTGCTATTAAAAATTGAAGAAAAAATGAATATAATTTTGAAAACTATCATGAATTTATAAAGACAAAAAATCTAATTTCAAATCAAAATTGAATTCAGTTCTTTCTTTTTTCATATTTGGAATAAAATTAAGCGAAATTACAAAATAAATTTGAAAAAACTTTTGATTTATAAAATAACCAACTTTAATCAAAATTGTAATTTTAAAAAATACAAAAATGCATTCCATGAGTAATTTGATGAAAGTTAATAACTTTTTGATAAATGAGAAAATCAACTATGAAAAAATGTCCATGGACGAACTTAAACAACATGAAAAAAAATTCAAAAATATGATCTCTAATACCAAATTGATTAATGCTCTTAAGGATAAAGGTCAAAGAATAAACGAAAGTTTAAAATTAATAGAGGTAAAATTTAGTTTCTAATTGAAAAACAAAGTTAAGTATCGCTTGGTTCCGGGGTTCCAAGCCAAGTCGTAGTCTAAGAGTCGAGTTCGCAGCCATTTTTTAAAGTAAGTGCTCGGATGAGTGACTCTGTCTATCGACCCAACGTCCCCCAGTTTTTCATTTTATTTATTTTAATTTTAAACTTTGTTTTATTTTTAAGGAGATAATTAGTAAAAAAGAATTGACTGAGGCGCATAAGGAAACGAGTGTTAAAAAGAGACCAGAGGCTGTCGAATTAGAATCTCTAGTCGATAAATTAGAAACTTTAAAAGTCGATAAACAAACTAGAGAAGCTAAAGTCGACTTGGAAGCTGAGGCCGATTTAGAAAGAGCTACAAAAGAAAATTATTTTTCAAAAATTACTCAAACATCTAAAAAAAGCAAAGAAAAAAAAGAAATTGATGAAAAAAAATTGGACGAAATAAAACAAAAAATCAAAGACAAAATGAATAATTTGTCCAAGTATAAAAATTCGAAAGAGATTCCTGTTGACGAGGCTTTTAAATTACTGAAAGAGCATGAGAAGCGAATTCAAGAGTATCAAATGAAACAAGCAGCCGAGAGATTACTAGCTGGTCAATCAGTCAAATATGAATTCTCATTTATTGAAAAAACAGATAAGAAAAATTTGGTTTATCGTGAAACTACTAAGGAAAATCAATTTGATGGCGAGGAAGATTATGATGAGGACGATGAGAGTGAAAATGATGATTATTATGACGAGGATGAATACTTTTCAGGAACGGGAATAGACAAAGTTCATAAATCAGAGCGCATGAAGTATAAACAATATAGCGATGATTTAGATAAAGTTGATTAAATTTTTTTTGATTTTGTAAATTTGCATTTTTAAGTATATTTTTCTAAAAAAAAAATTAAATTTTCATTTAATAAATTCTAATTGAATATTTGTTTTTATCAAAATTATAAGCATTAATCTATTTATTTCAGGTTTTTTAAAGAATTTAAAAAATCAATTTACAGTGCTGATATGATACGATGAATTCACCGTATTTTACGTAAATTATGGTAAATTCACGATATTTTACCATATCTAAAAATCGTAATTTTTGATAAAATGTCGGTATTTATGGTAAATTACGAATAATTTACGTAGAATTTGGTGAATTCATTGTATCATAGCAGCACTGTATATTTAAGTTAGGCTAAGAGCAAGATTCTAAGTTCAAGTCAGAATATTTATTAAAAATGTTTCTAATAATTTGATGCAGCAAAATGTGTGAAAACTGGACATTAGTTTTTAGTTAGGTATCAATACACCTATTCATTACTCAATTCAAAAACAACTAGTTCTTTTATTTAAATTTTAGAAAATATTTAGATATGGTAAATAGTTCTACATTTTATGTAAAATCTAAAAATTCATGATTTATTTAATTATAGAAAATGAGAATTGGTTAATTTTTTTCCCAACAAAAAAAAATTAGAAAAGACAGATGATGTCATATAGAAAATATTGAATTATTTTCTCTACATAATCCAATAATAACGTTTTTTTTATCTGTAAAAATAAAATTTTATTTTTCAAATAAAATTTTATTTTAAATTTCAAAAATTTTAAATTTCAAAAATTATCATAATTCTTTTTTGTTTTACGTTTGAATGCAAATTCTCATTGTTGTCAAACTAAATGACTGCAAGAAGTGGGGATGAGTATAATAATATGTACTTGCATAATTTATTGAAATTTAAAATTTCAAAAATTAAAATTATTATTTTTTGTTTTTTAAATATTGCATCAAAGATCAATTTTTTTTCAAACAATCGGAAAAAAAATTTCTTAATTTTAACATTATTTTTAGATTTATTCCTTGATAATGACAACCTCGTTTGTCGAAACGTCGGACTGAATAAATAAATTTATCAAAAAAAAAAGAATCTTGTTTTTATTTATCTGTTTTCAAATATTTGATATTTTCTGCGAAGGTTTTTTTTCCGGCTAAATTCAAAAAATTACTTAGAAACACCATAGATGCCCCATGTCAAAATCTCCGTAGAGAACTCTAAGAGAACGTTCGAGAAAAATTTTTTTTTGCTTCTCTAGAAGTTCTCTAAGAGATTTCCTAAATTTTCGTAAATTTTTTTTTTCTCAGAGAATCTCAAAGAGAATTTTTAGAGTTTTGCAAATAAAAATTTTAATGAATTACTCTTGGAATTCTCACGGAGATTTTCAAGAGATATCTTGAAAAAGTTTTTATTACAAATTTGAGGAGAATCTCCTTTCAATAATTTTTGTTTAAATTGGGATTGTTTGCTAGAAAATCGATTTTAATTGATTCCTTTATGATATATTGAGATTTGGCTCTAATATATAAATTTTCACACGATTTTTAAAAAATGACCTTCACCTTTAATATTTTAATTATATGCGTATAAAATTTTATATAAATAAAATTGCAATTTTTTAATTTGCATTTTTATTTTTATTAATATTTTTCATAATTTTTCAGTTGATTACTCAAAAAAGGGTGTTACTAAAACACGGACCACCATTTTTTTAAAAATCACGGACCGGTGCTAGCAAGGCTTTAAATAACTCGGCCAAATTCCGACCACCATTTTTCTAGCTCAAAATTTTACGAGCTTTCACGCAAGACTATTATCTAAGCGGTCGGATGCTTCTTTCGTCCTGCATCCTCATCCAAAAAGTTGGAAAAAAATAGGGTTTTACGGACCCATACCTATCAACTCGAAAAATACCCGGACTCATTCCGACCACCAATTTTCTAGTACAAAATCGTCTCAGCTTTTACGCAAGACCATGAACTAAGCGCTAGGATAAATATTTCATTGTGCACGATCGTCCAAAAAAAAGTGAAGAAAAAACTTTTAAAAAATAGAAAAGTCGGATTATTCACCTGAAAAACAACTCGGTCGAATTCCGACTAGCATTTTTCTAGCTCAAAATTTTACGAGCTTTCACGCAAGACTATTATCTAAGCGGTCGGATGCTTCCTTCGTCCTGCATACTAATTTGAAAAGTTGAAAAAAAGTATGATTTTACGGACCCATACCAAACGCCTCGAAAAATATTCGGGCTCATTCCGACCACCAATTTTCTTGTAGAAAATCTTTTTAGCTTTTACGCAAGACCTTAAACTTACCTTTATCTTAATTATTTTTTATTAACAACAATTTAGAAAAAAATTTTACAAAAATTTAAATTACATTAAGGATAATATTTTACTTAGGACTAAGAAAGCATCCGATCGCTTAGATATTAGCCTTGGGTGTAAGATAGAAAAATTTTAAGCTAGAAAAATTGTGGTCGGAGTTTGAAAAACAAATTTAAGAGGTGGACAGGTTTACTTTTAAATTTTTTCTTCACTTTTTTTGGACACTCGTGCACAATGAAATATTTATCCTAGCGCTTAGTTCATGGTCTTGCGTAAAAGCTGTGACGATTTTTTACTAGAAAATTGGTGGTCGGAATGAGTCCGGGTATTTTTCGAGTTGATAGGTATGGGTCAATTTGAAAATTTAAATTTGCAAAAAAAATTTTGCAAATTTATTTTTTCAGAATTATTCAAAATTTATTTTCAGAAATCTCAGAAATTCTGAAGTAACTTCGGCTAGGTAAATTTTTTAAGTTACATTTAAAAATTTTTTTCTTAGAGTGTAAAACAAATTAAGTGAGTTGTGTGAAAAAATATATTTGAATTTTGCCGCTTTTTCTTCTAAAAATCTTTTTTTTTTAAATAAAATAAACAAGTGTAAGATTTTTTTTATCAAATTAATCAGAACTAAATTAATTAATTGATAAATTAAAAAGATAACCGCAAAATAAAACTGAAGACTTAATTTTAATTTTTTAATTTATTTTTTATCGAAATAAAATCGTTTAATTTCAAAAATCATAATATTAATTGCTAACGATTCAAAAATTTTTATATTATTGAATTTTCTTAGATAGTTAATAGATTTTTTTATAATTAATGAACTAATTATATTTGATTAAATTCTTAATTAGATCTATTTTATTGAAAAATAAGAAAAAAAATTTCGTTTAATTCTCCTAGTATTCTCGTACTTTTTTTTCTGAGGAGTTTTGTATAAAGATTTCGAGGAGTTTTTCATACGAGAAATATGGGAGAAATTCATTTTAAATCTCTTCGAATTCTCCTTAAGTACTCGAATGCTTTCTCGAAGAGTTCTCTCATGAGATTCATAGGAGATTTTGACATGGGTAGACATCTGGTTAAAAAATGGATGAACAATTATTGATTTTTCACAATTTCTTCTTAAATTTTAGAAAAAGAATGTCTTTCTATCATTTTAAAACAATTTAAATAATTTTTATTCACAATATCTTCTTTTCAATTCAAGTTTCTTATCTTCTTTTTAATGCTTCTATCTTAATACGAATTTGTATTTGCCAAAATTTTTTAATATTTGACGCAAATTTTTAGGTAATTTACTTTGTTTTCAATACTTTTTATTCGGAAAAAAATTATTTTCATCGAAAAATTTTCAATTTTACCCATTATAGAAATAAAAAAATAAAATAACGTGAGATTTGAATGACATCTTTGGTACTTTTAAGAACTCGTTTTTTTTATACATTCATAAAGTTTTAAGCAGATTTTACCCATTTAAATTTTATTATAATTTTAAATAAGAAAAAATCAAGATTTCTTTAGAATATTTCAAGCTTTTAAATAATAATTTTTTTCATATCTTTAAATTAACTTTATTATAATTTATAAATTTTAATTCTTTAAATTTAATGGTAGCTTTGGAAATTGATAAAATTTTAAAATCTTCATACATTTAAATGATTTCTAACAAACTTTGTGAATTTTGCAACAAGTCAATTGATGATTTATATCTTATTACCTTACCATGTGGTTTTTTGGTTTGCAATGATCATATTGTAGATTCAATCGATTGCTTCATGTGTCATGAACATCAAATAAACAAAGACACGTGTTTTTCTATGAAAAAAAATCGAGACAAAATAGAAGAAATTAATCGATTGTCAAAAATCAAGCTCTATCAAACAAAATTAAACTATATAAAAGAAATTAAAAATGATCCGAAATATTACGTTAATGAATTTGTCTCTAATTTAATGAATAAAATAGATTTAAGAAGAGAGCAAATAAAATTAGATTTAAATTTGTTAGTGGATAAAGCATTCGATGACTTTTATCACCAAGCTGATAGTATTAAAGAAAATTACGAAAAAATTCTAGAATTAAAATTAAAAGATTTAGATTTTTCTAAATTAGAAAAAATACTTGATATTAAAGAAATTCAAATCGTTGAACAAAACCAATTGAATCCTTTTGTCAATTTAATTGAAAAAATTAAAAACATTGATTTTGAAAATTCGAAATTTAAAGATAATTTTTCAAGTGCAGATTTTGGTAAAATAATAAACATTATTAATATGAGTAAATTAAAAAATAGTTTAGCACTTTCTCAATTGGAAAAAACGTCTAAAAGTTGTCCTTTTGCAATTAAGTTTATCAGTGAATTGCCATCTGGTGAAATTGTTAATGTTTCATGTCTAAAACGGGATAATGTATCAATTTGGAATCATGAAACTGATACTTACATACAATTAGAAGGGCATAAAACAGATGTTTTTTACACAACAGTTACATCGAACGGGCTTATTTTGAGTATCTCTACAGATGCTGAGGTTATTTTATGGGAAAATGAAAAAGTTAAAATTAGTTTCAAAATATTTATCACAACATATTACATGATTAAATGCGATTTTTCACGTTTAGTTTTATATGATACATCTTTTAACATAAGCGTTTTTGACTTAACAACAGGTTTAACAATCAAAGATTTTAAAGCTCATGAATCACCAGTTATTTCTTCATTGTATTTAACAGAAAATGAGTATATAACTAGTCATGAAGATAAAACAGTAAGATTATGGAATTTAGAGAGTTGTTTAAATGTTAAAACTTACACGGAAAAAAGTCGAGTTTTTAGTATGTGTAAATTAAATAATAGTGAAATCGTACTAGGAACAGAAAATGGCGAGTTGGTTCGTCTAAATTTGATTTCTTTTAAAAAAATTCAAATTGCCAAAGCATCTCAATCGGCAATCGAATTTATTCATTATGTGGAAGAAAACAAATTTATATGTTTAATTCAAAAGCACTTAAAATTATGGTTAAATTTAGATGGGGTTTTTAGAGTTTTATCGAGAAAAAAAATTAATAATGTCCAAGATGTTTTAAGTTTACAAAATGGCAAACTACTTTTACTAGATAATAGCTTAAAAGCAACAATTTGGAAATAAATATATTTAAACGAAATAAGAACATAATACTTACAACTTTTATTTTTAGTGTTGTTTATAAAATTTTTTTAGAACTTTTAGATTTGAAAAAAAAGAAGGATAAATTTTTAAAATTTATATCGGGAAACTTTTTTTTTAACAAAGTTTTTTTCTTTTCGGTTAATTCAAAATAGTCCAAAAAAAAATTAAAAAAGAATTTAAAAAAAATATTAGCCTTTTCTATTGATTTTTAGTGCATCTAATTGTTCGAACTAAAATCGAATTTAAAAAAAACTAATGGCCATGTAAATGTCCAAAATATAGTAAATTTAGAAAAATTTTTTTTAAAAAAAAGTTAATTTTGATTGCAATTTAAGATGCTTAAGTTGTGCTTTTCATAAAGTTTCAATCATTTTCAAAATTTTAGGAAAAATATCAAATTAAACTTAACAGAGATTTTCCCAATTTCAAGGAACTAAAATAGTCACTGTAGTTATTTACTATATATTAACCTCTTATTAAAGTATTTGGTTTTAATTTTTTAAATTTCATTTTACAGCGGTTCTTTGGCTAATCTAATTCAAACTTTGAAAAAAAAAAGATGTCATCTATATGTTAAAATCAATTCATTTATTTCACACTCTGCTATTAAGAATAAAAATATTTTATTTATTTTATTTTATTTAGAATATAATTTTGGGATTTACCCCAGGGTTCTTCCGAATGGCTTAAGCCTTCGTTTAAACCCGAATGTTTGAATTTACTTGTCATAAAGAAAAATACAAATTAAAAAAAATAAAAAAATTAGGGTCATTTAAAAAAAAAAAATAGAAAGTATAAATTAAAAATTTTGTATTTAAGGATCATATAATATATATTTAATAAAAATATTTTATTAAATATATATTATATGATCTAATATATAACCTTTTCAATGATTCTAATAATTATGTTTAATTTAAAGACTAAACCAAGGTAAAGTATGATTATAATTTTGATCAAACTATTTATGTAACACGACTTCTGATTGATTTTTAAAGAATAAGAATTTTTTCGATTATTATTTTTAAATGCTGTGAATCAGGGATAGGAATCAGTATGAATTCTTAAGTATAAGTAATTAAAATAATTTGGCGAATTTTAAGTTTAAGTTCAACTAAAAGCTTAAAATCGACAAAAAACTTAAATATTTTACCCTAAAACTTAACTAATTGACTTAAGTAAAATAATTTTGTTGACTCTCATCAAATCTGATTAAAAATTGAGCAATATTTAATTTTGGTTTTGCTTCTACAGGGGTTATAATATAGGTGTTGCGTCAACCACCAACCGTTACTTTTGACCGTAACCATAGATCAAACATCTTAAGATTAAAAATTAAGACTAATTAACACAGGTTACGATTGAGGTTAAATTGATATTAAAACTACTATATCAATTATCCCCTTCTTATTACCCTTCTTCTTATTATCTTATTACCTCAAATCAATGTTACCAAAAATACAAGTAAGAAATTTGCTACTATTTATTCGATATTTTTTGACACTTTCTATAAAAAAAAATTTTTTCAAAAAATTTCTTTGAACGTTATTTAGAGTTTATTTCTTGAAAAAATTTTTGAAATTATTTCACAAAGGAAAATTTCTTTAAATCCAAATTCTTTCTTTAATAAATTTGTATTTACCGCTTTATTTTTTAGATTCTTTTTTAGAAAAATAAAGTTTAATCGATCCCTTTTTTTGTCGGTTCTCTAATTTTTTTAAATAAACTTTATTTTATTTGTTGAGTAATAAATTTACTTTTGAATGGCCATTTTAGATTAAAAAAAATTCATTAAAAATTGCTAAGTATTCAAATTTCAACTATAAGTACAAGTATGTGAACTTTTAATTATTAAGTATTTAATTTTTGTATTTTTGCTAAGTACTTAAGTAAGTACTTAAGCTTCAGTACTTATTCCTATCCCTGCTGTGAATTAATGTAAAACCAATTTTTGAAAAAAGGTAAATTTTAAAATAAATTTATTCTAAAAATTATATGATTTTTTTTTTTAGAAGAAAAAATTTTTAATAAAATTTCGATTGTATCACACTACAGTCATATCACGAAAAGTTCAAAGGGTATGACTGTGTTGCATGATCGACGTTTTTTTTTTCTCAAATAAAAAAAAACTAAATAAATTAATTTTTTTTGTTTTGTTTTAACTTGTAACTAAATTTCTCGCGAATTAACACCTATGTTATTTTTTTCTGAGTTCTGAGTTTTCTGAGTTCTAAGTTTGTTAACTCAGAACGAAGAAAATTTCAATTCTAAGTTAACAATCTAAGTTAGAACTTAGAAATTTTTCACTTTTATTTTGAGTGAAAAACTTTTACGTTAATCCAACAAACTTAAAAAATAAATAAAGTATCGGTCCCTCTCACAATTTTTAGTTGACTACATTAAGGTTTACTTTTAAAATTTATAAATATTCAAAAGAAAATATTTTATTTTTTTTAAATTGAAAAAACGGACAATTGAAAATAAGGACCTCGAATCTTCAACGAAATTATCCAAACTAAAAAAAAAGTTTAACGTCAAATTAAGCGCTAGCGTCATTAGAAAATATAGAATAAAACATGGTAAACTTAGAAAAAAAAATTATAAATTAGTAAAACTGATATTAAATAATTTTTCTCACCAAGGTTTTCGCTGGCGAAGACTTAAAAAAGCCCCTAATTTAACTGAATTACATAAATTAACGAGGTTAGTTTGGTGCCAACAGCATTCAGATTGCAATTTTGATGACTTTATTTTTGTTGATGAATCAACTATTATAGTCCATGATAAACCACTTTATCATTTGAGATTGATTTTTTGAATTAAGTTAATAATTTAAGCATATTTTAGACCAGATTAGATTAGAAAAGTATCAATAAATATTCAATTCAAATGTTTTTTAAAAAAGTTCTCTTTTTCAAAAGATTTTGACAAATCAACATTATTCAATTTTTTTAAAATAAATTATATTTTTTTAGAATAACTTAGATAAGAAATAAAAGAAAATCTCTAAGTTCTAACTTAGAATTGAAATTTTCTTCGTTCAGAGTTAACAAACTTAGAACTCAGAATACTCAGAACTCGGAAAAAAAATAACGTGGGTCGAATTAACGACCTAACCGTACATAAATAAATTTTTTTATATTTTTTTTCAAATTTTTATTAGTTCTGCGGCCGTACCGTTAGTATGGTAATATTTTATTTCATCTTTTGTCAGATCGTCTAGTAAAGGATGTTCTAAATTATGATTTTTCTTACTTTAACTAGAAATCTCTATATTTAACCGTGTAGTTGTTAAAGAAGCTGGACACTTATATTCGGAGTGATAAAATTTACATCTCCAATAAATAGTGCCTTTGGGTCTTAGATGGTTTTTATAGTAAATAAAATTATTAAGATTAATCATAGGATTTTCTTTTTATTATTTCAAGTTTTTTAATTTCCATTACAAAGATTATATTTTTTCAAATAAAGAATATTTTAGGTTTCAAAGTTTAAGGTGCTTTTATTTAATATAATTTCAAGGATTAAAGGTATACTAAGAATATTTGGACATCGCGGGCCTTTTAGTGAAATTATGATTTCTAGCAGCATTTGTAAATTATTGATTATAAAATTTAAAATAAATTTTTTTCATAGAAGGAATAACTCTTTCCCTTTAGACTGACTTTTGAGAGAATTTAGCAACATTTTTAAGCTATTGTAAAATAAAAGCTGAGAAGATTTGCAACTTTTTAAGAGAATTATTGTTTATGTTCATGAAGAGCATCTAAAATACAATTTGAAAAAAATTATATTTTATTAACCGTTTCTTTTAAATCAGATTTCTGGTGAGGTTCGAACTTATATAGAATTTCTTCTATTCAATAATAGAAGAAGATTTAAATAGCATATTATTTTTGCCGGATATAAAAAAAGCTAATTGAGTAATTATCGGAGCGGTATTTGCCGACTGAAACAGCGTCGAGGTCAACTATCGAAGCTATTTTTTTTATTTAGCCTTGCTTAATTAAAAAAAACCGGGTTTCAAAACCCGGCTTTAAAACCATATCATGTTTATAATTTATGAAAAATTTAATTTTTGTGGAAAAGTGTTACGGTAAACTTTTTCTCAGCCCTCTAAGAATAATAGTGAAATAAAGACTTATCCTCATCATTAGTATCTTGGAATTTTTTTTTTAAATTGACGCTAATTTTCCATTAATAAAAATCCAAATTGGTTTTAATTTTTTTAATATTTTGTCT
>NTPY01000891.1:708092-759927 GCA_002922825.1 Brachionus calyciflorus
TGCAATCCTTTTTCATTATAAAAAAATAGAATTAAATTCTGTGGACGTTCAAAAATAAAGCCCAGTTTTGATTTTTATTCGTTTTGTGACTATTTTTTTTATTGCGTGACCAGTTTTAAAATCTTCTGTCAGAAAAGCTTAATTTTACTGCCAATTTTTTTTGTTAAATGATAAGTTATAATTAATTCTCATGTTAAAATTTGAAACAAAATTACACAATTTTTTTATAAAAATAAAAATAGGAAAAAGAATTTGCCAAAAAGTTTTAAATTTTAGTGAGATACTCTATCCTAGAACTGTCAAGGTTTGGTCCAAATTAGTTCAAAATTAAAGTTATTTTAAGTTGAAATAGTGTCAATCATATAAAAATATTTGCTCGTGTAAACGCGCGCCTTTCAAAATCAATTTCTAGGGGTACTTAAACATTTATGATATTTATAAAAATCTAAAACATTTTGTCGTTTTCCTGTCGTTTCCAATTCATTTTTTAAAAAGACTTAACCTTTTTTTGAATCCTCTTTTTTGTCTTCTTGTTCAACAATTCCGCATTTAAATAAGTTTATAATGGTGTTGAAAATTTTTAAATTTTGAAAAAAGAATTCTTCAAAAGAAAATTTTATTAGTAAAACTTTAAAGGTTCCCCAAATAATAAACTAAATTCAAAATTTGGTGGCTTTTCAGACGAAATTAATCAAGTATTTACCAATAAAAACATTACTCGAATATTTTGTTATAAACAGCTAAGAATAAATAAATAAAAGTTTTTTTTTATTTTTGAAAATTTGATTTATAAATTTACAAAAAAAATAGCTAAATCCAAGCCTTTGGACTCTGTACAGTAAATTTCAATTCATTTCAAAACGGTATTCAATTCATTGAACGGTAAGTGATAAAATTTTTCTATAAATTGCTACAAATTGTAACAATTTTGCTAAACTATAAAATATAAGTTTGCAAAAATCCTGTAACAATAAAAAATTTGTACGCCTTTGAAAAAGATTCTAAATGCACTTGCAGACATTTTTGAGTGTAACAAAATTGTTACAATTTGTAGCAATTTACAGAACAATTTTATCACTTTTCGTTCAAAAGTTATTTGAATTGAAATGAATTGAAATGACGAATATTATAATATAGAATATAAACCAAATTAGAGTATTATTCTTAGAGTACTCGGCAAAAGTTTACGGCTTTGTAGTTAAATTTTACTGTAGTTTTAAAAAATATAATAAAAATATTATTATTTGGGTGCACTATAGTATCTCCCCCAAAAGAAAAAATGGTCAAATTATATATCAGCTTGTAGATCTCGACGAGCTGATCACGAATATGATATTTTTTAGTTGCACCGATGTTTCTTTAAGAAGCTATGGGCCTTAAAAGCGGCGAAAATAGCATTTTTCTAACTTACAAAAACAGAGAATTTAATTAAACTTATTAAAATTTCAAAAAAAAATTGAAAAACTAAATTAAGTTAAAGAATTCTAACCATAAAATTAGCCATATTTTGGCTTTTGACGAGGCAAAGCCGAGTCAAATGGCAAATAATTAATAAATTTATTTTTCATTATTAGTTACTAAGAGTTAGTTAACTTTATAAACTACTTAGTAAAGGTCTTTAAAAAAAAAAGCTAAATTAATAAATTGCTTAATTTAAGTTATCCTAAAGTTAAGCGATGCTTAACTAACTTAGCTAAAGTTATCTAACTTTACTAACTGCTAAGGAAATGTCCCCTTATTATATATTTAGATGATAAATTAATTAAGAAACTCAAGAATTAAGTATTAAAATATTAATGAATTAGATTAATTTAAATAATATTTCCTTGTGATTTTTATTAAATTAGCAACTATAATTTGAAATAATTGCAATAGTGTAAAAGTACTAATAATTAATATTAATTTCACAGTGAATTTATAATTAGTTAACACAATTTAAGATAAAAGCTACGATAAAATTATTTCTAGGAGGAGTTTAAGAAATAGTGTAAAAGTACTTATTTGCCAAAAAATAAATAATTAATCTTATTTTAGAATCAGTAATTTTAACAATTGTTTAAATAATTATTTTAGCCGACTTTAATTAAATTAAATCATATGAATTTATTTGTTATCATTTTATGCCTTTTTTTTATTCCATTTTTTTTTTTTTGACTTTTAAAAAAATTATCAAAAAAAGACTTTAATTAAATATATCAAAACGCGAATGTAATGTTACGTAAAATTTCGTAAAATTACTTTGTAAAAAAAAAGAAAATTTACGTAATTTTAAAAAGTAAAGGGCCAAAAAAAAAATTATATTTTATTCATTTTTCAATAAAACTTTTTAAATAATGAATTTTTTTTTAAGAAAAGTCCTTAAGTTATCGTATCCGAAAAACTCGCTACCATTTAGACAAGTAGTTTAAAAATAAAATCAACTGAGACCACTAATTAGTCCTTTTTTTTTAAGTATATTGAAAAACTTTTACGTTAATCCAACAAACTTAAAAAATAAATAAAGTATCGGTCCCTCTCACAATTTTTAGTTGACTACATTAAGGTTTACTTTTAAAATTTATAAATATTCAAAAGAAAATATTTTATTTTTTTTTAAATTGAAAAAACGGACAATTGAAAATAAGGACCTCGAATCTTCAACGAAATTATCCAAACTAAAAAAAAAAGTTTAACGTCAAATTAAGCGCTAGCGTCATTAGAAAATATAGAATAAAACATGGTAAACTTAGAAAAAAAAATTATAAATTAGTAAAACTGATATTAAATAATTTTTCTCACCAAGGTTTTCGCTGGCGAAGACTTAAAAAAGCCCCTAATTTAACTGAATTACATAAATTAACGAGGTTAGTTTGGTGCCAACAGCATTCAGATTGCAATTTTGATGACTTTATTTTTGTTGATGAATCAACTATTATAGTCCATGATAAACCACTTTATCAATTGAGAATGATTTCTTCTAAACCTGAGACTCTACATTGTACTTTTAAATTTAAAAGTAAAATGCATGCCTGAAATGGTTCATTTAAATTTAAATGACGATAGAATATCTTTTCGAAGGTTAAAGCACCTGAATATTCTTCCGATTTGAATCCAAATACAAATCGTTTGGAATGAAATAAAAAAATTTATAAGAACAAAAGATCCAAAAAATGATGAAGGGTTAGTTAGCTTTTTATATGAATGTTAAAAAAATTCTCTGTTTTAAAATGCAATAATTACATTGATCATTTAAAAAAAGTAACTATTTTATATTTTTTAGAACTATAAAAATCTGTAAAAGGTTGATGTTGATTTTTTAATAAGGTTGTTCAAATAGTAATAAGCAAAAATGGTGGATGGTTTGATAACTAAAATTTTTATTAAGTAAAATGCCAAATGCTAAAAAATTTTTAATAATTTTTTTAAATTTTTTTTTTACTAATTTTTACCAAATTTGATTTGTGAAAAAAAAAAGATTTAAAAAAAAAATTCATTATTTAAAAAGTTTTATTGTAAAATGAAGAAAATCTAATTTTTTTTTTGGCCCTTTACTTTTTAAGATTACGTAAAATTTCGTAAATTTACGTAAATTTTCTTTTTTTTACAAAGTAATTTTACCAAATTTTACGTAATATTACGTAATTTTACGTAATAAAATTTATTTTTATATAATTTTTTAATAATTGTACTGTACTTTTGTACTAAAATTCACATTAACCCAAAACATAATTTGTCTAAGATTTATTAAATTTAAATATATTTTATTACGGTCAAAAGTTACGGTTGACGTTACCTATATATTAGAATCATTGTAGAAATCAAAGAGCTGATTATCTTTTTTCTCTGTTAATCGACATTATCAGCAGATTGTCAGGTTCTTAATTTAAAAAAAATTAAGAGTATATATTTGGTATTAATAAAATTTTTGACTAAATTTTTTTTTCAAATTCTTGTTCAGCGATTCAAGTTTTGGTCACAAAAATCCTTTTTTAGAATTGACTCTAATTTTAAATTTCAATTTTTCTTATATTTTAAGTTATAACTAGATTTTTTTGATTTTTTAAAAATTTTCCTTAGAGTAAACGCAAATTTTTTCCTAGAATAAAACTTGTGATATTTGGTTTTAGTCTTAGTCTAAAGGCGGCATCTTGGTATCATAAAATGTTTTAACATGGTATCTATGGTATTAATGCAATAAAGAGCAAACTCAAAATTAGACTTAGCTCTTAGAGTAATGATCAAGAGATTTTATTGAAGCTTATTTCTATCAAAATAAATGAGTCCGAAAAATATTTTTTATTGATTGAATTGTATAATACTAAATCAATTTTATTCACATTTAATTGGACAAAAATAGATTTTGTACGAGTGTTTAAACTTAAAAAGTCCTCAGTAACATTTAGTTGATAAATTAGTTTTTAATTTTTTAGTTTCAAATCTAAAACAAAATCAAATACCGTAATACCTTGCAAACAAATGCATAAAATACAAATCAAATTTTTGAAGAATAAATGCGCCAAAAAAATTATTAAAGCGATTGGCAAAACGTAAAAATAATCAAGGCATTGTTTAATACTGTTGATTAGGTTCTCTATTAAAATATTTGGTAAAAAATTAAAAATTCTTTTATTTTGGGGTGCATTAATTGTTAAAATTTTAGGTCATAACCTAAAATTTTATAAATTTTTCAAAAATCTTTAAAAAAATTAATTTTTAATTTGTTTTTTCGTTCTAAATTAAAGAAAAATTAATTTTTTTTTTAAAAATTTCACACAATGTCGGCCTTTGTGTACTAATTAGCCTAAAAAAAAAAGATAGGAAAAATTTTCTTTTTAGCCGTCTTGAATTGAAAAAATGTCAAACTAATGCAAAAGTTTACATTCCGTCAAGTTTCCAAATTTTTTTAATCGATAGGGTATAATTCAATGAGTTCCTATACTAGGTATTACGGTATATTAAATTATTTAAAGAAAAAGAAAAATTTTTTAAAAATCTTTTTTATATAATTTAGTTTAAGTAAAAGTAAAATATAACTCTCTGTAATTAAATAATAGACGTATTGTTATTAATGAAATAAGCACTTTCGAAAAATTTCATCTTCTTATCAGGCTCATTTTTTATTTCATCACATACTAACGTAGTATACAGTTCAAAACCTTCTGGTTTAAAGTGGCATACTTTGGATATGTATTCAGGATATGAAAATCTGGAATACTTTATATCTGTCACTAGTTTTTTTATTCGAATTCCTTTAAAATAAATTGATTTTCTTAATCGTTTAAAGATTACGACGAAGTAGAGTAATCAAAATCTCCCCATTTATTAAGATATATTCAGGAAGTGGTATTTGCAAGAAAAAGAAGATGTGAAACTCATGTTCAATAACCTAAATAACATGAATCATTAAAAATGGGACTGTGATTAACAAATTTAGATTCATTTAATTTGATATAGTTTTTTAGTTTTTTTTCATTTTCTTTTTGCCTTAAATTGCTAGAAAATAAAACAAATATGAAATACCAGGTTATGAAAAATTTTTCGAAAAATCATAAAAGTTAAGCTTATATCGACTTAAAAAAAAAACTGATGGGTTTATGTTTAATTATATTTGACCTTAAAAAAAGTTGAAATACTAAAAACATTAAAAGACCGTTTTAAGAACAGAAGACCTTTAATATCAAACCAACTCATTCTGTCTCATTAAGTCAGTTCTCGAAAAAGTTTTAAATAATTTTTTTATGGATGTAGAAAAAATGTTTCAAATTGTACAATACTGGTCATTCACAACGTCCAAAAATGAACGTTTCATTAAAAAAAGACACATTTTATTAGATTTTAGAGCTTTTTAAAAATTATAAACTTTATTTAGATTATAAAAGAAAAAAAAAACAGAATGTTAATATTGTTTTAAGAACTTTTTTAGAAAACTATTTGTAAATCTAAATATGTCTTTTTTTTTTAAAAAAATAAATATCTAGGTTCCTCTAAACATAAAAAGTCCTTTACATTTCACTAGATCACATTTTTTTTTAAATAAATAGTTAGAAAAAAAATCTTAAAAAATAATTCTAATATCACCTTTTAAGTTAAAAAAATGAGAACTCGCATTGCGAAAAAAATTCCAGATGAAGTAGCTAAAGCTGTGCATCGTCAAGAAAAAAACTTGAAAAAAAAAAAAATTTCAATTTTAAAAGTAGCTAACAGCAAGGACCTTGATGATGAGATAACATTTATCTCAGGTGAGAATATTGATGCAAAAAAGCAAAAAATAAAAACTGAATCAGTCGACGATTATTGTTCCAAAACTATGAAATTAAGTGACTCAAGTGACAGATATAGGTTTAATGCATTAAACCTATATCTGATAAAAATGTCAAGAAATCGCGAAAGCAAAAATCAGAAGATCAAATAATCAACGAATATTTAGAAGAGTTTAGACGTCAATATGATTTGAAAATTAACAATTATTTTAAACAATTGTTATCAAGTTTTGACTTCCTAGAAGCAAAACTAAGCAAAGTAATTTTTTTTATCAAAGAAAATTAAATTATCTACATAAATATCCTTAATTTTAAGAACTTGGATAAATTAAATATGAACTTAGAGGAAATTTTGAATTCTAAGGTAGAATTTTATTATAAAATTTTCGAAATATATTTTGAAAATTAATTTATTTTTACTTACGGACAATCAAGGTGATTTTAGAGAATAAAAGTATTAATATCCAAAGTCAAAATTATCCGAATAGTGGTACTTTTTCAAACAATGCGGCCAAATTTGTATCAATCACTTCTTCAAGAATTCTTTGAATATGATGAGTTATTAGGCGAAGTAAATGTACGCGGTGTTTCAATAAATGGTTTGCAACCAAAGAGAGCTTTAGATTCAAAGGGTGTTGAAATTATCAAAAAATTTTGCATAGACCAGGTAACCGATGGAGCCGACAAAGAGGCCGTGTGGCGGTCATGTCTAAACGCCATGAATAAAAAAATCTCTTCTTTAAATTCAAATAGAGAATTTTAGTCTTATTTTTTTCACTGTATTTTGTTATTTAACCAGTTAAAATATTCTTTTTTGATAATTTGTAAATATTTTCTTTGTTAAAATCTTTAACATTTGACTCTTTCCAAATTTTTAATTTAATAATTTTTCAGAATCTTTTTTGTCAATAAAACCTTATCCAAGTTTAATTTTTTAAATTTTTTTTATTATCAAGGCCTGATCACCTATATTGTTTTCAAATAATAATGTTTAAATATCCAAATCATCTTTTACACAAAGAATTAGGAAATGGTTTTATCAATTAAAAAAAAGATAAGATTAATCATAATTTCGAGAAAATTTAGGTTAACAAAAAAAAAATATCAACTAATATCAGATGAAGCTAAAAAAGAGAAGATAGTAACTGGGGAAAAAGCTGTCAAAAAAACTTTTGAAAAATGGCAAAAGAAAAGTAGGTATTTTCTCCACAAATTTCGTTGGTTTTGTGTTATTTTGATTCAGTTAAATTTTGGTTTTGTTCATCAATAGCTGCTGTTTTCCTTAAAAATTTATTTTTTCTAAGAGACCCTCGGTAATTTATCAAACTAAAATAGATTTATATCAAAAAGACTTATTAATAATCAAGAATGGATTAATATTAATCAATTACTTATTGAAAATAATGAGATAACATCTAAAGCAATTAAGGATACTCTAAAGCTTGAGGCTTCAGATCGAACAATTAGAAGATATATAAATAAACTTGGCTGGTATAAAATAAATACAAAGTAAAGTGATTTGAATTTGGGTCTTTTAATCATAATTAATTTTAAACATAAATTCAGGTATTGCCAGCTTGTTTCGAACAGGAACAGAATGCTAAGATATCATTTTGCTTGTCTTAGTCTAATCTATAAAGAATATTTTGACGATGTTAGGAAACCAACTGGTCTTTAAGAAGTAAAAATTAGAACAGATTAATTTCAAAAAATAAAAAAATTTTCAAAAATTAAATTCTCAGTTAATTTTTTAATTTTTATTTTTCATGAAAACCAATAACGTTCATGAACGTTCGTGAACTTTCATTTTTGGACGTTGTGAATGACCAGTATTGTAGCAATTTTTACTTAAGAAAAAATGTATTTCGTAATAAGATAATAGTTTGCTGAAAGAATTGGAACAAACTTTCAAGCAGCTTACTTAGCGTTTATTTTTTGTAAATAAAAAAAATGAGTTATTAGAAATAAACATCGGGATACGATTCAAAATTTACCGCTGTTTTTCGAAAGATCACAGTGATTGTAGAAATGATTTTTTAAGTAGAGAACCTGTTCATTTTAAGTTATATATTCTACATATTTAAATCATGAAAAAGCCAATTAAAAATAATTTTTGATACTAAATAAGAAAATTTTTTTTATTTTAATTTTTAAAAATTTCTTACCGTAATGTTTCGAACTGGAAGTCCAATTTGAGCGTGGTTTAGTCAGAATTATAACTTTACCACCAAACAACCAATCCTCTAATTTTATACCAGCTTCCTTTATTTTATCTGGTGTAACCTTAACACCTTTCCATCTAAATAACAGATGTGCAAGCTCATGCAAAATTGAGACGCACATAAAAAAAGTGATTGTTTCGATTTCTTCAATGTCTTCTTTTTTATTTGAACTCAGAATCTCAAGTCTCTCTTCGAATTTTTTGTTTATATAGATTATGTTGAGATCAGATTCTCTATTATCTAAGTCCATGATAAAATATGTTTTTTATCATTTTCTTGACGTGCCTCAAAGACTTTCTGGGTTTTACCAATATTTTCAAGAGACGAATTGCAATCGATTTCAAATTGAGCAAATATAACCTTTACTAATAAGGTTTCACAAAATTTGTTGGCAATTCTTGCAGCCAAATTTAGTTCAGGATGTCTAATTGATTCATCTTTGAATTTTAATGTTGGAATCAAATTCTTAAAAAAACAATCAAATTTGACATTTTTTCTCTCAAAGAAATATTGAAAATAACGAATATTCAATATAAAATTGAAATAATTTTATTTTCAAATTTTTAAAAACTTATGATCTTTTATTTTCATAAAATTTTTGGGGCTGATAAATTTTAAGACCATCGGTCTTAAGATTAACGTAAGACAAAAATAAATTTAATCTTATGAACAAAAATTTTTTTTATCAGTATAGAGCCCCAAATCATAAACTGTAGTCAGCCAATTTTTAAAAAAAATATTTTTCTAGTAATGTTTTTTAGATTTAAATTACAAATCTGACCTTATTTTTCCAATATCTATTACAGATTTTAAGTTATAGCTCTTTTATAATTATTTAAAAATGCAGAATTCATGAGAAAATAGAAAATTATGGAATTTTTCCAACCTTACTACAGCATCAAAACTCAACAATACTTAATAAATATTTTTAAAAGAACCATGTTTTTTTATAAATAGTTCTTAATTTCTAGAGAAGCTTTTTTCTCAAAAGTTTATATTATTTTAAGTTGAAAGCATAATATCAAATGTTAATATTTTTACAATTTTTTTTTTTTATTTTCGAGGTCGTAGATTAAATAGAGAATATAAAGACAAAAAGACAGAATTATAGCTAATCTAATCTCTTCTCTGTATCTAAAGAAATGATCTATAAAAACATGAATTTTTTGCTAAAATTGAAATCTCCGTACAAAATCTATTCGAAAAATATTCTTGGACTTCATCATTCTTATATTTTTAGGTCTTTAATTTGAAACAAAAGACTTATTTCTGCTATAAGGGCAAAAAAATGGCATTTTTTAAAAAAAGGTTTGATCGAAACAAACCGATAAATGTGTTTTTATGTTATTTTATGACGATGATTTAATATCAAGCCAATTTTTTTAAAAAATAATTTCTTAGTCATGTTTAAATACATTTATTGAAAAAAATAGTTTAGAAGTTCTGAAGATGACTTTTATCAAGAATAGCAAATAAAGCGCAAAAAACGGATATTTTTTTTAAAATGCCAAAAATTAGTAAATATTGATTTAATATTGATTTGTAAAACGAATCCATCAAATAACTCCATTATAAATACTATGATTGGATCAAAATAAAAGTTTCGAAAAATAAGAAATAATCAAAGTTTATTGTTTGTACTATTTACTTAGATGAATCTGATGTAATTATTCTTGTTTTGAAAAGATTTTGATTTAAAAGTAAAAATTATGCTTATATTGAGGTTTTCGAATGGCAATTCAGCCCTACCAGATTTTACATAAATTTCAGTAAAATTACCGAATTCCAGTAAATTTAAGTAAAATCACCAAAGTGAAAAACAGTAAATTTACGAAAATAATTGTAAATTTACCTAATGTCTGATAGCTCACTATTTCGATTTTTCCTCCAAAAATATTTTTGTCTAATTTCGTTTTTTTACCTTAGAAAACCTAAAAATAGTGTATTCTTGCTCCAATTTAGTTTCCTGACCGACTACGGTTTATCATTTGGGGCACTATTCCCTTATTAAAAAAAATTTCATTTAAAATTCTCTAGAACTATCAAAATCGAGATTAGACTGTACTCTTTTTTTGATCAACCAACAACTTTATCAATTCCTTGAGTCACAGTTACAGTGCTGATTTGTCACTATGTTTTCTCGTGATTTTCCCGGAATTTCGGTGAATTCAATTTTGGGAAATTTACCGGAATTCTTCGAAATTTTCCTGGAATACGAAAGGGCCAAAAAGATTTTTTTTAATTATCCTAAAATTTCAAATAGATGAAAGATTTAAAATATCAATTGCTTAATTGGCTATGAGAAGATAAAAATAAAAGAAGAAGAATTTCGGTGACAAATAAGTACTGTAAGGTTCAGGAAATGCAAAACGTCCACACTATCTGCAGATATGGTTTTCGACCTAAAAATCGTAATCTCCACATATGAAAACCTAGGAAAGCCGAATTTTTAGGGAGGGTAAAATTTTTTATTTTTTTGACTATAGGGGTTCAAAAGTTGGCATGTTAAATTTTTTTGTCAATTTTCTTTATTTCAATTTTTTTGACCAACAAAATTCGCTCTGCAAAGCACTTAAAAGGACTTAAAAGGACAAAATTTGCTGCACATGTTGGCAACGTCTGCAAAAAATTGTGCAATTTTAATTGAGTATTTAAATTAGACTTTTTTAATGGTGTGCAAATTTGCATTAAAACTTTTTTATTTCAAAATTTCAGAAATCTTTGCATTATATATTTTTTTAAAATTAAATTTTGTAAGAGAAATTTACATACCCATTGAAAGTTTATTTTTTCAAAATAAATAATTTTTAAAACAATTCCTTTTGTATCACGAAAAGTTAATGGAACCGACATTGTGATATAAACGGGGTATGACTGAAGTCTCATTTTATTAGGAATCATTTGTTTTAAGATTTTAGGTATAAACAATAGCCAACAAGCCTTTGAAAAATCTTAAAATTGAATATCGATCATAATTTTTATTATGATCGATATTCAATAATAAATCATAACAAAATCTTGTTTTTGAGCTGTAATAATTTAAAGAATATCTTTAAATAAAAAATAAATGAATAATCTTGTTAGATTCTTTATAGAAACATACTAATTTCGTAAATAATTTTTCTTTAAGAATCCTTTACTAGATCTCACAAAATACAGAGTAATCTTTTAATAAGAATTCCAAAAGAATTTTTTAAAGAATCTTTATACGTTTCTTTGAAGTTTCCCTTTTTTTACTTAAAAAATGATCTTAAAAAGATCTTCAGAAAGACTCTGAAATAAAAACTTAAATTTTCTTGTTGATTTTAGAATCTTAATTTTCCTTTACAGGATATAATGTGTTCTTAACAAGATTCCTTTTCTTAATTAATCTTTTTGAAATCTTATTAAGATTTATGACCTGGTTTCTACCATTGTTTTCCTTTCCTTCTAAGGAAAGGAAAAGAAGAGGAAACATTATTAAATATTAGTTTTTTATTGAATGTTTTCTACAAAGGGAAAGTCGAGTAAAAAAATGCGTACAAGTTAGTTTTAATTTGTACTGTACATAAAAATTAGCATCAAAATGACGCTGACAAAAAAACGAAATCGGGTGAATAATTTAGCATTTTACAAAACTTGAAAATCTAAAACAGTGCAAATCAAAATATAAAAAGAACTGGAACAGGTTTTCTAAAAGTTTTTGAATTAAAGAAGAAACCCAAAACTATTTATTAATAAATTTTCATAACAATTCGAAAATTTAATTTCTTTTAAACTCATATTATCATTATCATCGACCTTTCTCTAGAATAAGAATTTTTTCGATTACAGTCAACCTCGGTTAATCCAGACAAACTTTTTTCTTTAGAAAATGATCGGATTAATCAATATTCCGAAATATTGATACCTCGGAAATCTTTTAATTTCAAAAATGTCCAGTTTATTAGAAAATTTTTTCATGAAAAATTTTTAAAAAATGCACTTTTTAGACGTAGGAATAACAGTACTATTTTTTGACTAGCTAATTATCAAATAAAAATTTTTCTTCAAATATAACCAATAAGTTTTTCTTATATTGTTGTACTAATTATTATCAAAAAAAATCACACTTTTTTTATTACCGGAATTTTTTTTTCTAGAAAAAAATCATAGTATTTGTAAAATCACAACAAAGAAAACTATTGATATTTCAATTTACATTTTGGTCAAATTAAATTTTCTTACCTTTATTTTTTTTACATAAAAAACATTGTTTAAACGATTTTCAAATTTTTATCAATATATGTGTGCTCTAAAAAAGAAATAATTTAGGTGATATCAATCTTCTTTAAATCTTTTTCTTAAGTTTATGTTTTTTTTTCACAGTTTAATAACCTTTTAATCTCCCTAAATTGCTTATGTGTCAGGTTTTGAGTTTCACTTTTTTTATGTTTATTCAATCTTTACATCCGACTATATTCTATAGAAATCATTTTTTTTCTATGAAAGGAATTTTCTCGCCAAAAGACCCTCTCTGTTTTGAATTACATCCAGCTTACCCAACTTAATTATTATAAAAATCTGTTTAAAAAAATTCAATAACTAAATATTAATTCAGAGCATAAATAATCTTTGAAAAAAATTTGATCAAATATTAAAACTTTTTTGTTTGATTCAGCAAAATAAAAAAAAAGAGCTCTAAACTTGATTTGAATATCCTAAAATAGTTTTTTTTTCTCTTTTTTTTTAATTAAAGAATATAATATTTACTTAGGAAAAATATTTTCTTTGCCAATACTATTTTTGGTTGTGATAAATTGAGATGCATTGATAAATTTTTAATAAGTTAGTCCAGAATAAAAAAGAAATATATTTTAATTCACATTTTTAAAACATATTTTTTTAAAAATCAAAGTAATACTATTTAGAAGAAATTTTATTTTTTTGAAATGAGTATTTTTTGACTTGATATTTGTGATTTTTTTCAAAAATCTAAAAAATCCTTATATTTATGGATTATAAATCAGAAAAAGAAGATACAAAATTTTCTGAAAATATTTTCTGGAATTTTTTTTAATTTAAAAAACTGCTTCATTAATTTTAAAAATATTAAAATCAAATTTAATGATCTCTTCTCGATTTTCTAAATGATTCGAATCATTTTAAAAATTTTTTGACTTGTTGAATGTTTTATGATCATGAGCATTTTGAAAAGCTAAATTACTGATTTTAGAAATTAGATCCTTATATTTATTCACGAATCTTTCATAATGTTTAAAAATGTTTCTGGAAATTTATTAAAATTTTATTGTTCTGGTATGGTTTTTATTGTCTGGTAGCTTGATTTACGGAATTTTACTATTTTTCACTTTGGGAAATAACTTAAAATTTACGTAAAACTACTAATATCAAATCACAACTGTGTTTTTTTTAAATTATCTTTTATTCACATTTTAAAACATATTTTTTATTTTTAAAAATAAAATTTTTAGGAAAAATTTATTCATTAGAAATGATAATTTTTTTATACTTAATATTTGTGATTTTTTTCAAAAATCTTCCTTTTATTTTTGCACTAGGTAAGAAAAGACCATTCGATCCTTTTTAAAGGATTTTACTAAAATTTTATTTTGTAAACAAAGTTTTTGCCAGTAGTTCAAAGAATAATTTTATAAATATTTGGAACGAATATGGAATTGTCAAAACTATCAATACAACTCATTATGATGGTATATTCTCAATAGAGCTGATAAAGGAAGATATCATAGTGACTGGAGGATCTATTTCTTTATCGATTTATGATTATAAAAATAACTTTTTACTTGCTTATATTCACATAACCGATGGTCCTGTAAGCTTCGTGCGTTCACTGAATTCAACTTATTTTTTAGTTGCTACCAAGAAAGATATGTTTTTGTACACGACAGCTGGATTTAATGTTAAAAATAAGTAAATATATAAATAAATTTTTTAAAAAAATTATTTTATATAAATTATTTTTATTTATTTATAAAAAAATTTATATTTTTCTAAAATTGCTTCTATTAATGTATTTAAAAAACTATTGAGAATAAATCTTAATTCATTGAATTTAACAAATCGTTTAGACAATTCGTTAGAAAAAATTGGTCGTAATAATTTTCGACAAATAGCATTCACGAAAATATTAGAATTTATGATTACTCTTGAAAGGGCATGATTGAAGAATAACGCGGAAACAGTCTTTATTATAGATATCGAATAAGTTTTATAAATATTCTGAATTGTCTCGACGAGCTGATCACTAATCTGTGGTCGATTTGACTTTGACCCCGTTTATTTCAAAAGATCCAAAAAAGGGTGGTTTTTCTTCACTAAGATTTCGTTTTTTTACAAAAATAAAATTAAAAATGAATTTTTTGGACAAAATTATAATAGGAAAAATTTTTTTGATCAAAAAATTGGAATATAATCTAATACTTTTAAAAGGTAGATTCAATTTCGAAACTTCGAAATTACAGTAATTGAAGAAGTGTCTTTTTCAGACCTTTATAATGGAGCAAAGCAAAATTGTTACACTTTTTACAGTACAATCCGAAACAAAGTTAATGAAAACATAAACAATTTTTAAAAAGACCATACCCAAAACTGACACAGAAACGAAACAAAAGCAACACAACACATTTTAAAACATGTTTTTTTTAAAAACAAAAACAATTCAGGATAATAAGAAAAAATAAAGCTTTTTTTTTTAAAGATTGGGCGAGAAAAAAGAAGAAAGTTAAAATAAGAGTAGAGCAGATATTAAAAAAAAAACTTCCAAAATGAATCGAATAAAATATTTATGCTTATGTTTCGATTTGGTTTTGTTTTGTGTATGTTCTGTATAAACAGTGTTTAAACAGGTCGTTAACTTTGTTTTGGATTGTACTGTGGCAATTTACAGAATTATTTAATCAATTCTTGTTTAAAATTTATATTTTTTTTAAGAAAATAACTTTTACGAAATAGCAAATACAAAAGAATATTTTTTAAATTTTAATTAAGATTTGGAAGTCATTCAAGTCAAATAATGGGTTTTGTAGTTAATAAGTTATCAAATACAATAACAAGCAGTGATAGAACTTCAGTGCAAACATATAATTTAGATTTATTAATTTTTAAGTCGTCAAGTATTTCTACATATAAAATTGAACTTATAAATAATAATAATTTGGTGATCGCTAATACCAACAATATTAATATCCATGATTCAAGTTTAAACCAAATAAAAACATTATCTCTAAGTGATCAAGTAAGTATCATAAAATATATAACAAGTAACAGATTGTTAGCCTGTGGTACAATTACAGGGAAATTAATTATCTCTAATACACTTACATGGTATTTAATAAAAAGTATGCATATATTTATAGTGGTGAAGTTACAGCGATTGAAGAAGTCTCTTCTGAATTGATAGCAACTGGTTCAAAGGACAAAACCATTAGGTTATTGAACATTAACACTTTTTCTATGGTTAAAACATTTTATACAGATGAAATATTGGTTTTAAAGTCTTTAAACACAATTGCTTATAATTCCTTTGAAGAAGTTTCATCATCTAGCGGCTATCTTTCGAATACAATTACTTCATATAAAGATCGAGGTAGTGATAATTTAACAACTTCATTGGAAATACAAAGCTCGATTTCAGATTCTGTAAGTGATAGAATTTTTTTGCCAGAAAAAGTTTTTTCGAACGGTTTTTATTTGATAAAATCAAAAAGTTCCATATCATTAGTTCATGATTTATGTTTAATAGCATCAAGAGGTGAAATTAATAAATTGAGGTGTTTTGATTTCTGTTCAAGAGATCTCGTTTGCAAATATGTAGTTTATGAAGAAATTCAAAAATCATGCAGGATTTATTAAGATTTAACAACACCAATAGTGTTTGATAATGCTGAGAACTCAAAAGTTTATTCAAGATTATAAATAGTTTTTATAGTCTTTAAAAAAAAATTTATTTGTACTCAAAGTACTAATGAACTTTTTTTTTTGAAAAACTAAAATAATTTAATTTGAACTTTTGTATTATTTCATATATGAAAATAACTATTAAAAAATAATAATATTTAGACAAAAAAGAATTTCTTCATTTTTTAAAGTTAATTTCTTTTCAATCATTATGCTAAAACTCATTTGATAAAGTTAAAATATCTCCGTTCTTGGTTCTTGAACCGCCTAAAATATCTTGATATTCTTCTGTTTTTTTTTTTAAAACGTTAAAACTTCAAACTTACACCCACTCATCTTTGATTAGCCCAATTTTTGATCAGCGAAAATTTATTAACCAAATATTACATGACAGGATAAATTTTTTTTGTCGGATTTTCTTACGTAGAAGAGGACGCTCAATAACGTAGAAATTAAAATTTGCATTAATTCAATTATTTAAAAAAATTAAAATTAAAATAGTTGATGCAATTACATAAAATTGCAAACCTTTCCACTAAAAATCATACGTTTCAAATTTAAAATACAGTAGTGATTAATAACATTTTAAATGTTATCGAACGTTATATAACGTTATCGAATTTTTTGAAATTTGTTATTTTTTTTAAATGAAAAAATCGAATCTTTTTTACCTGAATATATATAGGAAACGTTATGAAACGTTATATAACGTTATATAATGTTCAGGTAAAAAAGATTCGATTTTTCATGGCTCAAGATATTTTTTTTTAAATTAATTGCTGTGACAGGATTAGGTAACAAAATAATTTACAATTGATAAAATCAAATTCAAAAAAGTTGTAGCCTTCTTTTTTTTTTATGAAACAAATACCATAATGCCTTGCAAACAAATGCATGCATTAGAAATAAAAATTTTAAGAATAAAAATACAAAAAAAGCTATTTTTAAAGCGATTGAAAAAACGTAAAAATAATCAAAATATGATTTAATACTGTTGATTAGGTTCTTTATTAGAATATGTGTCGAAAAATTAAAAATTCTTTTTATTGAGATGCTTTAAAATTTTACTAATTAATTGTTAAAAAAAGTTGAGACAAATATTTAGACAATTTAATATCTAATTTTAAATTGTACCGTATTACCTTGCAGAGGAAAAGCGACATCAGAATTTGAAATTTCGAGTTTTGTCATACTCGTTAGACAAGGAAAAATGAATTTTTTTTAAAGATAAATGCAGCATTTATGACTGAAATTTTTGAAATAAAGGTCGCATCACAGATTCCTGAAAAAAAAATTGAATATTTAACATAAAAAGTTGAAAAATGAACAGATATTTAACTTTAACTTTTTAGGAACAAGTGTTCGTAATTTTTTTAAGGGTTTTTATAGTAGATTCTAATTAAGATGAATTCCTTATTTTTTGAATTTGTTTATCAATGTGACTTATATCTAAAATAAATAGTAATAATTATATAATTTGGGAAAAAGGAAATTAGTTTGAAATATGATTTATAAACTTAAAATTAAACTAAATAAAAAAAATAACATTCATAAGAAATTTACAAATGCTTCTAAAGATTAATTTTAAAAATGCCTAAAAAACTAAGCTCGGTAATTGAGGAAAGTTTATTAAGCTCAACTAGCCATGGTATCCCAAACATAATTCGATCTGATAGATCTACGCTTCGATTTATGTGGATTTTTTTCACCGTGATATCAACTAGTTTGTGCAGCTATATGATAGTTCAAAGTATAATGAACTACTTTAGTTATGAAACAACAAGTAAAATTCAAATAAAAACGGAAACAAGTTCAATTTTTCCAGCAATTACAATTTGTAATATAAATTTTTTCACTAGTACCTATTCAGCTGAATTTATAAAAAATTTATCGTTTGAGATACCGTCATATTCTTATTTTGATTATGATAAATATTACACGATAAGGCACATAATTTCAACAAGCGAAAATTTAATGTCTAACTCTTATAAATTTGGGGATTCATTGGAGAAATTAATCTTGAATTGTCATTTATTGACAATTGATTGTAAAAATAAAGAATACTGGAATTATTACTATCATCAATTTTATGGTAATTGTTACCAAATAAACACCAAGAAAGAGAATTTAATACGAGTAAGTCAAACTGGATGGTATAATGCTTTAAATATTGTTCTAAATATTAGCCTTGCTGATGGACTTGAAGGTTTATTAAGTAGTTTTGGTGCTGTTGTTATGATACATAATCAAACAACGAGTCCACTTTCTACCGATGCGTTTTCAGTATCCCCTGGTATAGAGACAAGCATAGCTATATCGAGACAATTTAGATCAAGTTTACCAAAGCCATATTCGAATTGTGATGGCGATACAAGTAATCCGAATGCATTCAATTCAAAATTATTTAAATTGATTACTTCAAGAAATATTAGTTACAATCAAAAATTATGCATTGATCTTTGTTTTCAAGATTTAATTATTCAAGAATGTCAATGTTATTATGTTAGTTTTCCTTTTTTCGGTGACAAATCTATCAATCCATGTTACAACAATACACAGTATGAATGTTTTGATTCTAAATTCGGAAATAATTTCAAAGACTCAAGCATTGTAAATGAAATTTGTCAACCACAATGTCCTTTGGAGTGTCAAAATATGAATTACAAAATATTTTATTCATTTAACGATTTTATAAATGAAAAAAATAACGATGATTTGAACAATTTTTTTAATTTTACAGGAACAAATAGACGTCACATGAAAAAAGATTTAATATCATTATATTTTTATTATGAAAGTTTGAGTTATGAAGAAATATCAGAAAAAGAGAGTATTGACTTAGTTGGTTTATTGTCTAATTTAGGTGGTATCGCTGGTCTTTTTCTTGGTATTAGTTTTCTCAGTCTAGTTGAAATAATTGAAATTGCTTTTCAAATATTACATTTCTATGTTACGTGAAAGAAAATTAACTTCACCAATTCAAATTAAAAATTTACTTAAATAAAAATAAAAGTTTTTATTAAAATTAATTAATTTTTAATTATGGTTTTTGTTAGCTGATTTATTAACTTAACATGATAGTTAATCCATTTTCTCTCAACTCAAAAAAATCGATTGTTTAAATTTTAAAAAATTCGAAAACTTATTAAAAAATAAAAAGCTCAGGTAAAATATCCAAAATCGATTTTTTCACATTTTCAAATAGTTTTTTTAGATGATGAGATTTTCAAAATCTAAAATTTTTGAAAAAGTAAAACGTCTCAAAGTTTTAATAAGATAAGATAAATATTCAATTTTCAGAAAAATAAAGACTATATCTAGACTTTACATAAATCAAATTTAACGCGGATGCTTGTATATTAAATTAAACACATTTGATCATGAAAGAAATGGAATAGACTCAATAACAAACTTAAATTTGCGGTTTGAGACTAATTAAATAAAATTAAAATTTTTATATCAACACGTTTGGAGACTTTTTTTGAAAATAAATCAAAACCTTTGGTTTATAAAGAAATGAAAATTAAAAGCAAAGTTCATTAGTCTCAAACCGAAGGTTACTTAACCGACGTGGTAATTTAGACGAGGTATTGTGAACGAGACAAGCATTTGACATAGACGTAAGAAGGCGTATAAAGATGACATATGATTTTTAAATTTAAAAAAAATAGATAAGTTGCTATTAACTGAAAATTTAAATTTTAAATATGAATTATCAATTTTGATTAAATGAGAAAATTCTTTGGAAATAAAATTTCTGGAATCGAACAAGAATACCGAAAAGAAATTCAAATAAAAAATATTTTAAATTAGAAAAAATCAAAGGAGAAATATCTAGTTAAATCTAGTTTACTTTTTTAAGTAAATATATTTCTTATGGTTTTAATGTTTACAGAAGTTATTTCAGGATCAGAGGTTGAAAACCTCAGTTAAAGTTAGTTTGCATCTTTTTTCTCGTAAAAAAATAACGCTTGTTAAAAAATAACATAAGATTCGGATTTTCATAGAAAATTAGCCCTAAAACTTGTCTCTGATTATTAGGCAATCAAAATAGGTTCTCTAAATTTTTTAAAATAAAATTGAAAGAACAAATTTGTATACTTTTATAAATTTTTCGACAAATTGACTCGGAGCAAGAACGCGATGGAACTCTGAAAGATCTTAAAACGCATGTGAGCTCTTTATATACTACTCCTTTATAATTTAAAAATTTATTATTAAATAACTGAATTTTTAAGAAAAATTGCTTTTTTTAATAACTAAAAAATAATAATTATAATTCATAACCTAACTATTTGAACTTCTTCGTCTTCACTATATTCCGAATTTGAATTTTCTTCATTTGAGGCCATTTCATCATGTTCAGATTTAATAAATGCTTGTTTAAACTCTTCTAAATCAACATAATTATCTGAGTTTCTATCCATTTGTTTTATAAAATTTACACAGTCATCTTGTATAGAAAACTTAGTCCCCAATTTTTTATTTAAATGGTCCAATGCTGCTTTCGCTTCCAAAATTGATATTTTCTTATCATTATTACGGTCTAAAATTTCGAATAAATTTGTAACTATATTCAAAAAATGTTCATCTTCATATGACCGAGCTCTCTCTTTAACAATAAACATACTTTTATAGTTGACACAATCCAAATTAGACTCACACTCACACAAAAAATCTTTAATCGATTTCAAATGTTTAATACTTATTTCGGAATTGAACGATTTCGATATGATATCAGCCCATATATCTGTTTGAACAAAACCATTATTTTTACTATCAAAAATTTTAAATTCTTGCATTAAAATGTCTTCTTTGCTACGAATTAATTTCTTAAATTGCTTCAATAAATAATTATTACGCTTATAAATTAGACTTGAAAAATCTCCATTTATATTCTTATACGAATAAACTTCAAATGATGGTTCCTTAGTCAAAAATTTAAAAATACTACCAAAATTATTACCACCACAATAAAACGAAGCTGAAAATAGGGTAAATAATCTTGAATGATCCTCGCTAAAACCTCTATCTCTAACCTCGTGACTACGAATTATTGCATTGTAAGAATATTTTTTACAAAATTTTTCTGTTATATCATAACCGAATAAAGAGCCGACATTTCTTTGCTTGTTTAAATAGCAACCTTTAAGTTTAGGTGCTGAACGAGGTAAAATTTGACCGTCTTCACTACGAATCGGATCACTCCATAACAAATCACTTATCATTTTATTCTCGTTTTTAAATTTTGAGCTCGAAATTGTAGATGATTCGTAGCGAAAACGGTCTAATTTTGAATTAATAAAATCGAGGTCTAATGAATCACTAATTCCACCATGAACTACAAAATATTTAAATTTAATAACTGTGTTCTCTAGAGAAGTAGCTAAAGGTAAAGCTGAAAATAATTCATTTGCTTTTTTAAAAATAATAGAACCATATTTTCCATACATTTTACGACAACTAGTCAAAAAATTAGGATTAAAATTTTGACTCGAATTCATCGTTATGTCCTCGTGATTACCCCTGTTTAAAAAAACTCGATTAGGTCTAATTAAAAAAGAGTGTAGAATTAATAATAAAACTTCGAGTTGTTTAGAGCCTCGGTCTACATAATCTCCATTGAAAATAAATTTAAAATCGCAACCAGGTATTCCGTATTTTTGAATTATATGGTTTAGATCATTAAAGTTACCGTGTAGATCGCCGACTACGATGCAACCTTGCTCTAAAGGATCGTCCAAAATACATTTTTGAATATTCGGAAATTTTAGTAATTTTTCTTTGGCGTCATTTAGAATTTTTAAAGTGTAAAATGGGTCTAAACATTGATTGTTTTTAAATGATTTTAATAATAGATTAAAATCGTTATCTTCGTATAATAGACCTAAATGAACGCCTGCATAGTCTTTTGAGACTGAATTAGGAATTAGATTTGTGTCTATGGAGAATGCCGTTAAGAGATAGTCGAATAATTCAGCGTTCGATATAAAATCGCGTTCTTGCTCCATTTCAATTATGTCAAGAACTTTAGTTAACGCTTCATTTATTTCCGTATCATCTATAGACTCAATTGAAAGAGACATTTTTAATTAAATTTGGGAGAACAACCACAACCAAAAGTTTTTTGAATATTTTTTTTTTCAAAAAGACGAAAACTAAATTTATAAAATTAAATTATTTATTTTGTTAAAAGTGAATTAACCTAAAAAATATTTCTCCACAACAAAATAAAAAATTAGTAATCATAAAAATAACAAAAATTTTAAAATTTAAATTTTGAATTAATTTTGTTTTTATTTTTTATCTTTTTTAAAATTATTTAATTTTTGTTTTTGTTGTTGTTGTTGTTTTTTTTTAAGAATATTTATTAAATATGGCCTATTTTGAATAAAAGAAACCACTTTATTTTCAGTGCAAGTCTAAGGCTTCTGATCAAAAATTAAAGAAAATTTTAAGTAATAATTTCGAATTTAAATATTTTTTGGTTATTTATTTTTCCTTGTTGCAAAATTTGCCCGCAGAATATTAATTGCATCGTAAAAATTTTGTGGATTTCGTTTTAGATCAGTAGTTTAATATTTTTCTATTATACTATCTTACACGGCTAATAAACATGTTTATTAATTTTAGAGATATATGTTGCGTAATTTAAAATGGTGTGTGATTCCACATAAAATTTGAGAAAATTTTACAATATGCATATTTTATAAAATGCACTTTTAGACTCGAACTCTAAATACTTAAAATATGTTCAAAAATAAAATAAGTTTCCAAAATTTTTTATTTTGCTTGTATGTGCTTCCCATCAAAGATAAAGTTCATGATAAGAATTCTAGAATAAAGTTGTCAGCGTATCGAATCTTTTAACTTAAATCGATCTAAAACTCATAATTACAATGCAGTATCTACAAATGCTTTCATATCTGCTTTCTTAATTTAAGAATTTTTACGGGTATTAACGATTTACATGTTTCAGAAATCTTTTTTTTGGGTAATTCTGAAAATTTACATTTTTTTTACCAGAAACACAAATCACAAATCAATTTTTTATGCATTTTTCCTACTTGAAATTTTCGTTTTACTTACCTTCCCATTTTAATTTATTACAAAATTAGGTTTTTGCTTTAATTTACAGGAAAAATAAAAGATCAAGTCGAAAAACGGAAAGCTATGTTTTGAAGAGGAGAGTCCATAGTATATAAAACTGATTTCTTTTTTTGGCTAGAATAAGTTTCAAGCGAGAAATACGAATTATAAAAACGTGTTTTAACTGATTTTAATCAAAGTTTAATAAAATATTTCGAGTGAAAAAAAAACTCAGTCCAGAAGAGAAATGAAATTTTGAATAATTTATTCAAAGATGATTTCAAAAAAAATTTTTGGAAGTTTTTTAAAATATTTTTTGTACTTAAAATTCTTTAAAAAAGTATCATATATAATTATCAAATTTCTGTTGTCGTTTTAGAGAAAACAAAAAGTCCTATACAAAAACTAATTCAAAATTTGAATTCAGCGTAAAAAATTACCCTAAAAAACAAATTTAAAAAATTTCCAAAAATTTATTTAGCTAAACTACGGTTTATCGTTTGGGGCACCTTACTTTGAACTTTCGAGTGTAATAGTTTTTACATATACCGTAATATCTTGCAAACAAATGCATGAAATACAAATAAAAATTTAAGAATAAATGCGCCAAAAAAGCTATTTTTAAAGCGTTTGGCAAAACGTAAAAATGATCGAAAAATTGTTTAATACTGTTGATTAGGTTCTTTATCAAAATATATGGTAAAAAATAAAAAATTCTTATATTTTGGGGTGCATTAATTTCTAAAGTTTTAGGTTTTAATTCAATGCGTTCCTATATAAGGTATTACGGTAACTAAAATTTAACAAAAAAAATATGAATGAAAACGACCTTAATGAATATTTAAGCATAACGGATACCGGCGGGTCGAAAATAAAATATTTTCAAAAATTTTTTATGTTCACCACATAAGCTTTATTATATATCATAGCCCTGTATGTCCTCTACAAGAAAATATGGTTGGTTAACTCATAGCACCTCCAGGTTCCTTATACTCCTTCCCAAAGTTAGTCTCCTAAAAACTTGGCCTAAATGAGTGAATTCATTCTAAGTGTTATTTCAATACGTGGATTGTCCTCCAGCTTACGAAAATACACGCTTAAATATTCTAAGATTTTAGTTTGGCTGATTTTTCCTGCTTTACTTTGTGTATGAAATCGTGTGAGAAAATCACGATACACTGCATTGTCACCGCAAAATATATCGATCCTTTTCTCTGTGGTTCAATAAAATTTCGGGCTATCGAGAAATCTTGCCAAAAAAAGGTTCATCAACCACGAACGAAATCAACTTTTTTTTCTCACTCCATTCTACTACTCGCTCGGTGTTAATGATTCCTAAAAAAAAATAAGGGATCAGTAAATGAAGAAAGAGTTTTTTTAGTTTTTCTTAATAGGAATTATAGCAAAGTTTCAAGGTTTAACAGGCTAGTGACCTTATCTATTGCTAGACTGAGTAGCCCTTCATTTATTCATAAAAAAGAATAACAATTGATTTAGGTTCCAATTTGGTTCTGGATTAAATACTATTTAATCCAATATGGTTCGGTTGGCGATTAGGACGGCCAAATGAGGGAAAGAAAAATATTTTTATTACGAAAAAAACTGAGAATAATAAAAAAAAATATTTATTTAATTTTAAGAATGTTTCACTAGTTCTTAAAACAAGATAAGTACTAGTGAAATATTGAGTGAGGAGTCACGAAGTAAGTCCGCAACACAATAAAAAGAGATAGGTGTTATTACCAAAAATTCATGTTATTTAAAAACTTAAAAAATTTTATTCAGACCTAGATTTTTGGATGTACTTAAAAATAATATAACTTCTTAAATTTTTCGTTAAACTTCTTAAGACAGTCTGAACACATTTGAATTAAGGTTTGCTTAAATCGTCTATTGCTCTGATAATACAAAAAGAAATTAAAAACATATGTCAAATAAATTATCATAACAGCCACATTGTCAAGTTGCTTATAATTATTTTTTTTATCCAGATTACTTAGTATATAATATATCAATATTGGTAATCGTCCTGTAATGCAGCATAAACATGTTAAAAATACCATTATTGTTTGCTTTCGTTCAGATTGCTTGATTCGATCATTTCTTGTTTTGACTACATATTTTTTCTCTGTTGATTGCCTAGTGTCTCTTACACTACTTGATATATCTTTAAAAGTAGTTAATTCAGTATTCGAATTTTTCGACTTAAAAAACGCTTTCTTTTTTGAAAGATCATTTTTAAAACAAATAAAAATGAAGATATTTAATAAAATCAAGATACTTAAATTAATACCATCACGAAAAATAAAGCTAGTTACTTCCAGAACAGATTTCAAAGTTGTCTTTGAAAATTGACTTTTTTCAACATTATAAAACTTTTCGTTTTCATTATTGACTATTTTAAACTCGAAAACTTGATAAACAAAAATCAAAGCACTAATTACAAATATAATCAAATTCAAAATTTTGTAATAATTTAGAATTAAAGTTATTCTTAATTTAGAGAATTTTTTACGCAATAGAATTAAACAACATAAAGTGGATAAATTTCTATTCATTATGGCTGATAGTTCCAATATGCTGGAACCGTAAACCATGAAGGCTATAAAATATATTTGGACAAAATGTGTCCTTGACACATGACATGTTCGACAAAAGTAAATTGGCTTGAGTGAAGTAATCAACAAGTCAAGGAGAACATTTAAAGATTCCATTTTTAAGTATTTGTAGAGCAACTCTTTGAATTTAGAATTTGAATAGACTAAAAAACTTAGTGAGTGAAGCAAAAAACCACACAGACCCAAGATCGGACATATATAAGTTAATATTAGGTCATTTTTTTCTTCATAATATTCGCCAGCCATCATGTTTGTACTGCTGAGATTCGAAAAGTTAAAATTATTATATAATAATATCGCCATTATTAATTAATGGGAAAAAAAGACTTCTAAATGATGTTAATCGGCAATTTTTTAAAAATCAAGCCATTCAAAATATGGTGGTGAATTATGGAAAGGGAAGTTTTTTTATGGTCAATATTTATATTTATAAATTAAATATAAAATTCTTAATATTTATAAAAAAATTTTCAAAACTTCTTCAATTTCAATTTAAATTATTGACTTTTAATAAATCGTTTAAAGATAAATATAAATTCTATATTTACTGCTTTTATTTTCTCTAATTTTAAGATGTATAATTTTCAATTTTCTTAATTTACTTAAAATATGAGATTGATAAAATAGTTCAATATCGGCTTTTATCCTAGATACAGCTTTTATTACTTTTGGTAAGCCTAACTTTTTTTTTATACTTTTTCCCCGATTAAAAGATTTTCAAAAAGATATTTTTTATAAAGGGATGAAAAAGTATCCTAAACAAGAATAGAATTCGAATTACTCGAAGCTTTCAGAGTATAATCTTGAAATGAGTATACACTTAATTCAAATTTTCGGAGCGGCAAATATAGACTTAAGTAAAGTTTAGTTCCATATCAGCTTCACCATATAACACAACTTTACCCTCAAAAATAGCCAAATTATTCTTCCTGTTGCGGTTTTACTTCGTGACTCCTTCCACTTATTATTTCACTAGTACTTAACTTATGTTAAGAGCTAGTAAAACATGTTTAAATTAAAATAAAAACTTTTTCTTTTTTCTCAGTTTTTTTCTTGAATAAAATATTAATTTAAAATTTAATATTTTTTCTCAATTAACCGTTCTAACCTCCACAACCGAGCCATATTGGATTTAATCTCATTTAATCCGTAAACGATTTGGAACCTAAATTAATTAAAATAAATTAAAGAATAAATAAACCGTGAGTCTTTGTCATAAGCGACATAGAAATACAACATCCCTAACAAAAATTAGTTATGTTTTTGTTTCATTATAAAAGTAAGCTTTAGTGATAAATTTGAGATGAGTAGCTTAGTTTCCCAATTAGAATTAATAAAATCATGATGCAACATAAATTCAAAGCTTTTTTGTTGCATCTTAAAGCAAATTTATTACATGATATTTTTACTCGTTTTATTTTAAATTATTTTTTTATATTTTTCATTATACAGTGGTGTTCTGATTTTTGTAAATTTAGTAAATTTTGGTAAAAAATTGTAAAATTAAGTAAATAATCGTAAAAAAATGTAAAATTATTTAAATCGTTTGTTTTTTAGAGAAGGTTTCAATTTTAACCACTTTTCAACAATTAATATTTAGAAAGAAAACTGTAAAGATGAACAACGATATATCTTAATCCTTTAAAAACTAAATTTTTGGGTTTTTTTTTGTTCCTCAAAATTTCAAACGAAAGGTTAGCAAAGGATAAAAAAAAATCTAAAATGTGTTAGATTTTACAAATAAGGTATTAAACTATAAAGAGAGGAAAAATAGATCGTTAAAAACAAACGATTTAAATAATTTTTCATTTTTTTACGATTATTTACTTAATTTTACAATTTTTTACCAAAATTTACTAAATTTTACGTAAAAAAAGGCAAAGTAAAAATTTTGCTCATTTTTCAATTTTCATTTTTGCTCAAATATTAAAATATAATTTTGAAAATTTGCATTTTTGCATTTTTTAAAAATTAGTAAAATTATATTTTATTTTATTATAATAGAAGGTGCTTTTTTGTATACTTCCAATAAAATAAAATAAAATTATTTTTCTAAAACACTAACTAATTCATTTTAACTATGAAGATTTCTAGTTGCTTGAATTTGAAAATATAGAAGCTAAGGAATTTTAAGACTTAATTTTAAATCAAAATCAAATCCTTAAAATTTACAGTGTAATAATTATATGATCATTAGAATTTATCAAATTTTACTATTTCTTAAGCAAAATACCCTAATATTCCGACATTTTATATCGTTAATTTTATTAAATTTCTGATATTCTACTTAAAATATTGTAAGAAAATGTAAAAAATAGGAAAATTGAAAAAGGCTGAAGAAAAACCAAATTTTCCACTTTTACGATTTTCAATTTTCAATTTTGAAGTTTTTTTTAAAAAAAATTTTTAACCTTTTTTCAATATTTTACGTAAAAATCTGTAAATAATAGTAAAATATCCCAAAATAGGTGAACTTAGTTCACCTACCTTGTTTAAGGTATTTGCATAAATTATCATAGTTCACTTATTAGAGAATAGCCAAATATTTTTTTAGAAGTATCAAATCAGTGATTGATTTGAATGGCATATCTTTTGAAAAAAAAATAAAAATCTTAAATATTTTTTTTATTGATAAAATTATTTATCAGATAGAATTTGTTTTTTTTTTATAAAATAATTCATTGAATTTACTATTGATGAGGGGATTTCGATTTATACCGATAAATCGAGCGCTCATTTAAAAGTCCAAATCGATCGATCTTAATGTCTGAAATCGCGATTAATTTATAGATTGAAATTAACTTTCTAAATACTAAAAAACAAAAATTTTTTCAAAAATTGGCGATCAAAAAATCACAATTACTCACTTCATATATACGGCACTTGCCTCGAAAAAGTGGCATTACCATTACAATTTTCGAAAAAATTCCTTTTATAAAATTTGTTTTTTCGAAATATTTTCTTTAAAATTTTTTTTTGACAAAAAATCGGTAAAAAATTTGAAAAAATTTTTCGGAAAATTGTAATGGTAACGGTAATGGTAATGCCACTTTTTCAAGGCAAGTGCCGTATACTTTAAAGATCAAATTTAAGTCGTTTTTTGGGACAATTTTCTTACGGTTTGAAGAACTTTTAAGCTCAAATCTGAGAATTGAAAAATCGTTTAGGCTAAATATACATTTAATAAAGAATTTATTTTATTTTGTAGTTAAAAAAAACATTTAAGATTCTCGATTTTAATCGACGACAAATCGGAATTACCATTTAAAAAATAGAAATCGGTCGATTTCAAAGATCTTGAAATCGCCGCATCATTATAATTTACTCAATTTTTAGTCGTTCCCCGTTGTAAAATTATATAAAAGAAATTGAAAGGCTTACTTAAGAAAAACAGACAATAAACACTGTTGTTCTTTCAGTGTTTTTACTCAAAAAAAAATTCTTATTTTATTTTACGGGATAAAACAATCCTTAAACGCTGTTTTAACAGGGTTTTTAATTTTTTTTAGGTATTTAAATTACAGCACTAATCGAAACTAAAATCTTAAACATATTTTTTTTTATTTTTTATTCTCTCGCTGAAGTAACAAAGGCTTTTAAAATATAAGATTCAAAGAGACAGACAATTTTTGTTACAAAAAATAAATCGATGTTTCATTTTCCAAAAATTAATAATAATATTCTGGAAATTCTATGAATCGGTTTTAATTAGAGAATGAGAAATTTTACTAAATTGATCAAAAAAAAAATTACTTTTATTAAAATTTTGAAGGATTTTCAGGAAATTATCAATATAAGTAAAAAAAGTTTTCGGTATCGCAGAGATACTATAGGTCGCCAAGACCATAACTAATATGTCATTATAAATTATAAGTTTTCATATTTTTTGTTAAAAATAGTTTAAAATAATTAAAATTTTGAAATATTAAAGATAAAAATTGAACAAAAACACTAAAAATAAACAAAATTAAAATCGTAAAATTAAATAATCCTTTGAAAACGATCAGGAACCATAAGTTTAAGAATAGAATGCGATTTTATCGAATTAATTAAAATCATTTAAGATTAAGACTATAAATTGTATTTTAAATTGTTAACAAAAAGATATCCACCCAGAGTCGACATTAAATTGAAGCGCTGATTATCTTTTAAATAAACTGTTGAACAAAATGAATCGAAAAAAATTAATAAGTTGATAATTTTGATTTTTATATGATCTTGTCTCGATTAAGATTTCAGTCTAGTTAAAAATTTCAAAATTTCAGTTTGATGTTTTAAATAGTGTTAGTGTTAGTTTACGGTTGAGATATTTTAAGATGACTACCATGTCCAATACTTTCTTCGTTAAGTCAATAATTTGGGAGCTATTTATTAGCAGCTTAATTACATGATCATCCGTTTGGGATTCGGTTGGCCGCCAATTGACCGCGTGAACGGTCGCGATCACTAATATTAACAGCAGATATAAAATAGCTTTTTAATGCTTATCATCAAAATTTGGAGTATAGAAGTCAAATGGCGCATGAACCCAGATGTTTGAAATCAGCATTTAATACCTTTTGTTGTAATTTAAAATCAAAGGAGAAAGGATTTTTAGTTAAGGCTAACAAGCAACTAGAAATCTTCATAGTTAAAATGAATTAGTTAGTTTTTTGGAAAAATAATTTTATTTTATTTTATTGGAAGTATATAAAAAAGCACCTTCTATTATAATAAAATAAAATATAATTTTATTAATTTTTAAAAAATGCAAAAATGCAAATTTTCAAAATTATATTTTAATATTTGAGCGAAAATGAAAATTGAAAAATGAGCAAAATTTTTACTTTGCCGTAAAAAAAGGTAAAAAATGGTAAATTTTTTCTATTCGAATTTTTTAAAATGAATTTTTAAAAATAGGAAAATATTGGAAAATTTTGAAATTTTTTGGCCCTTTTTGATTTTACGTAAATTTACCTTTTTTTATAAAAAATATTTACGTAAATTTACGTAAAAAAAGGTAAAATTACGTAAATTTACGTAATTTTACGAAAATTTACGTAGAATACAAAAATCAAAACACCACTGTATGTTTGCAATGAGTTTGGTTTAATATTTAAAATGTGTTTTAATATTATTTATAGATCATAACAATTTAGGATTTAGGAAGATTTTCTCAATAGTTAGCAAATTTTTAAGAAATAAGATTAATTTAATTATTTAAAATAAATATAAGATTTAGTATCTAATAAAATTTATAAAAGTAATTTTTAATTAAAATTTTTATCTTTACTAAACTTTTGATTTCAACAAAAAATCATTCCTAATTAAAATCAAAAATTTCTTTAAAAAAAAATTAAAAAACACTGTAAATATTTATAATAAAAAAAAGGTATTTACAAATAAATTAAGCAATTTAAACAAATGAGCTATAAAAAAAATAAAAAAAAATCTTAATCTTAAATTTGTAAAAATTTAAAAAATAAACTCGAAAATAAAAATAAAACACTGTTTAGTTTTAAAGCTTGCTTAGAACTAGTCAATTGATCATAAGATAAAATTCTTTCTTTTTTATTATTATTCTTAATATCAAGATAATATTTCGATTCAATGCGATCATATTTACACTTGTATACACCTTTATGTCGTTCAGTTAAATCTCTTATTTTCAAACGACTCAATGTTAAATTTTGAAATTTTTCATTTACTATTGAGAAAAATTCACTATTCTCTGTGGATTTCTTTTTGATGTGTATGAAACTATCATTCTCAAAAATGCTTTCGAAACTTGCATGTCGTTTTTTATCCAATGGATATTTACGATCTTGATAAACTGTTAGTTTTTTATCGTTAAAAAACCAATTGAGTTCAAAGCGTTTGGGAAGATTTTTAACTTGACATACTAATTCGAACTTTTCGCCTAAACGAGCATTTTTACTACTGACTTCTATTCTAGGCAAAGTTAGTACCTCGAGTTTTATGTAATTTATTTGAGTTGGTTTTGTCGGTAGTTGACATTCGTACCATCCTGAATCTGAATTGTGTAGCTTTCTAATTTCTAAATTATGTATTGTTATTTTTTTGGAATTTTCTGAAAATTGTTGATCCGATGAATTTGTTAAAACTCTAATTCGATAATTGTTTTCAAGTTGAGTTCCTCCGACTGTTAAAACTGTTTGATTTCTTTCACCGCGTCGTCCATATTGCCATATAACTGGTAATTCTGAAGGTAGACTCTCAATTTCACATGGTAGTATTACTGTATGATGCTCATATGATGTTATAAATACTTCTTTTGTTAAAATTCTTGGCGTTTCTTGAGATGAAACTTTTTCTTCAAGGAAAAATTTATAAAAAATTTAATAAATAATTTCGATAGAAATTTAAGCATTTATAAATAGTTTAGAATTTGGTTAGTTTCAAGAATTTATATGATTAAAAATAAGGTTAACTGAATTTTTTGATCAATGCTCTCAATTCGCTCAATTCAAAACAAAAAGACACAATTATTTTAATATAAAAAAATGGAGTACATGTATTTAAAAAAAAATTTTAATTTTTTAATTGCATAAAAATTTAAAATTTTTGAATTGAGCGAATCGAGCGAATTGGTCAAAAACTTCAGTTTACCTAAAAATAATTATTTTCTCTAAAAATTAAATTTAGAGTGGGTCTTTTTATTTAAAAAAAAGACCTACAATGAAATTTTACTTAATAAGTTCAAAATTATCGTATTAATATTAATTTTAGATTTCCTAAGAGTTTTTGTGGCTTAGTTGGTGAGTCACTCGTCAACGAGATGCGAGAGTCCTGTATCGATAGTCGTTAGCTGTGGTTTGTTTTTAAAAAATTAAAAAAAAAATTACGCATAGACAACATCCAATCCACAAAGCTCTTATAAAAAATTATGCAAAAATTTGATGATTTCAATATCAACATTAAAAACGAAAAGATTAAATTTAAAAAAATAAAAAAAAATTAAAGGCAGCAAGACTCGAACTTGGTAATTCAATAAAAATGAAAGAAAAAATTTGAAATTATAACTTTTGAACGGAAAGCGATAAAGCTATTCTGTAAATTGCTACAAAGTGTAACAATTTTGCTACACCCAAAAATACTGGCCTGCAAAAAGTCTGTAACAATGCAAATTTTGCACGCTATTTAAAAAGGTTATAGATGCAATCTGCAGCGTTTTTGCAGACCTATATTTTTGGGTTTAGCAAAATTGTTACACTTTGTAGCAATTTACAGAATAGCTTTATCGCTTTCCGTTCAAAAGTTATTTAAATTTGCATGAATTGAAATGACGAATTGAAATTTACTTTTCAAAGCCAAAATATTCTACCTTTAAAAATTTTCTTTAAAAAAATGAATATTGATACAAATATTGTAGGCAGAATATTAGGATCTTTATATTACCCAATTTTTTTTTTAGTTTAAAAAAGTCCTTATTATTCTACCTTGAATATTTGAGTAGAGAAAAAGGGGTGTATTCCCTATTAGTTTATAAATTTTAGTCCCAAGATAGTGTGAATGTGTCCGAAACCTTACTTTGAAAAAATATAGTTTCAAAATAATAAAAAATTTTAAAATTGATTTCAAAAAAAAACTTACTATTCAAAAGTACAGTAGCAATTGTAATCAAAATTAAAACATTTAAACGAGTTTTTTTCCATTTTGGGATCATATTAAAAATTAAAATTGTCATTTTAGATTGTATCTTTTCTACTTTTATTTATCTATATCTAAATTTGAAAAAAAAAAAAAAAATATTGAGATATTAGAAGATCTTAAAGAATTTATTTTTCTTTAAAAAAGAATTTAATTTAAAAATTTGAAATTAAACAGATTTGAATAATTTTGCTTAGAATCCTTGAGCAAAATTAGTTATTGTTAAATATTGCAAATATTTTTACAATAAAAAAGAAACACTTTTTTTTCGAATCTGGCTATCATCTCTAACTAAATTTTGATTTAAGTATGAAAGTAAATTTTTAGAATAAAATCATCGAAATTCTTTTTTTTTACTAAATACAAACATATTTCCAATACTTTGACTTGGTTCATTTAATTTGTAATTCTTTTAGAAAAATACCTTATAATTTTGTGGATTAAACATCCGTACAAGAAAAAAAAAATTTAATCTCAAATAGAAAAATTTATTTTTTTAATTTTTTACAATTATCCGTTAAGTCTAGGCTTACGAGAATGAGATGCCTAAAAAGAATTTCAAATCAAAATAAATTTTTGAAATTTTGATTAATTCTTTAGAGAAAAGAAGAAGCAACAACAAAAAAAAAACAATAAAACTAGTCATTCATACCGTAATCTCAAATTCCTGTTTAATATTACCAAATTTTAAAATTTTTCTTAAGAGAATGATATTTAATTGTTTAGCTTTTTTTTTTAAAAGGCATAAGTTAAGTCTTTCTGAATATAATTATGAAAAAATATTATATACCACACAGTGGTTAAATACCTAAGATGAAAATCGGTAAATCAAAACTTCCACGCACGAAAATTGGCAAGTTGTGGGTGCGGAAGATTCGACATTTCTCCTATTTTTTCATGTATTATAAAAAAAGTTAAATTAAAGTTAAAGAAAAAATATTTTTCAGTAATCTTTTATCATAAAAAAAGGGGCACTGTGCACACTGTAAATATTTTAGGCAGTAAAAAGCAACAGGCGTAAAAGCTTGTAAGACGCTTTTATGTGAAAAAAATTTTCATAAAACAGTAAATGACCGTAAGAGTGAAATTTTTTAATTCTTTTTTTATCCACTTTCTCATAAAAGCGTCTTAAAAATTGGCGAATTTCCACCTAAAAAAATTACAGTGCAGTTAATTTCATCATTTCGATTCATTCAAATTGCTTTAATTTTTGAACAGGCAGTGATAAACTTATTCTGTAATCTACTAGGTCTGTAAAAACTCTGTATCTTTGAAAAATTTGCACGCCACTGGAAAATGTTAGGCTATGTGAATTTCTGTTACAAAAATTTATTTTACAAAAATATAAACACTATAACTTTTTTTGTAAATGGAATAAATTTATTCTGTAAATTGTACCAGAATGTACACGATTTGTAATTTGTTATCCAGTCTCTACAAACTCTCTGCCAAAATTGCACAAAATATTTTCTAATCCTTTTTAATGACGTGTATTTTCCGCTGTCATATTTTTTTAATTAGATTTTTTATAAATTTTTGAAAGTGATACGATTTTTTGCCTGTTTAACCCTAACTTTTATAAATAAAATAAATATTATGGCTTTAATGTCGGAAAAGACGATTTAGAAGTAGAGACTAAATTGAAACGTCCACTTGAAACTTCATTTAACCATGAGTTTTATAAACAATAAACACTAAATAATATTCAAATTGAAAAAAAAAATTGTTTATTAGAAAAATTTTATAAGCAAAATTTAAAATGATAAATTAATTTGAAAAAAAATAATTAAATCTTTTTTTTTATTTAGAGTTAAATTCTTCAAGAAGCGTAACACTAAATAAAAAAAGAAAATACCAAGAACAAAACTAAAAAGTATCTGTTAATAAGTGTTTATAAATTTCAAATTAATAATAATAATAAAAGGCTCATCTTCAAGACACATTGATTAAACTAGATTTGAATTGAATTTTTACAATAAAACAAAAAGAAAAATATTCAAAACAAATCTGTTTATTTATTTATTTATTTATTTATTTATTAATCGCTTAAGTGTTTATAGAGAGAAAAAAATTTTTTTTTTTCTTAAAAAATAAAATTAATTTTTATTAATTTTGATTTAATTTTATTTTTTAATTAAAAAAAAAATAAAATTGAAATTTTTTTTTTGAATCAAATTTCAATTTTATTTCTAATCCTCTCAATAATAAACATTTTATTCGTCTTAAACGATTATTTACTTCTGTATTAAGTAGTAGCCGTGAAATTGTATCAATTTCAAATTTATTTCAATTTTTTTTTTTTTTCTTTGGCTCAGAAAAATCACGAGTCTAAATCAATCACCAACATTTAAACAACAACAAAAATTTTGAATAAGGTAGTTATAATTGATATAGAAGCATGATAATCTCAAGGATTCTCAACTTTTTTTCTTTTATTAAGATTAAAAATTATCTTTTTTTTAATTTTTTTATTTAGAGAAATTTCTAGTTAGACTAGCCTTAAGCTAAAAAAAATTGATAACCATGAGATTAAGTTTTTCTTCTGTTGATAGGATCCTTTTTTTATATCTTTAATTACATGTACCTTAAAGTTGTTGTCGTATTCGTGAGGATTTAGCATCGAAAGAATTATCTGTAGATGTGTTGAAATTTGATAGTAAATTTTTGATTCTATTTTAAATATAATTTTGAAATTTTTTTTTCTCCTAAATCTACATTATATTCTAGACTTTAAATTTTTTAGCTGAAAAATTGTCTATTATTTGGATGCTTTTTTGGTGAAAACGGAGATTCTAAATTAATTCAAAATTTTTTCTTAGTTTAAAAAAAATAAATTGGCTGAGTGGATCGTATGTCCGTCTGATGAGAGCTAAGAAGCCCGAAACGCGTCGTGGATTTGATCCTCGGTGGCTGTAACATTTTTCTAGAAACAAAAAAAATATCGTTAAATAGAAATTTACAGTAAAAGAACCTCATTTTGCCGCCGTAAAAGCCTATTCAAAAATTATACTCTATTCCCTGATGATTTTTTTAAGACACGACTACACAATTCAGTACAAAGCTAACGAAAAATGGACAATTTTGTGTAAACAGATCCAAAACATTTTCGAAACAAAAACGACACAGAACATAAACATTTATAAACATGCTTTAATACAAATCGAAGCAAAAACATTAGAAAGAAAAATCGATCATTTTTAGATTATGTTGCATGTTTTTAAAATGTTTTGTGTTGTCTTTTGCTCAAACAGTGTTTAGACGGATTGTTAATTTTGTTTAAAAAAGGTTTTAAACAAACTATAATTTTTTTTTATTACAAGAGTTTACGCCTTATTTCTTTAAACTTAAAAATTCTATATTAATATCTTTATCTACTATCTTATAAGGAATAAAAGCAACACCAACAAAAAAAACTTGTTAATTTCCCACAGAGTCTAGTTTTAATCTCAAATTAAATTAAATGCTTTTGTTTTTGTTTTAATCACTTACCTATAAACAACAACAAGCGTTAAAATAAAAAATTACAAAAAAAAATAATATTGATTTGTACATATTTCCCTAAGCTAAAATGTTTCGAATAACTCACTTAATTTTTTTATTTTTTTGAAATCCTTAATTAAAAGCTACAAATATTTGATGATGATGATGGTTATATTTTCATCGTCATCATCAAAAATAAAAGATCAATAAAAATAATTAGTATATTCTAACTTTATCGATATTTGATTGATTGACTTATTTCAAAAAAAAAAAACAAAAGGAACACGATGTTCTTTTTTTCAACAAATTCAAGGCTTTAAAAAAAAAAAATATAATTTCGGATACTAAATGATTTCAAAACAGGAGTTATTTAGTAAAGCATTTAATTAGAATGTTTATCGACAATCGTTAGGGATCTCATAAAAATGATTTTAACAATATAAATATTTAGAAATTTTAAAAGTTTTTTTTTAATTTATTCGGACCGTATCGAATTGTTAATATAAATGCAAATTTTTTCTGTTTTTTTCTTAAATAAACCCATGACATGATGATTACTTAATGAATCTCAATATATATATATATATGAGAAGATAACTTCCGTCATTTCTAAGTTTAGTACTAAGCTTAAGTTCTTGAAATACAAGTAAAACCAACTCTTTTGTTCTCTTAAAAATTTTAATTAAATTTCTTTTGAATTTTTTTATTTAAACAATAACACAAAATAAAAAAAAACAAGATTTGTATGTTATTGAAATATTGAACAATAAAATACAAAAAATAAAGATGTGTTTTTTTTGTTTCTAGTGAACTAAAAATTTCATCATTTACTGAAAGTAGACACTTTTTTTAATTAAAAAACTCATGGAGATTTTTTTATTGTTGAATTCTGTTTTTTAAAATGGAACAATTTTCAGTTTTTTTTTTAATTAAAAAAATTGCTCAAAAGTGTCTAAATAATTGGCCTCTGCTTTTGCACTTATGACCTTTTGCTTTTTTAACATAAGGCTACTATGTTATATTTTTTGAGTTTTTTCTCCAGTTTTTTTTGAAAAATCGAACGTTCGAATAAACATTTTTTACAAAAGTATCAACAGATATCTCTTTATCCCTAAGCATTCATTTTTGGTTGAACAATATTGGATCGTTAATAATACAAAATTATTAACGATCCAATATTGCTTAATAATGTATAATTTATTTCTAAGTGAAGGCCTTTGATATAATAGAGCTGAGTGATCCTTACGACAAGTATCGAATTCTTCATATTTAAACTTATTGATACTGCACTGCTCCCGAATTAACGTCGTACGCGTACCCGTACCGTACCCGAACCGTACCCGTACCCGTACTAAAAAAAAAAAATTTTTTTTTTAAATTTTTTAAATTGTAAATTTTTATATAAAAAAAAAAATTTTGCCGTACCGGTAAAAAAAAAAATTTTTTAGATCAACCTTTGACTTAAATAAAATTTAAAAAAAAATTTTTTTTTTAGGACGGGTACGGCAAAATTTTTTTTTTTATTAAAAAATTACAATTTAAAAAAATTAAAAAAAAAATTTTTTTTTTTAGTACGGGTACGGGTACGGTACGGTACGAGTACGGGCACGGGTACGGGTACTGGTACGGGTACTGGTACGAGGACGAGTACGGGTACGGGTACGGTACGGTACGGTACTGGTACGGGTACTGGTACGAGGACGAGTACGGGTACGGTACGGGTACGCGTACGACGTTAATTCGGGAGCAGTGCAGTAACCTTAAAAATATCAGGTTTGACTAAACTAAAATGCATATTTATTTATCCTATTATTAACTAAAAATTATATTTTTTATGTTTTAAAAAAACTTATTTTGACTTTGACTTGAACAAAAAAATTTCAAAAAATATGAACTTGAAGCCTTAAAAAACTTGTAGAGACTTGTTTTTAGAGACTTGTAAACAACTCTGGTCACGACCCATAAGACTATGGATCTAAATTAGTGTTGGGAGTCGATTTCAGTCGACTTGACGATTTTTTTCAAAAATAAAATGATCTTTTTTGAGAAAGCAAAAGGTAGGTGTAATAAAAAAATTAATTGCAAAAAAATGAAATTTTTGTGAATTAACTTGATTTTAGGTTGAAATTTTAAAATTTTGCCATCTTTTTAAGTATTGTGTTATTAAATGACTAATGATTCTTATCAAGGTCATTGAGCTGACCAGTTTGGTATGAAAAAGTTGGTGGTGATTTGTATTTGAGAGAAGAAAATTGATAGATAAAAATGATGTTTTCACAACTGGAGTCGACTTCAGTCAAGTCAACTGGAAGAAAAAGGCCTAGCACCAATCTAATTGAAGAAGTTTTTTTGAAATGTCATATAAAAAAATATTATATAGAAAAACTTTTTATAAACTTTTCAAAAACAATTGGTACATCGGTTCAGGTCCAAAATTTAGTTGAAACAAAAAAGTATTAAAAAAAGAGTCCTCGAATTCAAGTAAGGCACTAATTGGGTCTTGATTTGTGTCAAAACTCCTTAAGTACATAATTTCCAATCTATAGTCTTTTTGTAGTAAAATCGTAGACCAAAAAAATCTAATTGAATTTAACTCTGACATGGGTCTCATTTTTAAAATTAAACTTTTCGCTCTTTACTTAAATCATAACAAAAAAAAATGCACAAGGTATTCAGTAAACAATTAAAATACTTTTTGCTTCAGAATGAATTAAATTAAATAATAAACTTGAGCCACATATTTTTTTTTCTCAACACAAAAATATCGAAAAAATTCTTCGCTCTTTTTGTTTTTCTAATATTTTTCTTCTATTCTCAAATTACAATCTAGATTTGATTGATTTTAATTGAAATAAAAAAGCTTTATAAAACGAACTACGACAACCAAAGACAATAAAATTCAAATTATTTTATTTCAATTAAATTCAATGAAAACTTATATAATTCTTATTTGTTTGTTGAAGGAAGAACTATTTAACTAAAAATATGGCCACTTGAGGAACTTGAAAATTCTTGACAAATAAATAATAACTTTTATTCCCCCTTTTTTTTTTATATATTTTATTGAAATGAAAAAAAAATTTTTTTTTTCTTGGATACAAATAAAAAAGCTGAACTAGTTTTACGAACATTTGTTCGATTGAATAGAAAAAAAAAGAACCGACACAAAAATTCAATTAAAAACCTGATGCTTAGAGCATAAGTCTAATATTCTAAGATAAGTCCAGTTTTGTTTATGCAATGTTCAAAACGATGTAAATTCGGAGAGAGAGAGAGAAAACAAAAAGAAATTTTTAATTTATTATTTACTTTAATCTTGAATTAATTGAAGACCTAGAGATGATGCGAAAAGATAATCATAATGTAGTTTAAAAAAAAAGTAAAAATTAATTTTTCTTAGGGACATGTAAAGATTAATCTGATGTTTTATTCTTTTTCGTTGCTGTTTAAAAAAATTTCAATTTTAGGTTAGCTTATCTTTTTTTGTTTCCGGATATATTCAATTTGATTCTTTTATTCAAGGTATTTTTTTTTGGTTTTAAACTAAGGATTCAATTAATTAAGTTTCAAATTTATTTTATTGTTGCAGTAGGAATACATTCAAAATTCATCTGCTTATTTTAATCTCAAATTTTCAAAGGAAAAAAAATATGATTTTATCGAACTATTAAATTACGGCTTTTATTTTAGCAAAGGTCGAATGTTCATCATTTATTCATCAATTTATTCTAAATTAATTTATTTAAATACTACACTACTCCCGATTTAACGACGTATCCGTACTCCAATCATTTTTGCTAGAGTACGCGTACAGGTACGACGTTAATTAGGGTGCAGTAAGTTTTAAATTTTTTTTTGGGAAACATATATGCCAAATAAAGAAAAATGTAAGGGAATAAAACGAGTGTTGTGAGTCCACTGCAGTCGACTGACCATTTTAATAAGTCGACTTAAAATTTTCGAAATTAATAAAAAAATGGGAAAGTTTAATTACAAACTTTTCACCTTCACTTTTTTCATAATAAACTGTTCAACTCACTGGACTTGACAAGAACCAAAATTCATTTAGACTAAAAGATAAAGATGGCAAAATTCTAAGTTAATTCTCAAAAATTCAATTTTTTTTTAATCAAATTTTTTATTACATCTACTTTTCTTGTGAAACAAATCGCGTGAAAGCTGAGATTTTTTTCTACAAGAAACCAAGTGGTCGGAACCTCTCCGGATATTTTTCGAGTCTGTAAGTATAGGTCTCTTTCCTAAGAAAGTTACCGACAAAATACGCTGGTAGAATCAAAAGTTTTTTATTAGACAAGAGACTGAGTCTATCTTTTGCCTAACCCTTTCCTTTTGAATCACTTATGATTAACAATTGTTTAGAGTAATTTATTCCAAATTCAAAATGAAAAGCTTTAAACTATTTTTAAATTCTAGTCTCAGTCTTTTAAGACATTAGCAAAAAATTTTCTAATAATTTCTATTTAGCTAAAAGTAATAATTTAATTGAAAGCCCTTAAGGAACGAAAGAGAAAAAAAGTTGAAAAACTTCAAAAAAATTATATAAACATCAGGGGCATAACAAGAGAAAAGAAAAAAAAAACAAGTTTTTTATTTACTTTAAATAAAAAACAATATTTATGATTTTTTTTCTCTGGTAAAAAAAAACTTTTAAAAATAACCATATTAAATGAAGCCCGCTTTTGACTTAGAAAATTAAAATTTATTCTTAATTTAACTCAAAAAAAATAAACTTGAATTAAAAATTTTTGAAATTTAAAAAAAATATAACAATTTTAAAGTAAAAACTAAACAAGCCATAAAGTTAATTTAGGTATAACATCATCATCATCATCTTCGTCGTCAAAATTGCCTTCAATTTTATGACGATAGACACTATGTAATGAAAATGTTTCATCATTATTTTTTTTATGTGGTAAACTCGATGACATACCACTTTTACGACTTCTTTTACCACTTGTCATATAATCGGAAAATTCACTTGAACGATTATTCGGTGTCTTCGAACCATAATCAATAGTATGTAATGACTCAGTAGTACGAATTCGATCGTATTCATCATTAACTACTAAAGGTTTCTTAACACCCCTGAGTGCAACTAATTGATTTAATTTTAAACACTTACCAAAGCGACAACTAATACAATCAGTTTTATGATAATCATTTTCATTACCAACTTCCATTTCATTTAATTTACTAATATATTTACCATTTTGAATACGAATGGAATCGGCTGTTTTAGGCTTTTTGGCATTTATTGAATAAACATTAATCATATGATGTTGTTTTTTTAAATTACGTACATTACTACCTTTGTTAGTACTGTAGGCTTGTCTATCGAAATGGTCTTTTCTCAAGTCCAATTTTACTCCTGAGCTAAAATTTTCACTTACTGTAACGAATGGACGTGTTAGACTAGCGCTTTTGAATTCGTATTTTAATTTCAAAGTGTTTATACTTTGTGAAAGACTTATTGGTTTACAAGTTTCTGTGATGAATTCCTGGCGTCGTCCTGGTGTGTATCGATGGACTGATGACGAACTCTTAAAATTTAGTTTTTCTTGTGGTGCCTTCAAAAACCCGAAGTCTTTACGCTTTGGTAATAAGACTGGATGGTTCATTATTTTATAAAAAATGTGTGTGTTTTTTGTTTAAATAGAATGGGAAAAACAAAGAAAAATTAAACAAAAAAAAATTTACATTATTTTTTTTTTTTTTATAAAACTTTTTTTTATTTTTTTCAGTAAGTAACTAAAAAAATTAAATTTTATGTTACCTGAAATAAAGCGAGAATAATTAGTGAGAGTTACCTAACAGCTTAAATCAATATATAAAAGAAATAATTTCCGTTTATTTTTTTTAAAAAAGGATTTTTATTTTTGTTGACTAGAAAATTTTCTTTAAGGCGAAAAATCAAGTAATTTCATGTAGAATTTTTAAACATTGATTAGTGTGTGTGTGGATCTGGACTCATCATAAATGTTTTAGAGCAAATTAAAATATTATTTTTAGTTACTAAACGATTTTTGTTTATTTATTACATTTTTTTTTATAAATCAAAAGCAAATAATTTTTAAATAGAAAATTTTTTTAGTGCTTTTTTTTGGAAACCTTCGCTCGAACTATAAACGTCAATTAATTATTATAATGGAATTTATTATTTGTTCTAGGAAAATTAGTTATTTTAATAGAAATAATTCGTTTTAAGCTATGACAGATTTTTTTTTTCGACATGCTTCCTGAAGGTAATTTTATTGAAATTTTCCTAGAATTTTATTGTGTAAGAAACATTTTAAGCCAATTTTACTGTTAAATATTTTTCAATTTTGTAAAATTTTACAAATATTTTTCATTTTGGAGCCATATACTATGAAATTCTTAACTTAGTGTTTGATAAGAGAGATTCTCGAAAAGAATAAATTTAATCATTTGAAGATTTTTCGAATAGAAATTTCTTAGTCTGAAGATAAATTGCTGGAGTTATTGGCATTGTGAATTTTGATACAAAAATAATTAAACTTTAATAAAAAGTTAAAAAAAAATATGATCTCATTCTTATTTAAAACATACTGCCAGTCGATTTTTCGTTATGTCCTAGATAATGTTTTTATCAGTGAAACAAAGCTAAAGGAATTTGATACAAGGCAAAATTTACTTATCAAACAAGTAATTGGTTTGAAAAAATATTCAAAAATGAAAGAGCTCAGAAATGCGATCAACCTTGATTCAGTGAGGGCGCTTTATTGTAAACATAAAATTTTTTTCTTAAGACACATTGAAAAAAACAGCGTGTCAGCTGAGATTTTTAAGTTTCTCAAAGGTCACTATGTCAAATTTGATAGACCAAATACGTCTTTTTGTAGACAGTTAGATATTTTAAGTAAGAAATTATACGTTGATTGCAATAACTACAGTTACAACATTTCACTATCGATTATTGAGCATCATTTCAAATCATTGAACAATGGACTAATCGACTCAATAAATTATATCATAATTATGATAGAAGATTTAATGAATCAAGGAAATGAAGCTTTTTACTTATATAATGAACTTAATTTACTTTTAAATCATGGAAAAAATTTTTTGTTAATTCAATTTTTATTAATTTTATTTATTTTTTTATTCTTACGAATTTTTTTTCTTTTCAATTTTAATTACTTTCAATTGCCCATGGGGCTTAAACTAAATAAATAATAATAATAATAAAAAAACATCTCCGTAAAGAAAAAAATATGCAACTAAATGCAACTTAATGCAAGTTGCAGCTTTTTAGAAATTCTGAAAAAAAATCTGCATTCTGCAGAGAAAAATAAAAATTTTAAAAAAATTATATTTTAAAATCAATATCTTAATTACTCAGATAGCAAAAAGAGTGCAGAACTAAAATATCCAAAAAGACGATTTTAAAATTCAAAAGTGGATTTAATTTAACAAGAATATTTAGTCATACAAATAAAGATAAGAAATTTATGTTAATATTAATTTTTTTTTTGCAGAATGCAGAGATTTTGCAGACTCTCTTATAAGCGGAAACTTATTAAGTTGCACCTAGTTGTATATTTATTTAAGTTTAAATTTTTTTGTCCTGTTTATTTTTTACCAAAATTCAAAATGCAGGAGTTATTTAATTGTTTCCAAACTAATAATTGGTGGTAATTAAAAATCATTGAAAGTGAGAATTTGTGTCTAGGTTTTTTAAAAATTTTTAAAGGACAATGTACAGTGCTTCTACGAAAAGTCCAGAATGGGTTTTTTTACGTAATTTTACGTAAGTTTACGTAATTTTACGTAAGCTTACGTAAGATTACCTCTTCTTACGTAAATTTTAGCCGGTAAGCTTACGTAATTTTACGTAAAATTACGTAATCTTACGTAAAATTACATCATTTCAAGTAAAATACCCTAAAAACGCTTACGGCCAAAAAATTGGCCTTTTTGGTAAGAAAAATTAACTTTTTTGAAATTTTTATAAAAAATTCATTGATTTTCTTTGAGGAGAATTTTACATTTTTTTACGTTTTTTAACGTAAAATTACGTAAAATTATTATTTTTGGTAAAAAATTGTAAAAATTGGTAAAGAGCTACTAGCTCTTTTATTTTTAAGATAAAAAAAAGAATTCTATTAAAATTTGAAGTTGAACAAAAAAATTTATTTAAATTTTATGTGAATTTTTTGACTAATCACCTCCATTTTCTATAATAATATCAATCACTTTAAAGATGGATTCATTTCATAGAAATATTTTTAGATAGTTTATTTTTAATATTTTTAATATTTTTTAATATTTACGTAAGCTTACGTAAAATTACGTAAACTTACGTAAAATTACGTAAAAAAACCCATTCTGGACTTTTCGTAGAAGCACTGTAGCTAAAATTCGACTTTTTTAAATTTAAGTTTTGAGCATAAATTCATTTCTACGTCATTTCACAGTGCTCTTTTACGTCAGAAAATCGGTAAAAAAAATTTATTCTGCCTTAATTAATTACAAGCACTCTTCAAATACCTCATTAACAATTTTTCAAAGAAAATAATATTAAGTTTGCAAAAATAATTTCTAGTGAGACTGGGGATTGAAAAAATTAGGCTTGATAATCGATTAAGACTTATTCGATAAAATCGACTTATTTTGAATTCGATAAAATTTTAACTTACTCGACAATAAGCGATAAAGAAATAAACACTTTCGAAAAAAAGATTTATTTTTCGAAAGCTTGTTGATATTTCTATCTTCTATCGATATAATTTTTGAGCGAAATTTTTTTATTAAATCGAAAAAAACTATCGAATAATGATATCGATCATTTTTTCGATTTAATTTTTGGAATTTAAAAATTAATTTTTTTACATTTATTTTCGATTTAATTTTTAAATAATTGTGAAAAATTAATAAATAATTAGGTCTATCAAAACAATTTTTTTAAGTGTAAAACAAGATTAATTAAAAAGAAAATTATGTTTTATATTGCAAAACCATGGAATTTTTCTTTATAAAATTAATTTCTCTAAGATATAATCGGTTCCTCTCTACGTTTAGCATAAACTCAGCTACTGAAAAAAGACTCTCGGCTAGTACTTAAGTAGCCATTTAACAATTTTGCAGACGTTGCCAAAAGGTGCAGCAAATTTTGCTTCACTATGCAACAATTTTTTTATTACCAAAAGTCCTAAGTGCTTTGCAGAGCGATTTTTGTTGGTCAAAAAATTTGAAAAAAAGAAAATTGACAGAAACTTTAACATGCCGACCAGCTGTTCATCGAATTTATCAGTCCCGACTTTTCCCTTGGATGAGACATAAATATTTAGTAAAATAACTGAAAATAAAAATTGAAACCAATTTTTATAACATAATTTTATTAAATAAATTTTCTAAAAATTTGCTAAGTATAAAATTTATAAAATAAAAAATTTTAAAAATAAATTAAAAATCGATACCTTTAAAATTTGAATAATATAAATCATTTTTATAGAAAGTAAAAGTATGGAAAGTTTTTTTAATAAATAGTCCATGTTAAATGCTTAACTTTTTGATCAGAACTGTTCAAGTAATCCTCAAGGGCTATTCTTGATGCTACAGTCACTTTAGGACATTCATGAAATAATAAATATTTAACTCGACGACAATTAATTAAAATACACTCAATAGACTCATCTGTTATTAAATCACAATGAGCTATGTGTATTTCCTGTATACTCTTGGACACATTCTCTTTAGAAAACATATAAAAAACACCATTATCTGTAACCTTAGAACCTGAAAAATTAATTGATTCTAAATTATTACAATATTTTCCCAATGATACAAACGATTGATCAGTTATTAGCGAACAATTAGCTATGTTTAAATTCTTAAGTTTAGGACATGATTTAGCTATAATATCGATGCATTCATCATCAATTAAAGAACATCGTCTCAGAAGAATTGAAGTAAGAAATTTACAATTTTTGACCAAATTGGATATACCTTAAAAATTAGATAAATTCAATATTTAATCTTCAAAATTAATTTAAAAATACCTTGACCAGTGATTAAAGTTCTTTGAATCGAATGAGAATTAAGATCAATTTTTCTTAAATATTTACATAATGAGATTTTCTCTAAAGCTTTATCACTAAGTTTGTCACATTCACTCAATTCTAGCTCTCGAGTATTTTCATTTAAAAACTTTCAAAATAAAATAATTTAATGAAAAACTTGAAAACAGGCAAGTTGAAAAAAATGAATTACAAATTGAATGTTATCATCGGTTAAAAGTCCTCGTTTACTAAATGTGTTTAGAAGAGATGAAACTAAATTTTTAGGCAATTTTGATATTTGATCTATTTGAAGTTTTTCATTTTTGACCATATTTACAATAAGAGATAAACATCTTACAAAATTGATAATTTTAAATAATTTAAAAAAATTATTAAATTAAATTTGTTTGTTACAATTTTACTAAAGAATCACTACAATTCATTCTTATCATGACTTGACTGTGATCCATTTTTTCTAATAAATGCCTATATCAAAAAGTGTGACATAAAAATTTAATCATCAAAAATATTTTTTGCTTTTGATTTGATCAAATTTATAAATTGAAATGAAAAAGTTTTTTAAATTTTAAATTAATTCATGACAATTATAATTTTTTTTTCTTTATTGGTTAAATTTAGCATAACATTTTTAATTTTTTTCTTAAATACTTGAATATTTAATTACCATAACAACAGTTAAATTAATATTCATTTTAAATAAAACAGAACCGGACATAAAAAAATTTTTATAGCATGCTATGAAATAATCTGCTATGAACTTTTTCACAGATGCTATGAAAAATTTTCCTTTTGCTTTGAAAAAAATTATGCGATATTTCAGCTTTGTACTGTAGCAAAAAGATTTAAGAACCAAAATATTTAAAAAGAAGCTTTTCGTATTCAAAAGTAAACTTAGTTGATTTATTTCATCATAAAGAAAATTTAGTCATACAAATAAAGCTGATATATTTAAGTTTGATTAAAAAATTTTTAATTTTGCACAATGCAGAGATTTTACAGGCTCTCTTATAGGCTGAAACATATGAAGTTGCACCTATTTGCATATTTTTTTCATTGCAGAGATGTTTTTTACATTTTTTGCCTGATTATTTTTGTACTGTTTTTTTGTACCAAAATTCACAATGCCAAAAATTTATTCACAGCATTCCGTTCGCCATTTTTTCATTTGCTTTGGTGTATCGAACTGAACGAATTGAAATGAGTAAATCGAAACTCTTAGTTAAATTTCGAATAAGGCTACAGCTGGTTAAAATTATGCTGCTAATATTAGGGATTTTATTTGACTTTAGTGTTTCAAAGTTTCTAATATTCCAAAGCAAAAATATCAATAATTTAAATATGATGAACGGCCTGACCTCGATTTTGTTAACTGTCTCGGTAGCGTTCAAAATGTTAACAAAATCAAACGTTAACAAATTCGAGTAAAAAATTAAAGGATTATAGTGATGAGCGTCATTTCAAAACTGTTAACAATTTCGAGAGCTAACAAAATCAGCGTTAACAAAATCGAGGTCAGACTGTATATTAAAATTACACATATTTTGAAAGAGCATAAAAAACTCTACCAGAATATTAATTTATTTTGTCGGAAAAAAAATCGGTAAAAAAGCAAAAAAAAATTCAAATTTTTCCGTATTTTTGTATCTAGTCAGAGGAAAATTTTCCATATTTTCCATAATATTTTCTGAAACAAGAAAAAAATTCCTCAAATTAGTCAAATATAGAATAAATGAATGAAAAAAGAAGCCCGAGAAATAAAAAACGGCGTTTTACAATGCGTTTTAACGCATAAAAAAACGCGTTAAAACGAATAAATTGACGCGTTTTTAAAAGATTTTATAAGTTTTTTGCCGTTTTGAAAACGTTACTTTTTTTCGGAAAAAAACGCGTTTCTTTCAGGAATAAACTAAGAGGTTTATACGGGTAATCTGCACTAAATTGAAAAAGTTTGATTTGGTGTTTTTATTAATAGATATGCGTTTAAATTTGGCTTAATAGACGCGTTAAATTACGAAAATAAACGCTACGTAACGCGTCTAAATGCATTAGAAAATATGGTTATCAATTTTTTCAACAATGCTCTTGTTTAGATTACCTGGGCACTCTACCTTCGTATTAGTATATGATCGTCAATTAAGATATTCAAGTTTTTTATTAAATTTAAGAATTATTCCGAATAAAAGATCAACCGCCGAACAATTTTAAATTTCAAAAATAAATCAGAATTTCGAAAGATTACTTGTGAAGAATCTGAATTAACAAAGTACGTTTTTTCTATTCATTCAAACCGACAGCCAAACCAAAAAAATTTAAAAAAAAATTCAAAAGTTTTAAAAAGAGAAAAATAAAATAATCAATTTTGATAGTCGCCGAAAAATATGCATGAAAAAATATCTCTCCTTTTTTTATAGACAACAAAAGAAATAAAATAAAAAATTAAATAACTCTTGGAAATTAGTAATTTTTTAATAATTTTTATATTTTAATTTTTAGAGATTAGAAGAAATATTCAAAGTTAAAAAAATTTTATTTGTTTTTAATTAAATTTAAATGAGAAATTATTCTGAATTTCGTTTGTTTAAATAGAAATTTTCAAAATTTGAAAAAAGTTCAAGGTAAAAAAAACAAAAATTATTGGACACAACTTTTTTTCGTTTTAATGAGTTTAATCCCAATATTTTAGTAATGTTAATTTCCGTTTTTTAATAAAAATTTTAGTTAAAATTATTCCTATAAAAAACGCCAAAAGACGAAACAGTTTTTGGCGTTTATTGCAAAAAAGTAAAAAATGCGTTTAAACGGGAAAGAAAACGCGTTTTTTTTTTCCCGGGAGTCCATTTTCAGATATAGCATTAAATACTGAGTAAGATGACGTGAAAAAAGGGAGGTGCGTTGGCAAAAATAGGGGATGCGTAGGGGCTGCGCTGTTTTAATGAATATAAAATGGGTGGCAATTTTCGGTACACTAAATAAATTTTTTGATACTCGATAAGTATTTTTTTCTTAGACATTAGAAATTTCTTCTTTTCGCACATTATTTTTTTATATTTATACACATTTTAATTCTCTAAGTACACTAAAATTTGGATTTAGCACTATTTATTAACTATTTTTTCATTAACTTCATTTAATCAATTAACTATTACAAAAAATATAACTTTTCGGTTTATTAACGAAAATATTTTTTACTTGTATAATTTCTAACTTTATAAAAAAAAATCGTTAAATTTTAATTTATTGTTAACTAATAAAGAAATTAGTAAACTAAAGTCAAAGTTCATTGACACAATATCTAACATCTGTAAGGATATACTTGGGTCACCATTTTAGCCAGTAAGTCTTTTTGATATTGTAACACAACCAAAGTATTTAAGATTAAAGCACACTAAATTTTCTTAACAATTAGCCATGCTGAGACACCATATCGCCTATGATGTCATAAAACAGTTTGTCTTTTCGTCATAGATAAAATTAGTAGTAGGCACTATACATCCCGAAAATATCATGGGACTTAACGTTTTTTTTTGTATATATTTAATTAACAGGGTCTGTTTTTGTATGCAATAACATATATTTGCATATTTAATCAAAAATGCGTATGTTGCATTTTCCCATACACTAACAATATGTTTTTACATATTATTGCATTTATTTGTATATAAATGCATTTTATTCTTGCATAATATTGCATATTCTATAATTGGTTATAATTTGCAATGAGATTTTTTTTGAACACATCTTTAATGGCCGAAGAAATTAAATTAGATTAGAAATTAAATATAAAAATTTGATAGAATTGTTATTTTTTAAGAGAATTGTTGAGTATGATAAATAACATAGTGTTAATAGTATGATAAAATCAATTCTCTTAGACTTTCGAATAGATTAGCGAGCCAGAACGAGTCACGTTTTCAACCTTTTTTTAAAAAGTAAATTTCCTGGAAGTAATAACTCCTTTTTGATAATTCCTATTTGCTATTCATATTTTTTGATTTCACACTTAAATAGCTAGATAAAATATTTATTGAAATCTGTAGTGGAAAATATTCTACGACTATAGTCTTATTTCATTTTTTTTATTTAAAAATTTTTATATTCGTTTTTCGACTAATTTTTTTTTTGAAAACTTTTCGCTGAGCAAAATCTTTTTTTACAGATGAGGCGGTCTATTTTAAGCTTTTAAATATTTTTTTAAAAACTTATCCTACAATTTTAAATTGCTAAATTAACTTTGAGAAAATTTGAAAGTAAAAAATAGAGAATAAGCACAGTAATTTAATTACCGTATTTCCTCAAATACAAGATCGAGTCGCTATCTTTTGAAGACCTTCTATTTGAATTTTTTTTGGTCTTAGAAAATGACTCAAATAAAAGAACAAAGATCTTTTATTTGAATCTTTTACAGTAATAAAAAAATAATGTTGCTGATTATTTATTTGTTATACCGTATTTCCTCAAATACAAGCTCACTCAAATAAAAGCGCGAGGCTTGTATTTGAGACATAAAAAACCTTTTATTTGAGTTTTTTTCGATTCAAAAATTGTCTCGATTAGAAGATTGCTTTATTTAAAATTTTAAA
>NTPY01000891.1:793646-813613 GCA_002922825.1 Brachionus calyciflorus
CAATTTTTAAATAAAAAAAAAAATATTTCAGAATGTTGATCCATTCAAAAAGGACGACTTTTTAAATTTGAAATAAAGAAAAAATTCATGCCGTTCTCTTTCTTTTTGTCAATACTGTATATCAAAAATTCGTCTTTTTTTAAAACCATTTCTGAATTTTTATATTTTCTCTTTTTTAGGTGGTTTTTACATTACCGTAAACGCTTACCCATAATTACATGTAATTTTTACGGTTGTTTTGGTTTAATTGCATGCAATACTAACCACAAAGAGGGTATTTTTTTACTAATTATAGTAACATGTAACTATACGGCGATGAATTGCGCAACAATAGTTAAAAACATTATAAAAAAATTATTTTCAAAAGTTTATTTTTATTAATTAAAAAAATAAATAGTATTATTATTATTAAAAAAAATTTGCGATCCTTTTTTAAAGATATACGTTTTAAAAAATGTCAAAAAAACACTAAAAATTATTTTCGCCTTTCAAAATATGACTATTTATTTTATGTAAATTATACAATCACATTAAATTTCATGTTATTGTATAATTTACAATCATATGATAGCTAACCCGACTAGACCCCAAATTTTAAATAAAAACTTGATTGAATCAATGTAAAAGATACGCAAAAACCAGCCGTTGGGATTTCAGCAAGACAACAACCGACATTTTACATTGAAATTTTTCTCAGTCTTTTTCGAATCAAGATTTATAAATCTTTAAAGATTTATAAATCTAAATATACAGTGGATCTTGTATAAATGTAACGTCAACCGTCACCGTCAACTTTCAACTTTTCTGTTTATGTTTTTCAGAGTGATTTTTTTAAATTTCAGTAAAATAACAAAAATTCTAGAAATATTCCTTAAACTCTGTAAAATCAACAAAATTCAAATTTTTAATAATTTTTTGAAAGTTATTTCCAATAAAAAATTTAGCAGTAATTAAATTTATGAATTTTTCATTAAATTTTCAAATTTTGATTTTTCAGATTTTTAATGATTTTACAGAGTTTAAGGAATATTTCTAGAATTTTTGTTATTTAGCTGAAATTTCAAAAAATCACTCTGAAAAACATAAACAGAAAAGTTGAAAGTTGACGGTGACGGTAGGTTGACGGTGACGGTTGACGTTACATTTATACAAGATCCACTGTATTATATACTCTATAAATAAGTCTCATCATATGTTTATCGCGTGACTTATAGTTGGTGACAGAACATTTAATCAAACTACCGTTTTGAGTCTTTTTAAAAGGTTTGAATTTGAGGTAGACGGTGATTTTAGATTGAGAATCATTTGTTTTTTTACGATTCTGGTACTTTCTTTTAATGTGTAATGAAATATGATTTTTGAACATCTATTAGATGATGTAGTGCCGTTTTGATAATTATCATACCCTTGGTCAATTTTAACGTCTAAAAAGAACTATTTAACCCAAATTTTAGTTTGTAGAAAAAATCTTTACCTTTTCGAAAATAACCTGAAATTGTACAATCGTATAAATGTACAAAACTTCATGTTGCCGCTATTTTGGTGCATAAAAATACAAATTTCGTAAACTTATATTATTTTTATATGAAGCTTTCCTCATACTTTCGAAGCAACCCATTTAACTTCAGGGAAAAATCACGATTAAGAACTAGAACCACTAAATAAACTCTTTTTATAAAAAAAAAACTTTATTTGTAACAAAAAAATTTACTAAATTTACATTTATTAGAAATTTAAAAACATCAAATAATTAAAAACTAACATATTTTCTTTAAACCTGGAAAAACTAAAATTTAATGTCTCGTATAAATCTTATGAACATGAATAAAGGAATATAATCTCTGGAATTTGACCATCTTCGACTGACGTACCATTGTTATTGCCACTCGCATATTGAAAATTGAACGTCAATTTAATCCCAGTTGAAACTTCATGAGTTATATTCCTAAGGCCTTTGGTTCCATAATATGAATCAGGACCTTTTAAGGTTGCCGAAGCTATATAATCAGTATCTGCTAAAATCTCAACTGGTTCTTTAAAATAAACCGCAAAAGTTGACTTTGTTCCATCACAAAAAAAATTCGTACTATTTTGAGCGCATGTTTTACAAGAATCAAAATGTATTAATTGTATTATAGCTTGATATTCACATTTTCCATAAATCGATCCATATAACCCAAATCCTAGAACATAAATTTTTTGATTTACCGAAAATCTGACTCTATCCGATGTGCCCGAATAACCCCATCTAGATTCAATTTGACTAAAACGATTAATAATTTGTTCTTTACCACCAAGACAATTACGCGGTGTGTCATTAAAACTCAAAATTTTAGGCACATACGAATAAGAATTTTCACTATTTGTCAATGTTAAATTAATAAATAAATCAACTATTGATTTATCGTCAATAATACGCGAATTTTCATCATTCATAGCTATCGCAAATTCTTCTTTAGTCATTAAAGAAAATCTAATTAGATTTATAGCATCGCCTAAAACTACTTTTTGATTTTTTTTATCGACTGGTAAAAGATTTTGTTTGACACATTGATGTTGTGCCCATTTTAACACATAATAAAAAAGTTTAAATTCTCTAATACCCAACGAATCACGTTTGAGTATTAAAATAAGCGTTTTTCGATCAATGTCTAAGAAACATTCGGACGAGAACGAATCAACCGAATTACGATCTATTAATGTTAGACATGATTCGGCTAATTTGGACTCGTCGAATAATAACGCTTGCTCCAAGAGCATAAACGCATTTTCAGGTCGGAGATTATTTTTTAAAAAATCGACACACTCACGTTCTAAAGCCTCAATGGCATATTTTTTTGATATGTATAAAGTGTTCATTACTGAGTCTGGTTCAATATGAAGCTCATCTGTATAAAGATATTTGAGCATATTTTTAAAAGAGATTGGATCTGCATCGGGTATTTCTATTTCTTTATTTGATTGCATTTGAGAACCGGTTCCGTAAAACATGGCCATAAATACTGGACTACCTATGCTCAATACTAATTTATGCGCTGGTATTCTTTCTATTTGATCATTTTGTTTACCAACAAAAAAATATACATCGGCTAAGTTTTCATTTAAGTATAAAAAATTCAACCGGTCTATTATGCACGATGCTTTGTTCTAACAAAAAAAATTTTTAAATTTTAAAAGAAGAAAATTTTAAATTTTATTTTATTTTCGGTCCGTATTTTTCTATTTTTTAATTTTAAATTTTAGTTTTTCATTTCGAATTTGTCGAATTTCGACTGATTCGAACTTTAAATTATATTATATTCATAAAATAGAATGATATTTTATTCTGATTACAGGAGAATTTATCTTAAAAATAAATCAGTAAGACTGTACGGCTTTCTTTTAAAAATTATTTAACAAAAAAAAACGTAATAGAAAAACAGGTAAAATTCAGAAAGTAGATTAAAATTCCAGTTTCTTTAAAGTTTTTTTTGAGCATGTCTGTCACGTGTTCTATTACTTGCAGATCGCACTAAATAAATAAATCCATTTTAGTGAATTGGCTTTACAAGTTATATTTATAGAGTGCTTCTCAAAAGTTTAAGACACTACGTTTATTTTGAAATAAGTCGTAGAATTAAGTAAAAATTTTTAGGAATTAAATCAAAAAGTTTTATTCATTATTATTAGACTATTTTTTACAATTCCATAAGTTAAAACTCGAGGTTAGTTATAATTTATAATTTTAAGCGAAAAAACATAGAACTTTTTTGTTAAAAAAATACAAAATATTAAATTTTACAAATACTCTGTAATTAATAGTTGTAAATTTTTTAAAAATATATTTCTCAATCATTTAAAAAGATTTGATTGAAATTTTAAGATTTTCTTAAAATTCATAAAATAATTAAATATTTACAGTTGGGTAAATTATTTTCCATTTGGCAATCACTGGTAAAATTTTTTTGTATTTTTCTTGTCTTAAAGTTAAAAATTTACTAGAAAAAAAAATTTTAAATTTTGATGTATGGCCTATCATTAAAAAAAGATTTTGGGTTTTCATTTTTCATGTTTTTTTCTACATATCTCGCAAACTTGATGCCCCAAAAAATAAAAGTTAAATCATTAGAGTGTCCAGAATTAATCAATTTAGCGTTACTGTTGACATGCCGTAGTCATTTTTTTATTTTTCGAACTTAATATTTATCAAATTCAAATGTTAAGCGGGATCTCTTAACAATTTTAATTTACCAGAGCTAATTGATTCGATGGTTTTCAGTAAAAGTAACGATTTAAAAAACACGAATTTAGCTCGGAAATTTCGGCAGAACCGGTTTTATAGAGAAAACCGGTTGCCTATCACTACGCATAATGTATTTTAGAAATTAAGTCAGATTTTAGTAGTTGTTATTTCACCTTTAAAATGTTTAAACTATTTTATGAACTATATAAACTAAATATAATGCGATGTAATTTATAATTTTTGAAATAAAAAATTTATTTTTTATTCAATACGAATCTAACAAACAAAAACGAAATATTTTTCGAACTTGACTCTGAACATTTTTATTTAATAAACGTGTTCGAGCATTTTAGAACACGTGTTTATTTATGCTCAAACACATGATGATAAATGCTCAAAAATTCGAAAAATATTTTGATAAATTGTGAATAGAAAAATTGATTATATTAATCTCAAAATGAATAATTCTTATCGAATAAAATTTTTTTAAATAAGTCTTACTGGAGTGTTGGCCGTTTGTTGTTGATCGACTAAATTAGGCTCAAAATTTTGAACACTGGAATTATTTCTCAATTTGGAAAAATTATTTGCTTTTAGAATTTCTTGTTGTTGATCCATATTTTCATAATCATTATAAACTTGATCATTTTTATGAGCAACTTGATTTGATGATGATGATGTTACGCAATTTTTACATTTAAGCATTTGAAATTTATTCTCATGCTGATTATTTTTGGACATAAATTTCAACAAGACTTTTTCTTTTTCTTGTTGTTGTTGTTGTTTATTTTCAATAAATTTATTGTTCCATGTACTTTTTTTTTATTTATTTAAATTTTTCTAGTTTTTAATACATAAGCTTAAACAATTTTCTTTATGTTAAAAATAAAAAATCATAAATTATTACTTGGAAAAATATTTTTCTTCAAGTAATTGAGTAAAAAAACAACAACAAATTCTTTTTTTTAAAACATCTTTATTGTTGTTTTTTTTTTCTTTTCTTAAATTAACTGCCTTTAAGACTTTAAGGATCCCTGAACAATTTTTTTTTGTTTAGAACAAAAATAAAAATTGGATTTTTAATTAACAAAAAAAATGTTTTATTTTTTCTATAGGCACCTATAGAAAAAATAAAACATTACATGTATTAATAACAATTTCTATAATTATTAAAAATGCAAAAATGGATAAAACTAAACAAAAAGGCGATTGTTTTTGTCTTGTCATGAAATTTCGTGTCTTAAGCTTAGAATCGTGAGATTTTTTTCTCTTTTGTTAAACAAAACTAAATAAATAAAGTTACATAACTCAGAACTATTATAAATACATTTTTTTCACTTTACTTAGTATCATTTAAATTCTGCTTTTTTTGATATTTATGAAAAAACTGGATACTTTTAGAAAAAAATTGATTTGAATTATTTGAGTCATTGTTTTTTCTTTTTATATCTTGATTAATATTATAATCTGAGTCGTTGTTAATTTTGGATCAAAATTTTTGTTGAAAAAGAAAAAAAATTCGCAAAACGTGATTTAAATTAATTGAAATGTGATATTACTTAAAGTATTTCTTTACGAAAATAAATCTAAAAATAATTGCATTGAATTATAATTTCACGTAAAATAAAATGAGCTCTTTTTTCCCCACTTAAACCAATTTATAAATGAGTATTTTTATAATTTGAAATTTATTAAAATAAATTTAAGTTAAAAAAAAACACAACATAGATCATAGCTGTAAAAGGGAATCTATTTTTTCTGAGAAAAAATGGTCTGTGAAAAATTTGTGAATAACAAAATAAAATAAAACATCTTTTGGTAATAAAAAAAAATTTTGCCTACTGCAACAAAATTTGCCGCACCTGTTGGCCAAGTCTGCAAAAATTTGTGCAATTTTAATTGCGTATTTAATTTAGGTTTTTTTAATGCTGTGCAAATTTGCAAAAAAAAATTTTTAATTGCAAAATTGCATGCGCTGCAAATATGCGCACTTTCTAAAAGAGCCTTTAATTTAAATACACAATTAAAATTGCACAAATTTTTGCAGACTTGGCCAACAGGTGCAGCAAATTTTGTTGCAACAAAAAATCAAAAAACTTTTACATGCCCATTATGACAAGCTCATGTCAGAATAAAATGGTGGATTATATTCAGAAAATTCTATTAAAATTTGTCTTAGAAAAAAATATCGATTATACAAATTCGCAGAAAAGAAAAAATTTCCTGTAAAACAAACCCTATAAATTGAACTTAAACTGGTAATAAATTAGTTCTAGAAAAATAAAGGCTACAATTTTTTGAATGCTCCAAACAATATGAAAATTTATTTATTTATTTAATCAAATAAATAAAAAAATGAAAAATTAATTTTTAGGAATAACTTTATTAACAATTCGCGAAGTTTCGGTAAAACGAAGTTACCATTATCAAGCTGACCCCACCAATAATTATACGTTTCAAATTTGAAATATTATAATTTTTTTTCTATTATTTTTATTTTCATTTCAAAATTTTCCTTGTTTTTACTATTATTTCCTTTTAGATAAATTAACAGCTTGATAATGGTAACTTCGTTTTACCGAAACGTCGCGAATTGTTAATAAAGTTTTTCCTAATAATAAATTTTTCATTTTTTTATTTATTTGATTAATTTTAAACGTAAAATGTTGAAATTTATTTATTTAGAATATGTCTAAGCCTCATGGGCAAGTAATATTATGTTATCTAAATATTTAAAAATACAGCGATTATTTTTTTGAATGGAGTCCATCGTTTAACATGGTGTTAAAAAGTTAGCTAACTATAAAGAAATAAAAAATTCCCACGCCAATTTTATCGATGGCTAAAATTAACATAAAATAATTTTTTTCACATCTTTTTTAGATGTCATCGTTCTTTAACAAACTAAAAAATTAGCAAGATAATAAAAAGCTTTATTTTTAATATTTTTTAGTTAATATTTTTAATATTTAGAAAAAAATCTAGACTAAAACTTTTTTTCTTTGAAAAAGATCTGTTTTGAATTTACCTCGATTCTATTTTCAAATTATATCAGGTCTTATTTAGGAATTATACCGGTAAAATGCAACCCCTAAAATAGGTACATAAATAAATTTCAGCGTGGTATTAATTCAAAATTTCAAATATGGACCATGGTATATCTATCGAGTGTTTACTGTAAAAGAAAAAAGCTATAGCTTAAATAAACATTAGAATCTCACTCAAAAACTAAAAGAAAAAAAAAACAAAAGCACAGAACTAAAAACCATTGAAGTGAGAATGTTTTCTTTAGTGATGTGTAACCGGTTTTTTTTTGGAACCGGTTTTTGGAACCGGTTTTTTTTTGGAACCGGTTTTTGGAACCGGTTTTTGGAACCGGTTTTTTTGTTAAAACCGGTTCCTAGTAAAAAATGTGCTTTTGTTAAAATAAGTCTGAATTAGAACTCAGATTAGATAAAAAACGATTTTTATTTTTTAAAAAGAATAAATAACCAAAGAAAAATCTAAACTCTAAAAAAACGGAAACTGTTGATTTCGAAAACAAATTTTTTTTAACAATTAAAAATGAAAAATTTAATTTTTCATTTAAAAATAATTTAAAAAAAATTATTTAAATTTTTTTAAATTATTTTTTTTTATACCAAAAAACTGTCGAAAAAGTGACCAGTTTAATAAAAAAACAAATTAAATAAAAATTACTGATAATTAATTTAATTCGAAATTAGATTTTTCTTTGGTTATTTATTCTTTTTTTAAAAAAACTTATTTTAGCAAAAGCACATTTTTTACTTGGAACCGGTTTTTTTGTTAAAACCGGTTCCATAAACCGGTTTGAAAATTAAACTGGTCCCATTAATCCCATTAAAAACCGGTTTGAAAATTAAACTGGTCCCATTAAAAACCGGTTTGAAAATTAAACTGGTCCCATTAAAAACCGGTTTGAAAATTAAACTGGTCCCATTAAAAACCGGTTTGGAAATTAAACTGGTCCCATTAAAAACCGGTTTGAAAATTAAACTGGTCCCATTAAAAACCGGTTTGGAACCGGTTCCACCAAACCGGTTGACCATCACTAGTTTTCTTTGAACGGTTATTATTCATAGTTTTCCAATAATGCTCTGTTTATCCTAATATCAAAATCAAATTACGGGTTTTTCTAGTAGTAATAAAATAAAAATTTTAAGTACAAAAAAAGCTACAAAAATAAATACAAAATAAGACTATTTATAATTTTCTGTGTCCACTCTTTGCTTTAAAAGCAAGTGAAGCTCATTATATAAATAAAAAAAATCTAAGTTTTGATTCATTAAGCTTGCAATCATATTAATTATATACTTGATCGAGTCGATTAACCCTTGGTTCTTTGGCTTTTTTAAGTTCTGTAACATGGTTCAAAATATGCTAGTCAATAAATCACATGAATATGAAAGCTACACAAGATTCTTTTTATAATTAGGTGAATTTGTATCATAAAAATGAAATTTAAGATATAATAGAACTTCAACCAAACTTATCAACGGTTTCTAATTAAAAACATGTCGTTTTATAAATTTAACTACCACAAAAAATGACAACTTGAACACCAATGTTGAATACTTAAATCCCTTAAATTTATCGGGTTTAAAATGTGGCCTATAAACAAATATTTACTCACTAAATTCTATAAACTTATTAAAACGGACAGATATATTTTTTCAACTTCAAAAAACCAACACATTTTTTTATATTTTGTGTGTTAGAAAATAAAAAAAAACGTTGAATGCATCAAAATTTTTTTTACTTAAATTTTTTTACAAAAAATTGAGAAAATTTTAAATCAGAAAACATTAAATAGAAAATAAACCAGCTAGTTCGTATTACAGATGAATATCTTAAGAAAAATATTCTTTAAAAAAATGTCTTAATATTTCAAATATTTACCAAGGTAAGCAAAATTTCTAGAAGTTTATTTATGCAAAGTTTAATAAATGAAGCTTTGCTTATTTGTTAGGCGCCCATAAATTTTCTATTTGATTTAAAATTCTTCAAATATGTTTTCAATAAATAAAAAATTTGATAAGCTTACGATTACTCTTAAAAATTCTATTTCGAATTTCAAATAGTCAAAGAAGAGAAATTTTGAAGAACAGAAAATGACGAAAATGATATTTACGGAAACTTATTAAAACATAAAGCTTCAGCGGGTTGTGAATGAAATTTTTTTTTCAAATTATTTATTCCTCTTGTTTTTCTTCTATTTTATCAAAGAAATTCATTTAGCAAAAAGATATTTAACTCTATTTAAAATATATTTTGATATTATGTCAATTTTTATTTATCTACAAGATTGAAGAAAAATAAAAGCTTTTAAGTTCGCACTTAAAAATTCAAATATCCATTATTTCTATAAGATAAATTATTTGAAAAATTGGCAAAGCATATTTGTCTAAAACGCTTGCGTTTAAAATGGTTTTCAAAAAAAATCTTAACACTCAAAGGACCGCGGTGTCAATTTGACGATTTTTCGTTATAAAACGTTGATCAAATTTTTTTCCAAAAACCTTCTTTTCTATCAAAAATAAGTAAGAAAATTGAAATTCAAAATAATGGAGAAAGTCTGCTTTACAATTGTAAATGAGTTATTTACAATTGCAACGAATTTGAAACCAAAATATTTTAGAATTAATAATGTCTAAAAGAAAAGCTATTGTAAAGACCCTTGAAAACTTGAGAACAATTGATGACCCTCAAAATATAGCTTATTATACCGATTGTGTTGATTATATGAATTTAGCAAGGATTATATGATTTTGAAGAAGATTCAAATGAAAAGGTTGTTCTTTTTGAAAAATAGAAGGAAAAAATACCGTATCCTCTTGCCTAGGACTCTAAGAAAAATGGTTGAAGTCAAGTTCTTTTCTATTAGAAGACATCCCATCGATTACATGATAAAACAATTTTTTTAGAAAAGAATTTGAATTCAACCTTTTTTCTATTAGTAGACCCCAATGGCCGACTTTTTTCTATTAAAAATTTTACCTTTGTTCTAAAAAAAATTAAAAAAAATTGTGGAGTAAAATTCGAAATAAAAAAAAAAAATTTTTTTTTTTCAAATTTAGTTTTAGAAAACAATCCAAAAATGGAAAAAACCTTAAATTTAGAATTTTGTAATTTCGAATTTTACTCCACAATTTTTTTTATTTTTTTTAATTTTTTTTAGAACAAAGGTAAAATTTTTAATAGAAAAAAGTCGAACATTGGGGTCTACTAATAGAAAAAAGGTTGAATTCAAATTCTTTTCTAAAAAAATTGTTTTATCATGTAATCGATGGGATGTCTTCTAATAGAAAAAAACTTGACTTCAACCATTTTTCTTAGAGTCCTAGGCAAGAGGATACGGTAGTAAAAAAGAATGGTAATATTCTAGAGAGTAAAGTTTGAAGTATTTTATTGGAAAAAATTATAATATTTCTGCAAAATCGCTCCTGCTACATTGGTCGAATAGACATAAAAATCATTCTATAAAAAAAAATTTACCAGTTTTTCCGATTGTTATTTTTTGTGTTAAAACATTTTTGATTTATATTTAAAATCTTGAAAAATTTTAAAATATTGATCTTTCCCAAAAAAAAAATGGTTTTGGATATTATGTAGCAATACAGCTAATAACTTAACGAACAATTTCAAAAAGTGATTCTTAAGAAAACATTTTTTTTTGGGAAAAATCAAAATTTAAAATTTTTTAAAGATTTAGATCAAAAAATTGATGAGGATGTTCGAAAAAGTTGCTTAGTCATCATTGATCTTATCAAGCATTTAAATACAGTAGTCTCATAAAAAACTTTCAGATTTTTTCAAACCCAGTCAATTTTAATTGTCTGTGGCATGCATGTCAGAGTTCCTATTACAGACATTTTGCATGCTAGCCAATTTTGGTACAGTAAAAATTAAAACTAACTTGTACGATTGTTTTCCTTTCCTTTCTCAGTTTCAAAAAAATACGTTAAATAATATTAGTTTTTATTAAATGTTTTCTTCAGAGGAAGAGTCGATGAAGAGGAAAGGAAGAGTCGAAGAACAAAATGCGTACAAGTTAGTTTTAATTTGTGCTGTACAAACATTGACATCTCCTTGCCATTAGCTATTCCTATGATTCGACAATTAGCAAAAAGCAAGCGTTTTATCGCCTTTTCCCGTTTACCAACAACCCTTCGCTGAAAATTTATCATTTTGCTAACGGGAATAATACACTAACATGCTTTAACATACAAATCGCATATTGATTTATCTGTGACATACATTTGACAGAATGAATCATGTCTGACACAGAAAAATACAATTGACTGGGAAGTAAATATAATTTGACGAATTTTTAATAAAAATTTTAATATCACATCTTTTTTATCCAAGCCACTGATCAAAAGTTTTTGATAAGTAAATTGTCTAGACCCAAAATTTAGTTCTTAGTCCTCGAAATCTCTGATCCGGTGTGCTTTTATTCCAATTTTAGCTTCATAACTCTTGCATTTTATAAATAATTCTGTTTGATAGTATTTAAATAAGGCCCGGTTAGCTCAGTCGGTAGAGCGTGAGACTTTTAATCTCAAGGCCAAGGGTTCGAGCCCCTTATCGGGCGAATTTTTTTTTTTAAAAAAGAACAACGGAACAAAATTTATTTTATATTCCTTGAATTTTATAAATTATTTTTAACTAAAAATTACCAATTCATAGTTAAATATTTGCGACAAAATAAAAACTTATAAACTCAAAAGTTTTATTTTTAGTTATGATTACTCTTTTATTTTTTTATAGCTTAGAACTTCATCCATCAGCACACACAACACACTTACACAAATACACAGAAAAAAACAAATTCCAAAAATTAAATGCATACACTTTTCAAAAATCAAAAAAAAATTCTCATTTAAAAATTAAATATTTCAAATTTTAATAAAATATACACGTATTCAAAGAAATTTTTTTTTAATATTTCTTTAAAAATTCTTTTTGTGCCTTAATATATCATTCATTCTCTTCAAAACTCAAAAAGAGATATTTGGAATTCTTTTTTTTCTTACAATAATAACATGAAAAAATTCTGAGTTAAAAATTGAAAATACAAAAAAATTTTGAGAAGATGATAGCCAATAAAATTGATTATGGAATTATGTCTGTACAAGATGTCTACAAGCTCGCTCGGGAATTTTTGAAAGGTAGTGAATTAAATCATATGTTTATTTTACGGAAGAAAAAAAAATTCAAGTTTTGTTTATTTTTTTAAGCAAAAGAAGGAACCAAGGCTTTGAATTTAAGTTATGATGACCGTAATATGATTAATGTTTTGAGTAAACAAGCTTTTTATGGCAAATTCGATGAGAGTAAAATAACAGTTGGTTTTCTCGATTTAGTCGGAAAAGATCGAGTGTAATTTAAAAAAAAAAAACAAGAGGCAAGTTTAAGTATTTAAAATAATTATATTTAAAAAAAGGCAACTGTGGAAAACATTAAGCGATTTGAGTAAAGAAGAAGCTATGGATCGATATATTAACTTAATAAATAAAGTTTGTCCTTTATTCTATGCTCATTTGGAAGCTCATAAACGCAATCTCGAAGAGGAACAAAATCGCTTAAGGTAATTTATTTTTATTATTTTCAAGCTAAAATATTTTTATCTGTATTTCAAAAATTTTATTCATGAAACGTTTAAAATTCAAAAATTTTTTTCGTACTTATTATCAATTATTTATTTAATTGATTCTTTTTGCTCGCTCCTCGCAAAGAAAATGTTTTAAACAAGTTAAAACTAAAAAATCTCATGTGAATAAAAATATTTTTTAATTGTAAGCTGATGAATTTATATTCAAAAATATCACGAAATCAAAATGTTTTTAAAAAATAAGTTTTTTCATTTTAATTTTTTCTTATGTCTCACACTTTTTTTACTTTATATTTCTATTTGTAAAATTCTTTCTAAAGTCAGAAAAAGAAAGGAAAATTGTTTTTTCAACTGATTTATTGTTAAGTTAGTTTGAGTTAAAATGCTTTAGTTTCTTTTTAGTTGAGTGTTTTTAGTTTTTTATGATAAATTTAAATTTTTTTCAAGAAAATATGCTGATATTCGTACAAAAATCTTAAGAGAATCGTAAAAAAATTCTCTTCAAATACATGCATTATTATTTATCTGCAAAAAACTGCTTCATTTGAAAAAAATCAAAAAATCGCAAGATTAGACCTTTTTGTTAAGTAGAAAAAATATGAAGATTTAGGTTAACTGAAGTTTGTGATCAATTCGCTCAATTCAAAACAATAAGACAAAATTATTTCAATATAAAACTATTGAGTACATGAATTTAAAAAAAATTTAATTTTTAAATTGCAAGAAAATTTGAAATTTTTGAATTGAGCGAATTGATCACAAACTTCAGTTAACCAAGATTTATTAAAGAAAAGTAATTTCTTTTTTAAAATTCTTTTAAATTTCGTAAAATTTTGAATAATAAATGTTAAATCTTTGATGAACCTTCATTAATTCCGTAGATACTACTTTTTTCACGGCATGAAAAAAGTAATATTTTGAGATCTGTATAACTTATTACTATTATTAACTATTATTTTAGATCTGTATAATATTTTTCTTTTTTTCACTCACTGAAAAATTTTGGATAATATAACTTTAAAAAAATGTATTACAAGTAAAAAAATTAATATTTATAAATAAAATCGACATAAAAATAAAGAAAAATTTTTTCTAATTTTACAATTCTTCATCATCTGAGCTATCTACAGTGGTTCTAATATAAATGTAACGTCAAGCTTAACTTTTGACCGTAACCGTAATCCGTGTTAATTAGCCTTATTTTTCAATTTTAAGATGTTTGAGCTATGGTTACGGTCAAAATTTACGGGTGACGGTTGACGTTAAATTTATACATAAACATCAATGGTGATATTTTTCTCCTCCAAGATCTTCTTGTATAATTTGAAGTCATTGTTTTTAACTATGTTTAATTTTTTCCGGGGTTGAGCTGGCTTATTTTCTAGAGCATGCTGATATTTAAAATAAGAGCTCGTGAACTTGAAAAAATTCGATTGACTTGTAAATCTTTGGATGGACTCTTGATACATAGTCTTTAAATTTCTTGTTTTACACTTCCAAGCTATTATTTGTTCGAGGGCCAACTATCTCAAAGTGTTTCCATAAATAGAAGCAGAATTAAAGCTAATATATATTTACTTTTTATTTATTCAATTTAAAAAAGCGTATTTTGATGTCTTTCAAATATTCTACTTTTTTAACGATAATGAAAAAACTATTTTTTTCAAATCGTGAATTAAGTATTTTTTTTGATAACGTGAAAAAAGTATAATTTTAAAACCGTGAAAAAAGTAGTATCAGCCATTAATTCTACTAAAAACTGTTAATTGGGCGAAATTTATACAATTTTTAGCTTTGGAATGGAACTCTGCATCATCCATGATTTTTTTTAAATAAAAATTATTATCTTTTATTCTAAATCAGAGCAATTATTCCAATTTAATTCGCTTAAAAACAAAATTTTCTAAGAATCTAAAAAACAATATTTTTCCTTTTTATTTCTTTCTTTTCGCTCCATTTTTTAATCTTTTAGAAGTTGGCGGTGGTTGACCTTTGAGAGATAATAATTGATAGATAAAAATAAACATTCTGATAACTAAATAGTTATTAACCTATTTCGTTATTAATTTTCAAACAATCTTTTTCTATTTTCATTCCCTGTTTAAAAAATTTCATAGTTTTGCTCGAAATTGAAAACTTTATTTTTATCTATCAATTATTTTACAAAATATTTTGTAACTTAAATGAACAAAACCATTTATCAAAATCAAAAGTAAAAATTTGGGAGAATTCCTAATTTCATATTTTAGTCGAATATAAAATCACCAACATTATTAAAAATAAACCCTTCGTTGACCATACTTCAATTGAGAATTATCACTTCGTTTATAAAAATAAATAAAACTTTAAATTTCCTTAAAAAAGAAATTGAAAAATTTTATTCTTTACTCATTTTTTGAAAAAAGATCTTGTCTTATTTAACACGTCTGTCATTATAAAATTCTTCTTTTTGTTTCTTTTTTGTGATATTTTATACCCGGAAACTTTTTTTAATTTTAAACCTTTTTTTAAACAATATAAAGAATCAAAATCTTTTATAAATATCGATTTCTAATATTGTTTTTAAATTTATTTTATAATTTAAAAGAAATCTCGACAATATTTAAGAAGAAAATAAATCCCCTTTATTTTTTTTTCTATTATCCTTTGCTTAGTATTTTAATTCCGTTTTAATATCATGATATTGAAAGCATTACTTGAACGAAGCTTAGAAAATCTTCTCTCAATAAATACAATCATATATATTTTTATGATTATTTTATATTTAGGAAAGATTATCATATTTTTTTTTTGTTTAATGGAACCAATAACAAAAAAAATTATAATTTCTGCTTGCAATATTTGAACGAAACAAAAAAATCAAAAAAAACTTGAGTTGAATTCATAATTATTTATATTTGCTAGAAAATAAATATCAAAATAAGAGATCCTAAAGACTAGTGTTGAATATATATTTAGATTTAGATTCCAACAAATAAAAGCCTTTTTTTTACATTTTAAAGAAATATTTCTCTTCTGAACAAATAGGTGATTCATTAGGACCGATATTTCAATGATGACACCCTTTTAAAGATTAATTTAATTTGTACGGAAAAATAGAGAACAAATCAATAATTTTTTGAATTATTTAATATTAACGAAAAATAGAAAAAAATTAATTTTTCTTTTTTTTTTATTTTTAAAAATCAATAAATTTTCCATGAAAATAATTTTTTTTCTAATTTTTGGCTTATTTCTTTATTGTTGAAGAGAAAAAGAAGAAGAGGAACAAAAACAGAGAGAAATGACCGAGCAAAAAGAGAAAAAACTTCGAGAAGAAGATTTAAAATTGATGGAAGAGAACAAAAAAAAGAGAGAAGAGATCCAAAGGTAACTCCAAATTTCAAAACAAAAATAATTTCTTACTCATAATTTAAATTCTTTTCTTCAAAACTAAAAGAAAACAAATTCAAGAAGCTCTAAATCAACAAACCTACCCGCATTTTAAAGCTTATGCTGAACAACAAAATCCAAACAATCCTCAAGCTGTAAGTTTGTAACATTTTTACAAACTTAGCTTAGCTTAGCTGACTTATTTTTTTTTTATTTTATAAAGCAAGAAGAGCTTATAAAACAGTTACAAGAACAGCATTTTGAACAGTATATGAATCAAGTATATCAGCAACAATTGCTACATCAACAGCAACAAGCTGAACAATTACGAGCATTAAAAGTAATTAAAAAAAATTTGTTTTTTTTTCATCTATATTAAATTTATTTGTAAATTTGAAAAGAATAATAATTTCGAGCAAACAGAAATGGTAATAAATAAATAACTAATCTTTTTTTATTTAACTAACTGAGTTTTTTTTGGATACCCTTATACACCCTTTTTAACAAAAGTTTTAATTTTAACTTCTAGTATCCTTAATTTTTGACTTTATGACATGCTTTATGAGGCTTCACATTATTGACAAATTTTTAGTAGAATTAGAATTAAAGGTAAATTTAAAATCTGTCTAAACCAATTAGACAGAATTTAAATTTACCTTTACAAACCCAAGTTTTTTGTGCGTTGAAAAACTTGGACAAGAAGCTCTTATTTAAGGATGTGAATGTGAATTTTTGGTACAAAAGTACAGTACAATAATAAACTAAGCTGAATAACTTTTATTCTAGATGTTAAAAATTAGTTCTGTAAATTGTAACATCTGATACCAAATTTGTATCATCTAAATTTTACTTCTGCAAAATTATTCTGCATATGCGAATTTTGCAGAAAATTTTCAGAATAATTTGTAACACTAAAACCACCGCTGATTTAAGTTTTGACAATTTATGAATGATCTTAACTGTAGTTTATCAGATAAGCAATTTTTTTCTTCACTTTTTTTGTTAATATTTTGACTTTTAAATTTTGAAATTTAGCTTAATTTATTTTAGTAAAAAAATATTTAAAAATAATTTTTTTTTTATTTAAAGAAATCCCAAAAAAAGCAAGACCAATCACCAGACGATCAATTTAAAAAATTAACATTGAACGAAATCAATACATCTTCATCATCAATAACAGTCAATCATGAGTCCGTAAATTTAACATTAATATCTGAAAAAAACGAATCATCACAACCAAATGAAACTACAAATTTAAACACACCCGAAACAACAAGCAATATAATTAATATGAATGGTCTTAGTAATGAAGAAAATCCAAATGTAGATAACGAAAATGATGATGAAGAAGACGAAATAGAATTACCGCCCATTTCGGCAGCTAGCATGCTAACTAGAAAAGATATAAAAGAATTTAAAGATAGCGTACGTCGCGATAATGATGCAATAATTAAAGTAGGCAGTGGTGAAACTGTTACAGTCAGAGTACCAACACATGAAGATGGAAGACTTATATTTTGGGAATTTGCCACTGATTATTATGATTTAGGCTTTGGGCTTTATTTCGAATGGACCATATCTCCTTCGAATAATGTAACTGTTCATGTAAGTGATTCAAGTGACGATGAAGAGGGCGAAGATGAGGAAGGTGGTAAGCAAGACCCAGAAAAAGGCGATAAATCAAATGAAAATAAGCCTCCATGTGATGAAATAATACCAATATTTAGACGAGATTCACATGAAGAAGTTTATGCTGGTAGTCATTTATACCCTGGGCGAGGTGTTTATTTGCTCAAATTTGACAATTCATATTCTCTATGGAGATCAAAAACATTATACTATCGCGTTTATTATAGCAAATAGCATAGCACAAATAAAAACCATAATTAACTTTTAAGATTTTTTTGTTTATCAATTTTATTTTTTTTTATTTCTAAATCGTGTCATTTTAATAAAAAAAACATATTTAATAAAACAGAATTTTAAATGTTGTTTCTTTTTTTTTTTTAGTTTTTTCTTCAAATTTTATTTTTCGGACAAGATTTGAAAAGTATGTTTTTTTTATGTTACTGGAATCGTTTTTCTATTTTTACTTTATTTTTTGAAATTTATTTTAATGAAAATAAAAAAAATATTTTAAGTATTTAATCGTTATTTTCAAATTAACTGAAGCTTTTTTTGAATGTTGATTAGCTTATTTTTAAAAAATTGAAGTATTGAAATTTAGATCAATAAAAAAAAAATTTCTTCAATATCTAAACAACCAATATAATCCAATATAAGATTAGAGATCCAAAAGAAATTAAAAAAAAACAAAATGATTTGACATAGGAAAAAATTAGTTCAATAATTGACGAGTTACGTGATTATAGTTAACCCTGACAATTTTTTTCAGCATCAAATATTAATAATTTTGTTATTCGACCGTTTTGATTGTTTTGATCTTCAATTTTACTCAAAAAAGGCCGGAGAATGGAAATTTAAAAAGACATGCAGCATTAGTACAAATTAAAAGCGAACCTCGCCTACGCTAATCCGGAAAATAAAGAGATCTTAGTGTGGCTAAAATTGAATCCTGTAAGCAATAATGAGTCAAATTAATATAACACAGGGAAATTTTATAAGATTGCAATATTTTTTTTTTATTCTTTTGCTTAAAAAAGATATACACATGTTAGAATTGACCAATCAGAAATGCTTTGTTATATAAAAGCACAATCAAAAAATTATTAACGCATAATTCCAGCGCAATTATTGATAACGCACACTTTTTTGTATACTGATACACAAAACTTTAAAAAAAAAATTCAGAATTATCAATGTGATGTATACAGTATATATCATGTAAACCAATTTAGATAAGATTTATACGAATATAAGGTGCAGCAAATCATAAACGTTAGTAAAAAAATGGGCAAAGAAAAATTTTTGCTCATTTTACAATTTTCATTTTTTCCCAAAAAATTAAAATACGCAATTACTTGCACGCTGAATTTTTAAAGATTCAATTCTTTTTGAAATACATTAAAATTTTAATGTATTTAAAATTTTAATAACTATTAGAATAATATGTTAACATATTATTCTAATAGTCAAATAACCATAAGGTCGAATCAATAAAAAAGTATACAAGTAAAAAATTTTTCATGCATCTTAATGCTAACGAATAAAAAAATATAAATAAAAATTTCAAAAATAATGCTTTATAAAATATCCATTTTAGGAAAATTTCAATTTTAAAAGTAACTTTAGTTCAGCATTTATGTTACAGCGAATTTTCCTATAATTTCCGAATTTGTAAATAAAAGATTTGTGTCCTAGACAATTTTATGTGCTGAATTCAAAAATCAAAAATAAAATACTAAAAGTCTTATTTTAAACAAAATATAACATATTAATTGAAAAAATAGTGCCCTAAGTTCGATTAAGATAACTAAGTCGTATCAGAAATTATTATTTATATTTTTTTATTTTTCTAGCATAAAAATGCATGAAAGATAACGTAGTGAACATAGTTTTTTTTTGTATACTTTTTCGTGGATTCGAATTTACGGTGATTTTTTGAGCAAAAATGAAAATTGAAAAACGAGCAAAAATTTTACTTTGTCAAAAAATAACTGTTTTTAAGCCTAAATAACCCATGTCTATTCCCATGTCAAAATCTCTAGAAATATCTCATTGAGATAGCAAGAGAAAATAAACCTATTGATAAACATGAGATAATAACTAGAAAAATAT
>NTPY01000891.1:817159-864187 GCA_002922825.1 Brachionus calyciflorus
CGTTCGAAAGAGGAAATGGGCAATTTTTAAATAAAAAAAAAATTATTTCAGAATGTTGATCCATTCAAAAAGGACGACTTTTTAAATTTGAAATAAAGAAAAAATTCATGCCGTTCTCTTTCTTTTTGTCAATACTGTATATTCGTTCGGTTCGAAACTGGCTTCAAGTGAAACAAATATCGCCTCCTCTCCTTGTGCTAAAGATAACCTGATATTAATCAAATAGAAATTTATGGTCATAAATTTACCATAAAATGGTCAATACAAAGATTAAGTCAGTAGAGCATTTAAAAAGAGTTCTTTATAATGAATGTTTCAAAATTTCTAGTGAAATAGTTAAGAACATGATTGAATCTATGCCAAAACGTGTGGCTGAAAGTATTAAGCTTAAAGGCGGTCATTTTAGATGTTAAAAAATAAATCTCTCTCTTTTTTTTGCGAATTTTTCATTTCGAATTCTTTAAACTATCCTAGTTTTTGTACTTTTCCGATAAAAAATTATTTTCTCAATAAGATTCAAATAAAAATTTATTTATTTTTTTTATAGCTTTCCAAAAACAAACCCTTTAAAAAAAAAAATTAAATGTTCTAAATTTTCTAGACATACTGTATTAAAGAGTTAACCATACTTTAAAAAATTTGGTTTTTATTTTGAGCGGTTTGATTCATAATATCCAAAATGGAAATTAATAAATTTTTATTGAAAAAAGACCGAAAATGAAGTTATTTTTACATAATTACCTAAATTAAAATAGTTTTTAAAAAAAATTGAAACAATTTTCGCTAGATATAATCAATACAGTACATCTCTAAAATAAGTTGACAACTTTTTAAGCAAATCTTAAGAAGATCTACAGTACTGATTCGTCACTGTGTTCACACCAGAATTCCCCGGAATTTCGGTGAATTCACGAGAATTTCGGGAAATTTACCGGAATTCTTCGAAAAAAAAAATCGTAAATTTACTAGATTACCAGTGAATTCACCGGAATTCGAAAAGGCCAAAAAAAAAATTCGTTTTTTAATGTTTTACCCTCCATATTAGTTGAAAAAAAAATTTTCTTTGAAATAGATATTATCGAAATATATTATCCGAAAATTTAGCGATTTTTTTTCCATAATATCTATTTCAAAGAAATTTTTTTTTTTTATGTAAATACAATTCAAGAAATAGAAATTTTTTTCTTTTAACCCGAATTTGCAAACAAAGGGGCCAAGCTGAATTTTTACTTATCATCTTAAAAACCATCATCTTTTTATAAAAAAAAAAACATCATAATTTTTTTGAATTTAATGTTAAATTGAAATTGTAATAAATACTATAATTGCTAATAGTTTAAAAAAATGCAAAGTAAAATTTGCATTTATTTTTTTCAAACTTGGGCAAATGAGCAAAATGAAGTTTAAACCTGCGTAATTCTATTTAAAAATACAGTTTTAAAGCAAACAAAATTAGTAGATTTTATTCAAAATAAAAGCTAGATTTAATTTAATATTAAAAATTATATTATCGAATAAACGTTTAATTATTTGATAAATTTTTATAAAAATAATCCGGATTATTCATTAATTCGTACAATTTAATCCGGATCGACTTTTTAGAAGGCTATTTTTGTCCCGATTAAAGAGATTTGACTGTACTCCATATTATGTTGATAAACTCTTTAATATTGACAATGCCTCTTTTTCAAAAGGAATCTCAGACTAATTAACTAAAATCGTAAAAATACCCTTATTTTATTATCTTTTCGATAATAAAATAAGGATTTAGATATCCAAACAGACCGATCGGCTAAAATTTTTTTTATCAGAATTATTATCAACAGACCTTTTAAAAGTTCACTTTATTTAAAAAAAACAAATTGAGCTAGAAATTATTTAATAAATTACAAATAATTTGTTAAAAAATAAAAAATTCAGTCAAAAATTTTAATAATTTAAACATCTCCATAAAATTTAATTGCCTGTTTTATTATCATCCAGCAAAATAAACAACCATAATTACAAGCAAAATGTACAAAAAAATTGACATCAATGGAAACACGAGCAATATTAACTCTGACATCACATTAAACAAATTAGGCTTTTGTAATACATTCGACGCATTTGGCTATTTCTTAATTCTTCAATCTAAATATCGAATTCAAAATTAATTTTTTTTTTAATTGAAAAAATTTAATTTCCTTTATAAAAAAAATATATTACGGTTATTTGAATAAACGTCTAATAAAATTCTAATTCCTTTTCTAAATCACTCTTTACGCTTCTAGCTTTAAATTTATATAAAAAAAAAGAAGAACTGATAAAATTCTGAATTTATCTCGGAGAAAAAAAAAATTTAATTAATTTATGGAATCTTAACTTTTCAAAACAAAATGATAATAATTCTTCACAAAAACAAAATTATAAATAATTAAAATTTTTTTTTTCATCTGAGATAATTCGAATATGCTCTTCTTTTCATTTTTAATATGTTTTGAATAAAAATAAAAAAACAAAATCAAGTACTAAAAGACATTCGGGAGAAAAAGAAAATTCTTATAGATAAAAAAAAAATAAAGAAGAGAGAATGTAATTTTTGATTAATCAAAAATTGCATGCTCTAAAAGATAGGAGGAAGTTTTTTTTTTTTGAAATCGGAATTTATAAAATGCAATATTAATGAGAATTCGCTAAATTATTTAATGAGGGATTGAAAATCAAATGAAAAATGCTGCAAATGTTTTATTCAAGCTATAAATTAAAATCCAAGCAAAATTATATATTTAAGACTAAATATTAAAATTTTCTATCGATTGAAAATTTAATTAGATATTAATTTTTACCAAAAAGATATCATTAAATAATGTCTAGCGATATGTACTCGAAAAATTTTTTAAGACATTGAAAAAAAAATGGGATCAATTTAAATTTTAGCTTAGTTCTAGTGAAGCATTTTGTTTAAAATTAAAGAATGCGTGATTAATACAAACGGTAAGAATTTCATTATAAATTCTAATAAAACTAATCCAATGTCTTAATGTTAAACACACGGATTTTTCTTTTATTAAAAACCATAAAATTACAGATAAGCTTCATGAAAATCTAATCGAAAATTAAGCCAAATATTCCAGTAAAAAAATTTTATTTAGTTTTTATCATGATTTTTTTTAAAAGCTCAATTAATTTTATTATTTATAATTAGTTTTGATTGAAAGTGGAATATTTTATTTAAGTTCATTTTTTTTCATTTAAGAAACATTTACTTAAGAGTTTAAAATGGCAGTTATCATTTTAAAAAAATGTATTTAATGATCAACTTAGAGTCGATTTAAGTGACGATGAAAGCGTTTTTTTGTTAAAAAAAAAAGGATTCTCAGAGTTTGTCTTTTATTAATTTCACAAGTTTTGTCGCTCTTATATGGATTTAGTATTCGAGGAACTTACAGCAAACTTCAAGTGAGGTCTAACGAGGACAGTATTAAGCGGAATGATTGCTACTCTGGATGGATGACTGAATGAGCTCTTAATTAACACAAGAATTTGTTTTCTTCAAAAAAACTTCAACTAGAGTTATTGATTTCATGTAGACAACGTTCATGAACGCCCAGGAAGGGAAGAGATGAATGACCATGATTGTAAATAAAAATATTTTTTGACTATCTCCCTAACTTTCGAAACTTATCCAGTACCGCAAATTATACGCTTTGGAACAAGTAAATTACTCGCGTAATTTATCTTCAGACCATAGATTTGAACCCCTTTTTTTTCGGTTTTCGGTTTCGGTTCGGTGCGACTGACTGAACCGAAACTGATACCGAAAAACCGAATTTTTTTCGGTGCCGGTGATCTCAAATATTTGCTTAAAAAATATTCAGAAAAATTTAAATAAAATACTTACAGTACAAATTAAAACTAACTTCGACGATTGTTTTCCTTTCCTCTACCTCGACTCTTCCTCTTCTTTTCCTTTCCTGAGCAAGGAAAGGTTTCAAAAAAATACGTGATAGGAATTAGTTTTTATTGAATGTTTTTTTCAGAGGAAGAGTCGAAGTAGAGTTGAAGAAGAGTCATGGAAGAGGAAAGGAAGAGTTAAGGAAGGAATGCGCACAAATTAGTTTTAATTTGTACTGTAGTATCGAATTAAACAATCTTCTTAACCATAACAATAACCTCATATCTAAATCTAATCTTATTTTTAAAATTGAAATTCTAAATTAGACAAAAAAGTAAACTTAAAACAAATTTAAAACGGCGCTTTGAAATAGGAGCTTTTGACGCTTAAATTTTTTTTTAAAGAGCTGAAAAGTTTCAAAAAAAGCCAATTAACCAAGAAAAATTATTTTGTTGGTACATTTGAACTAAAATTGTACATGATTAAAAATGAATTGAAAAATCCAAAAATGATAAATTTAAATTAAATTTTATTTAATGTTTTCTAAACTTAGTCAATTCTTTAATTTTTGCTTAAATTTGCTTTTTAATGATTTAAAAAAATTTAAAAATTTCGGTTTTCGGGTTTCAATTCGGTTTGGCACCGAAAAAAATTCGGTTTTTCGGTATCAGTTTCGGTTCAGTCAGTCGCACCGAACCGAAACCGACCGTTTTTTTCGGTGTAAGTCTATGCTTCAGACTAAGAAATTTCTATTCGAAAGATCAATTCTTTTTGACAACCTCGTTTGTCGAATCGTAGGACTAAATAAAAAACTTATCAAAAAAGAACTCTGTTTTTATTTAATTGTTTTTCAAATTTAATAAAATATGCTCAGTTTTCAAAATCCGGTTTAGATGTTTGCTTGAAGCTTTTTTACCTTTAAAATGACTTTTAGATTTCTGGTATAAATTTTGCTATTTCTTTAAAAATTAATTTAATTAATTCATTATTATCTATAAATAAATAATATAATCCCAAACAAGTGTGTAATTATTGCGAGGAACGAGCATCATAAGCAGACACCACAGGCGTATTTAGAAATCCTATATATAATAAGGAAAGTAGAATATAGTTAGGGTGCCGTCCTTTTTTCTCTACCCAAAAAAATATTGGGTAATATAAAGTCCCAAATTTTCTACCTAGAATATTTGTATCTTTTTTTAATAGTAAATTAATAATATAAAAATATTTTATTTAATAAAAACAATCTAGTAAAAAAAGTCACACTTTAATATTAATTCTATTATTGTCTATGAATTCTAGTCATATGAGTTTTTAATCTTAAAAATTCTTTATTACAAATTTCGCATTTTTCTTTTTTATTTTTAGTCGTAGTTACATCATCTTCGTTTATCTGAACTCTTAGTTCACATAATGGTTGAGACGGCTGTGGCGTATCACCATCTTCTTCATCGGACTCGTCACCGTCCTCGCCTTCTTCGTCGTCTGATTCATCAGTATCTAGCTAATTCTAATTCTGTGACATATTTTTTTTTAGGTTCAAATTTATGTATATCAATGATACGATCCAAATAAACCTTTAACGTGATGCTACCATCATTTAATAAATCTTTAAGCTGCTTTAAGTTGGAATTTCTTTTATGATGCTCAGGCTTCATATAAGGAGGTTTTGCTGTGCTTTTTTTTGCATTGTTATATTTATCAGCTGAAGTTGATTCATATTGCTGGATGGATTATTTCTGTTGGTACTTAAATGTATTTGTTCTTGATTCATTATTTGTTAAATGATTTTATTTTTTATTTAAAATCATCTTATTTACAATTCAAAAATTAATTACTACTATTTATTGATTTAAAGTAAAAATATTCCGAAAAAATAATATTCCAAAAATAATATTCCGAAGAAAATTATTCCGTTTTACTATTATTATTCGGATTATCTTTTATAAAATCGGAATTTTTTTATTTAATAAAACGGCATAATTTATTTATTTTTTAATTTGGAGTAAAATTCTTAAATAAGATTTCGGTACAGTATTCTAAAATCTATTTTTGGCACACTTTTCTTTTTTAAATTTTGAGAACATTTTTCTTAATTTTTTTTTCGGAATACTATTCTTATTTAAGTTCTAAGAATAATATTCTTCGGAATATTATTTTTGGAATATTATTTTTTCGGAATATTTTTCCTAACTACCCTATTTATTATTTAATCACATGACTAAAATATTTGTAATATTATTTGAATGAGAAAATTACTCCGAGCAATTTTCCTTTTTTTTATTATTTTTTTAGAGATAATTTTTCTAGGTAGAATGTTTAGGTCTTTTTTAGAGTCAAGATATTTTTGGGTCGAAAAAAGTCCTTAATATTCTACCTAGAATATTTTGGGTAGAGAAAAAGAGACCTAACTCTATAGTTAGACCGTTTTAAAAAAATGAAGAAAACGACCAACTAATTGAATAATTAGAAAAAAGAAAAAGAAAAAAGAACAAAAGTTCTGAATTTACCTTTTATTTTATTTTATTTATTGAATAGAATTAACCTCCAATTTTGGAGAAGTAAATATAAAATTAAAGTTAATTAAATTAAAGTAGCGTTTCGGAGACCACAAGCTGGGTTATAGTTTTTATCTAATAAGGAAAGTACATATAAGTTAGACCGTTTTAAAAAAATGAAGAAAACGAACAACTAATTGAATAAAGAGGCGATTGAGACAAATAAGAGAGTCAAATTCATTAAAAAATAATTTAAATTTTTTTGAAATAAATTAAAAAAAAATCAGATGTCAATGTTTTGACTGGAGTGAAATTTTTCATTGAGTTAAAAAAATATTGAATTAGTTAAAAAGCTAACTCAATCAAATTTTTATTTCGACAAAAATTCTGATAAAAATATTTGATTTGTCGATTTCAAAAAAAAATTTAAAAAAATTTTTAAATTATGAAATGAAAATTTAAGTAAAAACGAAAAAAGTTACAATTCATTTGCTAAAAAAGCACAACTTGATAGGCGTATTACTACTCGTTTTTGGTCATTGCAAAAGATAATTTCGTTTTTACTTAAATTTTCATTTCTTTGTAAGAATCATAACATTACAATTCGACCGCAAAAATGTTCTAAACTCAGTATAAGCACATGTGCCTAAACCTTAAACTCATATATAAGCACATGGGCTCCACGGTGAATAATTACGGTACGTTTAAAAAAAGCTATTATTTTTTAGTTTTTAATTTTTAAATATTATTGATCTAGCAACTAAAGACCTTCATTTCAAGACTTTAAGCCGACTAATGACACCAAAAATAACTTTCATAATTAAATAAGAATTATTGGTGATTTAAAATTTGGATTAAAAAAAAGTCACCAAAAATACAAAAAAAATTTCAATATTTAGAAATATTATAAAGTTTTTTTTTCTTTGAATTTTTTCTACTTGCTTACGAGCATATAATGTGCAACATCCCTATTTTATGTTATAATTTATAATATTATTAAAATTAGGTGACCATAAAAAATTTATAGTCTTCTAGTCACCTATTATATGACCAAGATTTTTGACCAGAAAAAAAAATAACAAAGTCAGTATTAAACTTCTTGTCACATAACAGACAAGACCCGAATATTCTCTGATAATTGATTATTCGACTTCTTGATATTTTTAAAGCAATTGCTATCTAGCTAAAATAGTACTAATTAGTGTTGGGAATTTTTTTCGAGCCGAACACTAGTACCATTCTTCAATTAAAAAATAAAAATAATCCATTAATGCATTAAGAAAAAATAATTTGATCTAACACTGGGTTAATTGAGTCTTTTTTTATTGAAATTTGTCTCGTTAGAGAAGAAACCTTTTTACCGAAATTTGATAAGAAATAACGAAAAAATTTCAAATTTTATTCAAGATTCTTATTCATTTGAGTTTAAATAAATGTCTGCTTTTGATCAATTACCGCTCGCACTCATAAGTTCATTTAGGTTTAAGAATTAATGGATTTTCAGTCTAATCACTCCAAGTGTTTAGCTATTTTTAACAAAAAATTAAATTCTGGAATTCTATATGTGAATTTAAAAAAGCAATTTTATGAAAGATTATCTTTTTAAAAGCCCATAAATAAGCGATTTTTGACTTGCGATTTAAACATAAAAAAATGACTGAAATAAAAATTCTGATTTTAAATTTTATCTTTATGAATTTAAGTTATCAATCTGAAATAAACAAATATTGTATCATTAACAAATACACTATATTCTCACCATATAGTAAATTAATACAATTCAAGAACATAGAAACAATTGATTCAATCGATACAAATTCTCTATGCTTAAAAAATGAAAAACACATTGAAGGCTATACCATAAATGACCAAAAAATTCTAAATAGTGAAAATTTACTCATTACAACTATTCGTTTATTATTTCTTCTAACACTTCAAAGATGTATTCAGTGGCCTTCTTCTAAATATTTTAAACTTAAAAGACGACTAGTCAAAATAAATTCTTTATTTAAATAATGACAAGTGACTCCAAGATATGACAAATTTGAATTGGAGGTCCAAGCATCCAAGCATCACAAATTAATGAACATGATTTAACACCAGATAATTCATGGGCTATTGAGCTTTTGACCATAACTGACTAAATTAAAAGGTTTAGTTTTTTTTTTAAATCTTAGAATACTTTAAAAATAAACCTAAAAGAAGAATTGAATTCTTGGTAAAAGTTTGTCTAAATGGTACACTAAATCCTGGAATTGCATCTTTTAATAAATTTCTGAATTCTTCACGGTCAACAATTGAAACGGATAAATTACACTTGACAACCAAATCAGTTACACGTTCATTTAATGAATCTTGTTTACTTTTTTTACAAGTAGAAATTTGCTCTGTTTCATGATCATCCTCAGATTCAGAATAAAGAGCTAATTTTTATTTTTTTTATCTAAGCTTAAAGATGATTCAGTGATCGAATGTGATTTTCTTAGATGATTAATCATTTGGTTAGTAGCTAAATCACAATATATAATCTCAGAGAATAAACTAATAGTGTCATTATTTTCAGGAAAGAACCGCCAAGTCCAAGATCGCTTTTGAAATCGAAATTCCCTTTTTTGGATTGCTTTCAATTTCTTTAGGAGTCTTTTTTTTTCTTTTGATTTCGGCATTTTAAGTAAATAGTAATGAAAAATTTTTAAAATATTAATTTTTAAAAATTTAAATTTTAAAATTTTTATTTAAAAAATGGTCCTTTATAAATGACTCAACAAAATCAAATTTAATTTTTTTGAATTGAATCATAATCATATGAATCGAAATTTTTTAATTTAACATTTTCTAAAAATTTTTGATTTAAAAAATGAATCCAAAATTTTTTTGACTTATTTCAAAAAAAAGTCATTTTTTTTCTTTTGATTTCGGCATTTTAAGTAAATAGTAATGAAAAATTTTTAAAATATTAATTTTTAAAAATTTAAATTTTAAAATTTTTATTTAAAAAATGGTCCTTTATAAATGACTTAACTAAATCAAATTTGATTTTTTTGAATTGAATCATAATCATATGAATCGAAATTTTTTAATTTAACATTTTCTAAAAATTTTTGATTTAAAAAATGAATCCAAAATTTTTTTGACTTATTTCAAAAAAAAGTCATTTTTTTTCGGTTTTTTATATTTTTTTTCTTAAAAGAGATAAATTAATCCAACTAGTTAATATAATCAGGAGATATTTTAAATAATATAAATAATAAAAATAAGGCTATGGATAAAGGATGACTAGAAGCCAGCCTCTAACGGAGTGCAAGGATTAGTTGCACTATAGTAGCCTGTAAAATCAATTTTGTTATTTTTAAAAAAATTGTCAAGTTTGTTTTTAAAACCATTTATAGTTTCTTGTTCAACCACTTCTCTTGGTAAAATATTCCAAAGTAAACATTTTAAAATAGATTGCTCAATCAAAATAAATTTAAATGAATAATAGTGGGAATTTATTAAATTATCAAAGGAAAAAAATAATTTAAAAATAATAAAAATTAAACATTTTCAAGTTCTTTGACCCATGTATTTTTCCATTCTGAATATTTTATAATAGGCTCAAATTTCAGTTTCTCCAAATCCTCTTTTATTTTTTCACTAGTTGTATCTAAATTAAAACTACTTGCTGACTTATTTTTAACAACACCAATTACTTGTCCATTTGGTATAACATCTAAATAATTGACTTTTTTAGTATTTAACATTTTTTGTTTAGCTTGTATTTTTTGACTATTTATTCTTATTTTATCTAAAATATCCATTGCGTTATCAATATGTTGAGTGACTAATAAACGTCGATTTAACTCGCTTTCTGTAATAGACTCCTTGGGCTCTGTCTCAAAAAATTCCGACTTGGAATAATATAAATCATCATATTTACTTTCTTGACTTGACTTGGTAATATTTGAATTAAATTCAGATGATGCGGTGAGACTTTTTCTATAAAGAGCAGTAGATGTCCGAGGAATACTTCCTTTAAATTCTGGATATTTACTTTCTATTTCATAGACAATAGTATCTTCTAAAGATTTCATTAAAGCGTATTGTCCATCTTTACTCAGCGTACTACCAAATCTCGGACTTTTATTTTTTAAATTAAAAGAACTTGTCTCTTCTAAACAACTTTGTTTTTTGAGCATTTCATTTAAATTTTCAGTTTCGGGGTTAATACTAGTTGAGCTTGTATTTTCGAATATTGATTGTCGTCTACTTGGATTGAGTGAATATTTAACTTGTTCGAATTTCTGCTGCATATCCTCATCTAAATATTTTGACACTATAATCGAACGCTTTCGTGTTCGATAGGCCTTTAAATAATTCTCCTTATCTTTATCGCTCATATTCTCGAATTGAAACATGGACGATGTCGATTGAAAGTCGCTATTTAAAGCCGTATTGGACAAGCTTAATCGACGATTTATTTCTTTAGCTTTAGCGTATATATTCGGCAAGACACTTGAGCGTCTATTTACTAATTGATTTAGCTTTTGGACTTTAATACGAATTTTATTCGATTGTATTTCTAATGGTGGAATTTTACTTGACATTTTCTAAAAATAAAAACTGTTTAAAAAAATAAAATTGTTTAAATAGAAATTTTATTAACAATAAAAAAAATTAAATTTAAATTCCTAGACATTGATGTAAAAGAGAGAACAAAAGAAACAATGAATACAATAGGGTCTCTTTTTTTTCTCTTTTTATTTAAGTTGATGTAAATTAATTAATAAAAATTTTAATAAAACATTTTTCGCCCAATATTGTTTATTCTATTTGGTAATAGAGTAAATATTATTCACTCGAAGGTTTTTGGTTGTTAGACAAATTTGGAATAATTATAGGGTTTGAAATTTTTTTTTTGTGTGTGTGTGTTGAAATTATCCTTGAAGCTATATCAATTGATTTGGCTTCGTTAGAAAAGAAAATACTTTATTTCTTTTTTGTTTTTTTTTTGTTATGAGTTACTTAATCTTTACAAGTTGTCAGTAAATATTTAGACTTTAATTAGAGAGGTTTTATTTTTAGTTTGAGAATCGTGTAAATTTTTATATAAGAAAAAGCAATGATAAGCTTAACAACAATTGGGATTTTTAAGTAATTTTATAGGACTTTTTATGTTGATAAAAATTTCTATTTTGAGGCCAAAAATTTTTAAATAATTTTAAGAATTTTAATTTTTGTATTTAATCGTCAAGCTCTACAAAGCCCTACGCTTAATAGGAAATTGTTTTGATTTATTTTTTTTTAAAACATATGACTTAATTAATTATATGGGATTTTATAACATCAGAATTTACACAAATTGCACAAGTTGTTTATCGCATTAATAAATAATAGATTTATTTTAATAACATATAAAATTGAGCTGCACAAATTTTTTATAACAAGTATATAAGTTTTTTTCTAAACCGATAATCTTCATTCTTACTATATTTTACACTTTGACTAAAATCGAAGGGTCCGGTAAATTTTGTGAACCATCGATCATATAATTTAATTTGAAAATATTCAATTAATTTCCAGGAAAAATTGATGTTAAAATTTAAGTGTGAAATTTTTCATGTTTTAGAATGTAAATAAAAAAATTGTATTGTTTCTAGAAAAATTCAATGTGCAGTAATTGCATATTTAAATTTTTATTTTCTTGAGCAAAATTGAAATTTGATCAAAATTAGCACTTTGTCGTTTTTGTTAAAAGAATTAAATTTCATTTTTTTTTTTAAAATAATTTTTGGCTCTGTACAGTAAATTTCAATTCGTCATTTCAATTCATTCAAATTGCTATAACTTTTGAATGGATAGTGATAAACTTATTCTGTAAATTGCTACAAATTGTAACAATTTTGCTACACCCGAAAATAAAGGTCTGGAAAAAATCTGTATCTTTGCAAAATTGGAAAATGTTGTACATGAAATCTGCAACATTTTTGCAGACCTATATTTTTGAGTGTAGCAAAATTGTTACACTCTGCAGAAAAAACATTTTTATTGCAAAATTTCAGAAATCTCTGAATTCTGTGCAAATTTGCACACCATTAAAAAAAAAGTCTAATTTAAATACGCAATTAAAATTGCACAATTTTTTGCAGACGTTGCCAACAGGTGCAGCAAATTTTGCTTCACTATGCAACATTTTTTTTGCCACCAAAAGTCTTTTTAAGTGTTTTGCAGAGCGATTTTTGTTGGTAAAAAAATTGAAAAAAAGAAAATTGACAAAAAACTTTAACATGCCGTACAGAGCCTAATTTTTGTCCTCATAGATTCTTAAAAACTATGCTTTTCAAACAAAAAGTGAGTTTTTTAAATATAGAAACATCAAAAAAAATGAATAATAGAGGAAAAAATTTTGCCGTAAAACTTAATATTTAATTAAATTTTCTGAACAATTTAAACTTTGACTTGAAAGAATGTAAATTGTTCATAGAATTAACTAATTTACTTATATGAATTGTTTATACTGTACAGTACAAAGCTAGGGGCTAGTCAATTTTGAAATCACGTGAACTCAACATTTACATATAATTTTTGCACTTTTAAAACTTGATGCTTGATGAAATAGAAATTTGATACCAAAAACAAACAAGTGTAAACTTGTTAATATAACATTATACTACACACTGAAAATTTTAAATCCTTTTGACGATAGACCGATCAAGAGACCAATGTGTCATTTTAGTAGGAAAACACTACTGTTTATTGTGAAATTATAAGCCTTTTTTAAAATAAATTAAAAAACAAGTCATTTTTTCTATTTAATATGAATTTATTTTTTATAAATAATAAGGAGCTTGTAAATTCCTATGTAATCAAGTATCAAATTTTGCAGGTAAAAAATTATATGTAAATTTTGAGTTCAGGTGGAGTATTCAAAATTGACTAGCCTCCAAAGCTAAGATAAGTTAATGACGTATTCGAACATTTTCCAACACGTGTTCGATCATTTTCAAACATTTTTTCTAACAGTGTTGTGTTCGTTTTTTCGTAAACTTATTTCAGCTTTGTTTTCAAAATAAAAATTGTTGTGAAAAAATAAATGGAAATTTCGAGAATAGGAGAAAATTAACAGGAAATAATGTCAATTCAATGGAGGAAATTAATATTGGTGGAACACCTAAATTAGAAATAAGTGACCAAATAAAGATATATGTGACAAAGTCTTGGGTACATACTTTTAACGAGTGATGCTGGTCATAAACTACAACAGACTCAAACATTTTATGGACTGCTCTTATATGAATAAGACTTAAATAAAAATAATAAAAAATAAAGTTTTCTTGAATTAACCATTTTTTTAAAAGCATTAGACAGTTAAATAGAAGAAAAAAAGTACTGTTATAAAAAAAGGAAATTGAAATGAGAAATTAATTAATTGTTATAAAAATCAAGAGATATTTTCAATTTAGTTTAAGTGCTCTTTTCCTAACAAACTAAAAAACATTTTAACTTTTCGAGAAAAAATAAAATTTTTAAGTTTAAAAAACGCCTAGATGTATTGAATCACCAACGTCTAGTCTAGTATACTGAAAACGTTTCTGGCTTAAGAGAAAAGAGAGAGGGATTGAAAAAATTTATTTTCAACTAAAAACTAAACAACTAGAAAAATAAAAAATATTTATACTAGAAACAAAAAAAGAACTAATAAATCCTTGAGACTTTAGAATTATTTCAAACCACTTTTTCCAAATTTTGACATTATAAACTTAAGCTAAACACTTAATTTAACTAAAGTCTAAATCAAATATGTTTACAACCCTTCTTTCCTTTAAAAATCAAATTTAAAACATGTTAAAATGTTTATAAAAGAATAGCCATAATAATAAAAATATTCGGCAGCGAAAACAAACTTTTCTGATTTTAACTTTAAATTCACATGTATTGAATCACCAATGGCTAGTCTAGTATACACAAATCCTTGGATAAATAAGTTTATAAAATGTTTCTCTAAAAAAGATTTTAATTTTTGATAACTTGATAAAATAAACTAAACAAAAATTTAAATCAACAATAACAAATTTTCCTGGTGTTACATTGGTTAAAACACCATTAACCTAGCTCCTTCCAGCAAATGACGATAAACTTTTAAAAGTCGAGTGCTGAGTGGTCGTGTGCCTGCACAATAAAATACCTATTTCACACTTAGAATGCAATCATCAAGCGAAAAACTAATAAGTTGGAAGCAGTTAGACTCGGTCGATGACGATGCTGAATTTATTGAATTGAAAAACGAAGTTTTAGTGGTAAAGCTTAATTATTGTCAATAGGAAAAGAGCTCATGTATATGCAAAGATTATTTGATTTTTGTATAGAATGTAGTGTTTTCAGTCAAGAAAAAATTAATAAAAATGAATTTCTGCTTCAATACAATTGTTTGTAACAAGAAAAGAAGACCTAAGCCAAAATCCGGACTTTCGAATGATCGATAGAAAATCTAAAATTAAATTTGTATAAAATTAGAATAAACTTAGCACTTGGTAACTTAGATAAACTATTGAACCAGTTTATTGTTTTTTTTTAACACAAAAGCTTTATGTGCGATAGATGTTTTTAAGTACCAGGTTCGAGTCTTGATGTCATTACTTTTTTTTTATTTTCTTTTAATATTTATTTTTTGAACAATGCTTGAGTAAGTTTTGAACCTTTTTACTTTGAAACAAAACTTATATGCATAATCATCAAAAGAGTTTGGGTAGTTGGATATTGTCTATGAGCGTGATTTAAGTTTTTTTTTGAAAATTTTTAATAAATACACTGTAAAAAATAAAAGCTACTAAAGAGCATTACGAAATTTTGTAATGAAAAATTTAAAACTAATCGCTTTTAAATAAGGCACTTTTAATTTTAGACGTTTTTTTTAAAGACATGACTAAATAAAAGCGCCTTAAAAATAGAGACTACAAAAGCGTCTCGAAAACTCTCGAAGATGACGTCTAGTTGTAGCGCCTAAAAATAGTGTCTTAGTCGCTTTTATTTATTTTTTACAGTGCTTAACCCATAAAAATGAGTCTGCAAAAACTCTGTATCTTTGCGAAATTTGCACTCCATTGAAAAAGGTTCTATTTGCATTCTGCAACATTTTTGAAGACCTATATTTTCGGGTGTAGCAAAATTGTTACACTTTGTAGCAATTTACAGAACAAGTTTATCACTTTTCATTCAAAAGTTATAACAATTTGAATGAATTGAAATGACGAATTGAAATTTACTGTACAGAGCCGTATATAAGATATAACGGGGTATCAATCTCGGACTATTGCATCTCGTAGACGAACTACAAGAATTGTTTGAAAAAATGTAGTTTAAATCCAATTTTTCAAAAATTTTCTATTTTACCTAAAGTCTAACGTTAGGTTTTTTTTAAAATTCTGTTTCCTTCTTTAAAAAAAATAACTTTCCAAAAAAAATTTGCAATCATATAAAATAAAAAATTCTGTATTCATTAGTATATTTTTTATTGCTGTCTTATTTATATTGTTTTAAAAGCACGGGCCTACAAAAACGGTTCAGTAGTTTATGTAAGATACCACTTTCTAAATAGGGACTTTTGCAAAATTATTACAATTATCTTAGAAAAAGTGTTATTTAAATTGAGTTTACTGATAATAATCTAAGACAATAAGAAATTTTGGTAATAAAAAAAAAATCAAAATAAACTTTAAACTCTGTCTTAAATGCAGTTAAAATACTAAAAGAGCTGAATTAAATAAAAATTTTTAAATTTTCTCAAATTTTTTTCAAATTGAATTTTTGAAATTTTTTTGTTGCTTTTAAATTACATAACTTCTAATTGAAGTAAAAAAGTGGCGTAAATTTTATTACATAGCTATTTTTGTTAAAATAAATAAATAATTACTGAAAAACTATTAAAGCCTTATAATTTGAACAAAAAAAAAATTCACATGAAAAATGATGAATAATCTTAAATTAAAATGTTTAAGTCTTTTAAGAGAATGACGTATTTTAAGATCAACCACTAAATTGTTTCGAAATTTTAATTTTTGTAAAAAAAAATCCTGGATTTATGAAATAAATAATTTACCATCTTGTTTGAGACTGTTATCGTATAGCACAGAAACAAATAGAAAATTATAAATTAATTTGATTTTAATTATTGAAAAGAATCTTGTCCCTTGATTATTTTATCTAGCTCTAAAGAATTTTAACTTTAGATTTATAAAAATACATAAATTTATTTTTAAATAAATTAATTAATTATCATTTGTTCACAAAATATGTGATCTCCGTTTGTGATCATGAATTAAAATTAAGAAATAAAAATTAATGATCAATTGTTTGTTTTTGTTGATCAGAAAACTTTAAATTCATAAAAAATTTAAAAATAAATAGGGACTGTGAATTTCATGTCAATTCGCTCATTTAAATTCGCTATTTTTTCTTTAACTTTTTTTCCAAACATTAAAAATTAGGGGCTGTGAATTTCATGTCAATTCGCTCATTTCAATTCGCTATTTTTTCTTTAACTTTTTTTCCAAACATTAAAAATTAGTTCTGCAAAATGTTACAATATGTAGCAAATTTGCTACATAAATTTTCTTACTGTGCTAAATCTCTGCAAAATATGTGCAAATACATATACTGAGTTTTTAATAATTTTTTTCTGCATTTTTGGTGCACACATTTTGCAGATTAATAATGGGAATGTAGCAAATTTGGTACATCTTGTAACATTTTGCAGAACTATTTTTTAATGTTTCGAAAAAAAGTTATAGAAAAAATAGCGAATTGAAATGAGCGAATTGACATGAACTTCACAGCCCCAAATAAATATTGTTTTAAAAAATATTTCTTTTTGTTTTTTTCATTAGAAAAATTTAGCATTATAGAATTTTAACCTCATATTTGAACTATTCATTCAAAAAAAAACACTCCATAAGGCAAAGAGAAATTCTTGCTCATCTACTCATGCTCAATAATTAATTTTTTTAATAACTTTTAAATAGAAATAGATTTTTAAAGTCTGCAAACATGCTAAATCTTATTTAAGGCTCTGCAAAAACTGTGGAATTATTACAGAATTCACTTAATGTATAAGTATTGAAATCAACTGCGTAATTAAATTGCACAGTTTTTGCAGAGCCTTAAATAAGATTTAGCATGTTTGTTGCATAATTTAGCATTTTGCAGACTTTAAAAATCTATTTCTATTAGAAAGTTATTAGGAAAATTAATTATTGAGCATGAGCAGATGAGCAAGAATTTCTCTTTGCCCAATAAATTGATTGGATCGAAAAGAAAATATCTTCATTCCTCTTTACCAAAAAATGGCTTCAAAAATTCAAAAAAATTGCAAGTTGATTGTCGTTAGAGCCATAAATCTTTACTATTTTTATGTAAAATTAACAATAACAATAAAAACGCTCACAAAACGTGAAAAAAAAACTGATTAAGCGGAATAATCTTTTGCACAATAAAAATGTTTTTTTAACGTTTTCAGGCGATTTTTAAAAAAATGTCAACAAATTTTACCTTTTTCGGAGCATTTACTTTTAAAATATTCTTTTCCCTACTTATTTTTTATAATATAAGAATCGTAAAACCCTTACCAAGTATATTATAGAATTAAAAGTTCTATAAGAAAAAAGAAATTTGGATTTATTATATTATAATCAATAGAGTTCTTAGATTTTTTGTCAACTAGGGTTTAAGACTTAATAATTCCAGTTTTTAAAATTTTTTTCTAGTGTTTTTTTTTCGCGATACGCTCACGCTTGACTCCTTAAAAACGGTCCAAAAACATCAAAGAAAAAGACACAAAACAAACGGCGGTTAAGGAAAAAGATGATTTTTTTAATTTTGATCAAGTTTTAACACCATGCAAATTTCAAGAATTTTCAGGATTTTAAAAATCTACTAACATTCAAAAGATTTGGATTTTTCTAACTTTAAAAAACAGAATCAGTTTAAAAACAAACAATTTTGAAGAATACTTAAGAAATTTTGTTTGAGTTTTAAATCAAAAAAAATTTTCTGAATTCCTAATTAATAAAAGGAAACAATAAAAAATTTTTGGAAATTTTAGGCTTTTAATTTTCCGTGAATTCTGAATATAAATTTTTTGTTCTCTAAATATTTAAATTCCGATCATTAATAGCTTGTAAAAAAGATTGTATAATATTTTGTAAGTATAAAGAGCGCTTTAGAATTAAGTAAACATTCAAAAAAATTAAGTTACCAAAACCTAAACTTAAATTTTTTGTAAGGCCTCTATATATAAAACGATTCCATATAATCTAATACTTTATTTTATTTTAAAAATTAATGTAAACATTTTTTGTTTTTTGAGCACAATACTAATATTTCCAATCTTTTTGTATTTGTGCTTAATGTTTAAGCAAATTTCAATTTTTTTTTCTAAAAAAAAAAGAAAATATTTTAATTGCATAATAATCTAAGAAAAATATTATTTTTTTTCAATCAACATCGAATTTTTTTTTAAATTTCTCTAAAGGAAATGGCAAAATTTTTAAAAATATTTTTTATTTTCAACATTTTTACGACATTTTTTTTTAAAAAAGAAAGTGAAAAAGGGAAATTAATAATTAATGACTTTCTTTTTTTTTATTTAATTGAATTTAAACAGACCTTATATATTGAAAAGAATTCATCTTAGATGTTTAGAAAAAAAGAAAACTTTTTTTTTCTCTTTTGTGATTCAATATGAAATAAAGACTTTTGGGTATATTCTAAATTAAAGTAATAGCTTGGAAAAATTAAATTGAAAAAAAAAATTACCTTTTTTTTCAATCAACTTCCTCAGGATATCTACAACAGTCTTAGTGTTAAAAAGTTATTTTAGAAAATCAATTAGAAATAATTCAGAAAATTTAAATTGTTTTATTTGAAATACAAACTCCTTTGAATTAGGGTACACTTTGATTATAAGAGAATAAAGTTAGAGAGCAACTTTTTGCAAAGATGATTTATTAGTCTATAAATATTCGGAAGTGTGACACAATCTCGAAAAATTAAAATCTCGAATATTTAAAAAAATAGAATCTCGAAAAAAAAGTCTCTAATTTAAATTTTGAAAATGTCATATGACAAATATTCTTAAAGCTTTAAAAATCCAAAAATTAATAACTAATTTCAATATTTGACTACCAATGCTAAACTATGGTAAAATCCATCGAATTTAGATTTATCATAGTCTTTTAATAACTCTTTTATACGTTTTTCAAATTGATATATGAAAGTCAGCATCTTCAAGATTTAATTTCTGAATCTTTTCCAAATCGACTCATTCAATTGAAAAAAACACCCAAATACTTGTGTACCTTTAAAGATTTTTTTCACCGCATTAATAAAGCCGATTTCAAAGTCACAATTAAAAGACTTAGGATTCTTTTTTAAATTAGAATATTAGATGATGCAATTGCAAAAAGTGATCAAAATATGAAATCCTAAATTGAAAATTTTTTTAAAGCATACATTTAATTTAAGAATATCAATATTTGAACTTTTAAAATAGTTTCTATAACAAATTAGGATAACTGAGATCTAAGACAAAAAAAATTTAAATTGTGTGAAATTTAATAGAAAAAAAAACAAAATATCCAGAAAAGTCCTTGTGTCTTACTGTCAATAATGTTTTTTTCGTCCAAATTCTCAAGTTATAATCACCATGAACTATCTTTTTTGAATTTGGTCGCAAAATTATTATGTGCTAGATTTTGAGTTTTAATTTTTTTTGCTTATTCAATATTCAGCCTTTAATGCAAACATTTTGTATCGAAAGGATTTTTAGCAGATATCAAAATTAGAAAATGACCTTTACCTGAAAAAGTTATTAAGCTTATGGTTTTATGATCGTGAATTTGTTTTTTAATTCAAACTCAAACAGTGTCAATTTATTTTAATAAATGTAGTGTTGGCCGGCGGTCGGGTTTGGCCGGGCGGTCACGGTTCATTTTCAGGCGGTCTTAAGACCGGTCTATTTGGCCGCCCGCCTGGGAATACCGGCCCAAAAAGCGGTCCAAAAAATTTCAAAAGACCGCCCGTTTTAGGACCGCCCGCTCCCAGAAAACGGGCGGTCTCTTAGCGGTCCGACCGTTTAAAAGACCGCGACCGCCTGCAGACCGCCCGTTTTCTGGGAGCGGTCCAATCCGAAGGGCATTTTGAACATAAGTACAAAAGAGACTACTACGATGTGATACTACATGGTAGCTAAATGGTTAAAAGTAAATTTGGCCAATTATTAACCGAATTCTGGCTAACTTTTCACGAATAAAGGTTTTCATAATAGGTAACCAGTGATAATAATTATTGATATTAATAAATTTAATTTTTTTGAATTACTGTTTTCATTATAATAAATCAAAATGTCAGTGTTTTGGCTAAAAGATACTTATCAGCTACTTCTATTTTATTTGCTTTGCAATTTAACAAACCTAGTTTCGAGAGAATTCTTATTTTATAACAAATTAAGTTTAATAGTTTTTCAAAATATTTAAAATTGTGAATAAATTTTTCAAATTTTTGTTTGTTCCTTATTTTAGTAAATTTTTTTCTAATTCAAATATTTTTTTTTAAATTACAAAATAATACCTATGTTTTGATATTCAATCTTTTATTGTTCAATTTTTTAAAACTTAAACTGAAAAAAAATGAAGATCAATTAAAATGCGTTCAAATTATAGAAAAGCTAATTTTAAGTTTAAATATCTGTAATCTTATATTTTTCCAAATATTTTTGTCTAAAAATCTTGATTTTTTAATAAAAAAGGTTGATTTTGTGGCGAAAAGTTTCAAGATGTGGGGAAGAGTTTTTTCATTGTGGGGACGAGGGAAACCCAAAATCTTATTAGAGAGAAAATTTTAAACTTAACAATCATAGACATCAATTCGTTTTATAAAATCTTAATTTTATTTAGTAACTTTATTTTGAACTCAAATTAACCTGACGACCAGTGGTCATGAAATTACACGACCAGGTAAATTAAATACTGGTCATGAAAAAAAAAATTACATTACATGCGACATTTCTTTTTGAATTTAAGAATTTTCAAAAAAAAATATCAACTTTAAATTGATGTCTCATGCTGCCAAAAATTTTTTAGCTAATTATTCAAAATTAAGAACTTTATGATTTCGTTATTGTGCTCCTAAATTTCAGAAAAGAAAAATTGAAATTCTATTTAAGATTTATATTGTAAAATTAATTTTCAATGAACCTAAATAAAAATAAAATTATTAATTTTTTTGATTTACAATATCTATATACAAAGATAAATTTCAAAATTATCATATTTCAACTATAAAAAAAAGGTAACAATAAAACCCAAAAAAAAAATTCAAGAAAAATAATAACAACCAACCAACTTCTTTAATTAACTTTTTTATTTAAAATAAAATGCGCACAAAAATCTAATTTTTTTAAAAAATATATTATAATATTAATTGAAATAAATTTGCTTTTGACACAAAAAGTAAAAATATTTGAAATTTTTTATTTTAAATACAAAATGATGGACGATCACAATCAATCACGTTTGAGGAAAGAAATAATTGATCATTATGATAATATTCAAGCTCAAATTGATATTAGAACAGAGACTCTTCTAATGAATCTTCCAGAGGCGCTTAAGAACAGTAGAGAAGAACTTTTGGCAAGGATTAAAGAAGAGAAAGAAAAAAATATGGCTGCATTAGCTGATGATAGCCCATTGGTCCAACATAAAAATGAATATTATCGTCAATTTTTACAGCTTAAACAAGAGTATGCACAAAGTGGTAATGATCAAGCAAAAAAAGAAGAAATTCATTTGAGATTAGTTGAATTGAAAAAAAATGTCGAGTTAATTGAAGAGTTTTTAGACGACTTTAAAAAGCGAACGCTAAGTTTTGAAGAAGCTGATAAGTCGGTTTATTCGAGTTTGATCGGCGAATTAGTCACGCCTGATGATACAACTCAAAATGAGGATCTTAAGACAAACTAGTTTTTTATTTTTTTTAAATTAAAAATTTCTTCCATTTTTTTTAATAAAAATAAATTTATTTAATTTTTTAGTGTGCTGAACGCCGTGCTCCAGAATTAGCGTTGTAGTCCTGTTTATACTGGATTGATTTTGGGGCAGTGCAACGTGAATAATGCTAAATTCACGTTATTTTACCATATTTTACGTAAAAAAAAACAGTAATCTAAAAATCGTAATTTTTTCTAAAATATCGGGATTAATGGTAATTTACCGTAAATTTACGTAAAATTTCGAAAAATTTTTCTTCAATTATGGAAAAAATTCGTGAAAATAATTTTTCCATAATTCAATTTCTGTCTACAAGAAAAAACAAGCTCCCTGTCTAGCCTTTCTTTTGCAAACTCCACAAGTTTTCAATACAATTTAAATCTGGACCGTTAGCTGGCCACTTAAGACACTCTATTTTGTTATCGGTGAACCATTCGGTTCCTACTGGCTCTATGGCAAGGCGCATTGACTTGCTGAAATATAAAAAACTGGCCTTTGCGTAGCTTTTCCATCAAACCAATCAAGTTTTCATTTAAAATTTATTTGTATATGGTTGCATTTAATATCCCGTCAAAGATACATGAATTTCTGGACCATAATAACTCATACAACACCATATCCCAATCGAACAATCTCCTTGTTCTGTAGGTTTAATGATACAATCTTGATTTATCATACTTGTGTTTCTCTTCAGTAGTCCTACGAATGCAAATTCTATTTTTTCGTTTATCAACTTCAATGCTCATTATATTTAAGCATATTATAAATTATATTAAAGCAGAATTCTGCTTAAATATAATTTCCAAAATTAGTTTTAATTGAGCTGAGACTTTTTAAGAAATATTTTATTCGGTTTTTCAATCTAAAACTGTCAAAAAAGATTCCGTGTGCACTTAATGAGATCAGTTTAGATTTTATGGTGTTAAAATTGATACAGCTAAATTAAAATGATTCTTATAATTTGAATTTTAAGATAAAATTTTTTTATAATTTCTAAGCACATTGGAGTGTACATGACTTAAAATAACGAAAAAAAAATATGCAAAAGTCAAAAAAGGAACTCTTTTTGCTATTTCACAACTTAATACTTTTTGAACTGTTAGATAAACTTGTCATTTTTGATTTCAGGAATGATAAATTGTGAGTTTTTATCAGTGAGAATTGAACAAAAAAATATTTGTTTAGATTATTTCTGAAACGTAAACTAGTACCCCAAAGACAATAGGAAAAAGATTTGAACATCAAACTAGAGAGAAAATTAATGTAATTTCATTATTTTTTTTGTGTTATGCTTTTTTGAAACTTTTTAATTTAATTTAGAAATAAACAAAAAGTGAGAAAAATAATTTGGTTTTTTGTTCAAAAAATTAGAAAAAACATGTTCAATCATTCATTGAAACTCACAAGATTTTTATTACTCAATTGAATGGTTTATTTAAGAGAAAAATAGAAGAATAAAAAAAAGTTCTCAAAAATATAACCTTATACTTTCAGAAATATATTTTTTTTAAGCGCAAATTACTCTTCAAAAAAAAATATAGAGAAAAAAATCTTTGAATTAGTTGAGTTCGTTTTTTTTTTTAATTAAAATTTCTTTTTTAAAATACTTTTATTTATGTGGAATTTTCGTAAGATTTACCAAGATCAAGTATTTCAATATTATACAATTCTCATTAAGAATAAACAACTTCAATTATTTATAAATTTGCTCAAGAATCAAAAGTTACTTTGAAGAAAGAATCAAAAAAAAGAAAAAGAAAAATTAAAATTGCTTTTTTTATCTTTTTTCTTTTTGATTTCATTTCAATTTTAACTCGTTGCAAAATTTAAGAATAGTTTATAGCACAAAAATATCTAAGTTAGAGTATACTTTTTCTTTAGGATCAAAATCAGATTTCATATTTTCAATTTTTACTTTAAAGTTAAAAATTAAAATTCGATTAAATTTCCCTTATTAATAAATAAAGGCAAATAAATTCAATTCAGAAAGTTTGCTTTAAAAAAAAAAAAAACTGTATACGATAAGTTAAAATTTTAAATCTAGTCAAAAAACGATCGATTTAAATCTATATTTTAGAAAAACACGTGAGTCTAAGTTTCAATTTGAAATTTTTTAAATTATTCGAGAAAGTTTTCCAGTGAGAAAAATGAGTTTTATAAGTTTAAGAAAAAACATGACTTGTAAGGTGCCCCAAGTCATTAATATTAGTGTCTTTAAATTTTATTCCTCAATTGATAAGCGATTCCGAAAATTTTCTGAATAAAAATTGAAATATATACAGTACAATCCGAAACAAAGTTAACGAAAACATAAACAATGTTTAAACAGAGCATACACAAAACCGACACAGAACCGAAGCAAAAACAACACAGAACAGAAACAAAATCGACACAAAACCAACACAAAACCATTTTAAACTGTTCTGTTTCGGTTTGGTTTTGTTTCTGCTTTGGTTTTGTTTTGTGTATGTTCTGTATAAACAGTGTTTAAACAGGTCGTTAACTTTGTTTTGGACTGTACTGTAATGGTAATATCTAGCGAAGATGGTTTGGATTTTTTAGGAAACTATTTTATTTTGAAGTATTTTTGTAAAAAAATCTTATTTTTTATTTGTCATTTTTCATTAAAAATTTAGTTTTTTTCAAACTTTAGTAACCTTTATTTTGGCTATTATGAATCAAATTTTTCAAAATCAAAACCAATTTCTATAAAGCATGGTTAACTTTATAACTCAAAATATTTTCGGAATATTTTTATCGGAATAGAAACGAGTTATTAAGGCTCTAAAACAGCAAAATCTTAACTAGGATTTGTTATTTGGTGCACCTTACGAAACAACGAAAATGTAACTCTTTTAAGATGTCACTTTGAGTTACATCTTAAAAGTCATATAGTTTTGAATCTGCCAAATTTTTATTTAAAATAAGCATCAGACAGTCTTCGATTTTCGAGACTCGTTTGATAAACAGATATACGAGTCTAGATAATTTTATAAGGTGCTCAAAATCAAAAAAAAACATTAGCTAAAATATGTCTGTTTTTGAGCCTAAATAACACTTGTCTATTCTGATAAAAATATTCCGAATATATGCTGAATTATAGAGCTAACTTTTCTTTAAAAAAATTTGTTTTTTATTTTGACCAATAGAGATTACTAAAGTTTCAGAAAAACTAAATTTTTAATGAAAAATGACCAAAAATAAAATAGTTTTGTAAAAAATTGAAATCATTTTGGCTAGATTTTATCATTATATATTTAAATTTTAGTTCAGAAAATTTTAGGAATTCCTAAAATTTGCGATTAAAAAAGCGATTAATCGCTTTTCAATTGAGGAATACAACTAAAAGATACTAATATTAATGACTTATGGCACCATACATTTAAATCGAGATGTTAGCCATTTTTACGCATGGTCTTGAAAAATTAATTTTACAAAAAAATAGTAAAATAAAAATTTGTTTGTTATAAAAAATTATTTTCAAAAAAAAAAAACGAGCTTTAAGTCTCGATAATTTATCAGTGTAGATGCATCTAAAAAATGCGTAAAATTCATCGAAACCAATTTAATCGGTATGTAATTATTTAAAATAATTACTCAACAAACATTATTATGTCTAAGGCATGCATGTTTTGGATATTAAATCCTCATCAATTAGACTAGTACATAATTTGCCTAAAATATGGTGAATTCACTTTAGGCTCTACATAGTATCCAGAATCGATAAGGACCAAATTTTAGTTGAGCAAACATTTGTCTTAAAAAGTTCCATTATTTTGGATAACAGCGGTTCATTTTTGTGTAACCATCGTATCATAGCAGCAGAGTTGGTCAAAAGTCAAAAAAAAAAGTCAAAAAGTCAAGTCAAAGTTTAACTTTTACTTTCATAAATAAATTTTGGAAAGTAAAAGTCTAACTTTGACTTCACGGTATTAGGTTTCTAAAGTTCAAGTCTGACTTTGACTTTGAAAAAATAATTTGTAAAAGTCAAAGTCAGATTTGAACTTTAAAAATAAATTTTCATCAAGTCAAAGTCGACTTTGACTTGATGAAAATATTTCGGAAAAGTCAAGTCTGACTTTGACTTTTAAGAATATTTTTATGAAGTCAAAGTAGCACTTTTACTTAATTTTTTCTACTTTTTCTACTAATTTTCGAGTTTAATTCGAAAAATTTGTTTTTATAATTTAATTTTTTCAATGAAATAAGACCTAATCTAGCATTTTTTAATGTTTTAGATTTTATTTTTGAAACAAAATAACTAAAAAACAATGTAGATTTCAACGTAGATAATTTTAAATTCAAGTTTAGACTTGACTTTCGTCAGGTTTAAAGCAAAGTCATTACTTGACTTTTGTTTTATACAATATTCAAAGTCAAGTCATGACTTGACTTCATTTTAATTTCAATTTTCAAGTCAAGTCAAGTTTTTACTTGACTTTAAATTTATTCTTTTCAAAGTCAAGTCATTACTTTACTTTATTATTAAAAAAGAATCTAAGTAAAGTGTTTACTTTAATTTGACTTTGTGACTTTGACTTTTGACCAACTCTGCATAGCAGATATTAAAATTTTACCAATTTTTTTTAAGTAAAATTCGGAAGCTAATGATTAGACTATTAGTTATAGTCAAAATATTTTTCTTAGTATAAAAATATTAATCAAAAAATTATCAAATATTCATAAGTGGGCTTTTTGCAGTTTTAGAGTTTTTTACGTAATGTTGACTTTGATCTTTGAAGTAGAATAATAGTAGAATTACGGAAAAAAAAGTAAAACTAAAATCCTTATTTATATAAGCAATATATAAGTTTTTCTATTTTTTATTATTTTTGAGTATCAATCAACTTTAAACTAAGAGCCTTTTTTTTATATTATTTATTTCAAGGAAGCGTATATTTATAAAAAAGTTCCCGGTTAGCTCAAGTAATTTATCATTTTTTTTTCTATTTTTTTTTAATAAAGTTATCGAGTAATCATTTCAAATAAAATCAAAATTATTAACTTTGTTTAATTCCATCAAGGCTCTCTTTTTGAAGTAATTTTTTTTCAAAAAAAAACAACTTGATTTATAAATTTTGAATTGTTTAAAGTAATAATAAAGACTGTATGTATAAAATAAAATGAATCTTAAGTTATTTTTATATAAAAATGATTGATCTCTTATTAGAATGATGAAGATGATGTTTACCTATAGAAAAAAATTTAATTTCTATTTCTGGTTTAAACGCAACAAATGGTTGTAATAAACAATAATAAAAAAAAGTTTATTCTCTAAAAAATTTAGAAAATATATTTACAGTATTTGAAAGAGTGAATAAACGAAAAAAAAAAACAAGTAGAATTTATACACAACTTTTTTACAAAGTTACAAGAGCAATTCTTAATTATTTCGAAAAATGGAATTTTAAGAGGTTAGACTCGCTATTTCATGCGGTATTTAATCTAAAAATTACAATCTTTTGATTCTAAGACTTAAAAAAATTTCAGCATTCTAAAATTTCATCTCATATTTATATCGATTTAAAGAAAATTATATTTTATTTCACTTTTAACGGAAAACTTTTGTCAATTTTCTTTTTTTTCGTTCTTCAAAGCACTTACTAGTACTTCTGGCGACAAAAAAAAAGTTGCAGAAATCGCACAAAAAGATTTATAAATAAGATTAGGAAAAACTTGATTAACAATTCGTGACGTTTCGGTAAAACAAAGTTACCATAATTAAGCTGTTAATTTATTTAAAGAGAAATAAAAGGAAAATTAAGGAATTAGGAAAAAAATTACAAATTTGAAACTTATGATTATTAATGTAGTAAAAAGCCCAAAAAACGCTCGACTTTTCATGTTGCGGATATGCTTGAATAATGAGAGTTTTAATATCGAAGTTAAAGATTTTTAAGAGACGGTTAATGTTTAAGAATGTGTAATAATTATTTGATACGAACTTTCATATCAGTATCAAATCTAACAATTATTCTATTAATCCATAGTGTGTTCTGTAGTAGACTCATGTTGACAATAAGATGATTCATTACATTTCATTCATTTTCATTCAAAGATGTCCCTTTTACCTTTTTTTATTCTTTAAAAAGATGACCTCTAGGTTCAAAAAATTCTTTCCCTAAAAAAGAAGGCTCTTTTACCTTTTATTATTCTTAAACGATGAATGTTTCCCCTTGTTAATTTTATGTCCTAAAATTGGGAAACCACTAAAAATAAATTTGTTTTAATAAAATCAAGTTTAAGAGAGATTAGGGAAAGGTCTTTTAAAGAGATGAAGTCAAAAAAGGGAAAAAACTTTTAAAAAGTATCAAAAAAGTAAATTTATGTAAAAAAATGTATCGTTTGTCTATACCTTATATACTAAGAGGAAATTATCTTAATTCTTTTGATGTTGTCTTTGAGCGGAAGAATCTCGTAATTTTTTAAGGCATTTTATTTCTTTTAGTTTTTTTTCTGCTTTAAATATTTCACTCACAGGAAATGTTTAAACTCCTCCTCGATGATATCTTGTGGGTACCGACTCTTTATAGAGTGATTTTAATATAAATGTAACGTCAACCGTTACTTTGGACCGTAACCGTAACCGTAACCATAGCTCAAACATCTTAAAAATGAAAAAAAAAGGCTAATTAACATGGGTTACGGTTACGGTCCAAAGTAACGGTTGACGTTACATTTATATTAGAATCACTGTAAGCATCGCTTTTTATTATTTATTTTTCAAAAATTATGTCACTTTTTTCGCTGAAAATAGCCTCAATTAAGTTTTATAAATTATCTTGAGCTTCTTAGCTGTTAGACTAGTCCAATTTATGTGTCCTCGTGTATAGGTCTTTTTTTCGTAAACCATTCAGAACGATGCAAATTGTTAAATTGTATTTCATTTTTTTCAATATATACACATCTGGCTATTAGCTCGTTCCTCGTAATAAAAGGTAAATTAACTTTTTTTTGCTTCTAAATCGATGAGGTAGAAAAAAACATATAAAATGTGAATAAAACATAAATAATGAGAACTAAACATAAATTGATTTCTCCCAAAAATTACAATTTTAGAAATGTGAATAAAACATAAAGTATTTTTAATCCTAAAAATTCGACGAAAAATTAAAATTTTTGTTTAATTTTTAAAAAATAATATAAATATATAATATTAGGAACAAAATTTATTTTTCAACTTTTAAAAAGATGTATTTTTAGAAAAATTAAATTTTTAAAAATTTTAAAATTTAAATTTTTGTTTTTTTTATCAAATTATTTCGCGAAAATATCGATGATTTTGGAATTAGTCAACGTGAAAAGTTTGTTTATTTAACTTAGAATATTTTTTTTTTGAGAAAAATTTTTTTCTCAAATTTTGATAATTAAAGACCAATTTTTTAATATTTTTGTCACTTGCAATTTCAATTTAGATAATAAAAATGGAATGAAAAAAAAAACTTAATAGCAATATAAAACCTATAAGCCATGAGCTCAGATCAAGACCTCAATAAATATTACGAAAATTTCGAATCGTTTTCAAAATATAATGTAATATTATCACTGACTGGTTTTATTAGTCTAATTGAAAGTGCCCTTCAAATAACTTTTTGTCTATTTTCGAATAATTTTATTTACTTTTTGGCATGTGTAGCACATGGACCGTTGTTTTTAATAGCCTCAATTTTATTTCTTATTTCAAGTAAGTACAATTATTTTATTTCAAATGAAAAACTGGGGGACGTTGGGTCGATAGACAGAGCCACTCATCCGAGATACTTAATGACTGCGAACTCGACTCTTAGACTTGGCTTGGAACCCCGAAACCAAGCGATACTTAACTTCGTTTTTCATTGTATTGTATTTTTTCTATTTAAGATTGTTTTAAAAGTATGAATGCAAAATACAATCTAGCCACGTGGTCAACGAGATTTCTAACAATTGGTTTAATACCACTTGTAAATACAATAGCCTTGCACAGTTTGTACATATATGAATGCGTTAAAACTGATAATCAAACAAGCTTTAATTTTGAAGATAATTCGGAAATTAATTTGTGTAATTATTTTTATTTTGATGTAGCCATTCTAATTCTATCTTTTACAAGTGCTTGTTTAAATTTATTTTTTTGTATACCATTTAACTTGGAATAAAGTTTTGATAAAAAAAACAAAATTTTTTTTTTTTAACTTTAAAATTTTTTTTTTTTATTTTTGTCAATGTGACTTAAAAATTTTCAATAAATAATAATAATAATTTTATATTAATTGTTGCTCATTTGGAAAAATAATTAAAAATTAATTGAATGAAATGGGTCGCCTTATTTTTTCTAGAGACTCGAAAAATAAATGAAAATTTTAAAGTAAAAAATTTTTTGAGGAAAAAAATGAGGTAATTTTGAAAATATTTTAGAATCAAAAAATAAACGATTTTCTATTTTTTCTTTTTAAATCAAGTGATATTGAAGTTGAAAAGGTAAAAATTGATTTGGTTTGAATTGAACAACCTCTAAGTAATGAAGCGATAGTTACCAATAATAGAGCTGATGAAATTTCCAATAGGGAATGCTTTGAATCGTTTTGTAACTTTTGTAATCAATGTAAGTTAATTTGATGATTGCAAGGGAATCTTTTGGCAAATTAAAACTTTAAATTATAATTATCCAAAGGAAATTAAAAAATTTTTTGTTGTTTTAATTTTTTGTTCAATTTAAGGCTTGGATGATTTGGAATTAATTTGTTGTATTTGTAAGTTATTGCAACGGCTGATTCCTTGAAGTTGAATTGACATCAATTTTGTACCATTAGAGCACAACTTTTAATTTGTTCTCCATTACGAATTAATAGATTTAATTTTTTTTTGAATAAAGTTTTACTTTTAAAATTAAACTTATGCACACTCTTGAACAAAACATCATTAAAAACAATTAACAACAGCTTTTGAAAGCCTTTTTTATTAGCTATAAAACGGGCATATAAAAATGAAGCGAAAAGTTTAAATACGCTCTTTAATTTTAATTGTTGTGTGGTCAGTGTTGATCACAAGTTTGACCACACTTTTAAGCAGTAAAACTCTGATCACATGAACCAGAAGATCAAAGTAAACATAAAAGCGTCGACTGGCTTTTTTTTTAAGAGACTGGACTCGATTTGAAATTTTCGAAATAAAAAAAATAAATAAGACGAGTTGTTTCACAAATAATATCATCTTTTTTCAGTGAATTGAGCAGTTTTGTATGAAAAAGTTGGTGGTGATTTGACTTTCAAAGATGAAAATTGATGGTTGAGGTTGAAAAAAACATTAAAAAAGTGATAACCTAAATTGGACACATAAAATGATTTATTGACGATAGGATACTCATCAAATTTTTAAACCATGGGTATTTTTCCAAAATAATTTGGTAATCAAAAGACGTTTTACAAAAATGAATTTAATGCTGCGTTTAAGCATGATAAAACACATTTTAGTGCACGCATCAGAAGAGGGACTATTTTAACATGGGGTAATGAACCAAAACCTTGAATTTAAAAGATAGCTCACGCACTCATCTAGCAAGGGTTTATGGCAATTAGAAGAATTCATTAATGTACATAAAAGCTCTAAGTAATAAAAAAATATTAGGGAAAAAATTCAAATTATGTCAAGAGATTTATATAAATCTGCAACCAATTCTCTTGTAAAATAAAATTAAATGAATCACAATTGGACTTCAATCTTAGATATTAGGATCAGAGATAACTCCTAGTCTAATTTTTAAAATTGTCTTATTAATACACCATATTTCTTTCTCATTCATTTATAAAATTTATTTGAATGCATGCAATTTAAAACTAATATATTATAATTTCAAATTTAAAATTCACTATTTGAAATTAAAAATAATTCTTGTTTTTCTTCTTTCTTTCTTTTTTTTGGTTTCCAAAATTCCACGTGAGTTTTTTCCCGACCGTTCAAAAAAAGTCCCATTAATTTTCTAAACAATGAAATTTGCCGATCTTATCAATCGACTCGAATTGGTACCATTTTAATCAAAAAAAAAAATTCCAAAAATTTTTTTAATTTAATATCAATTAATCTTCTTCTTAAGTATATCAAAGACAATCCGACTAGATTAAATAACGACATTTCTTTAATTGTCGACGACCTTCACACAAAATACAGGTAACCCTTTTTATTCTATTTTTAACTGTTAGGAAAAAATTTAATTTTTTTTGTAAAGTGAGTATAAACGTATTAAAAAGAACGTATTTAAGCGTCAAGTCGAAAAAGCCTATAGTCTCTTAGCCAATAAGGACACTTTTATAAAAGAAATTGAAACAAAAATTGAAAAGTATTTCGAACAAAATCCTTTAAAAACTTCTTTTTTTTTTGATCATATTTGTTTGTTCTAAAGACTTCAAGAAGAAGAGGAAGATGTGGATGTCGATAGCGATTCATTAGATGAACAGGCCTTGTCTGTAGCCATACAAAACGATGGCAATGAAATAAATAATTTACTAACAGATATGTACAAGTCAAATAACACATCGTATACTCTAAATTCAGATGAGAATTTAAGCGATAGTTTTAAAAAAAAGAGTAATTTAAAAACAACAAATTTGTCCATGGAATCAGAGAATAAAACAAAAAGAGTTCATTTTAATGATTTTCGACAAGAAAAACTAATTGATTCAAATTTAGAAAATAAAAAGGCAAAAATTGAAAATAAACCAGAAAATAATGAAAAATCTCCAGAACAACCACAAGCTAAACGAGCTAGAAAAACGACATCGACAAGTTCGAATTCATCAGGCGCAGCTAAAGATCTCATTAAATCAAAAACTAATTTTGAATCGTTTGCATGTGATCAAGAAATAAAAGAGAATATATTCAGACGTATTTATTATATTTTATCACCCGAGCAATTTTTGAGTAATGGTAAAATACCACCGAGGGGTTTTCTTTTGCATGGTCCGCCTGGTTGTGGCAAGACTCAATTAGTCTATGCTATAGCTGGCGAATTAGATTTGCCTTTGCTTAAAGTAACATCGACTGAATTAATATCGGGTGTTAGTGGTGAATCCGAAGAGAATATAAGAGCTATTTTTGACAAGGCTATTCTAAATGCACCATGTGTTTTATTTATTGATGAAATCGAGGCTATATCTCAAAGAAGAGAGACGGCTTCGAAAAATATGGAACACAGAATTGTCACTCAATTATTGTCTTGTTTTGATGGTAAGACATTTTTTAAGGATTTAATAAAAAAAATGAAAAACGAAGTTAAGTATCGCTTGGTTTCGGGGTTCCAAGCCAAGTCGTAGTCTAAGAGTCGAGTTCGCAGTCATTAAGTATCTCGGATGAGTGGCTCTGTCTATCGACCCAACGTCCCCCAGTTTTTCATTTAAAATTAATAATTGTTAAATGCGAGTGAGGCCCCGCCGAACGAGCACTAGCTCAATTAAATGCGAGCGAGGTATCAACCGAGCGAGCTCTAGCCATTTTTAGTGCGAGCGTAGCGAGCACCTTTTTAAAAAATATGTTATTTTTTAGAATTAAGCAATTTTTTTTTTATTAAGATTTGGCTGTTAGAGCATACGTGCCTATAGTTGTTATAGGAGCAACTAATCAAGCGGATTCATTAGATATAGGGCTACGTCGGGCTGGTCGTTTTGATCAAGAAATACCAATTGGTATTCCTGATGATAAACAACGAAAAAGAATACTCGAGATTTTATGTCGTAAAATTAAACAACATCCCGATATTGATATAGATAAAATAGTTCTAAATACGCCTGGTTATGTTGGTGCTGATATAAATGCTCTTATTGATGAGGCTTTAATATCGGCCCTTGATCGGCGTCTAATGGACGAAATGCATTTGGAAAAGTCTAAAATGGAAAATCACGAGTCTGTCGTGTATAATTGTAAGTATATTTTAATGAATTTGAAGTTTTGTTTCTTTAATTTTTTTTTAAATTTAAATAAAGTAATTGACTGGATAAAAACTAAATTACAAAAGCTTAAAGGAGAGACTTTGAGCGATGAAGAAAAAGCTAATTTGGAACAAAAATACGAAATAGTCGAAGTTAACCAAAATGATTTTGATGTAAATTTCAAAAAAAAAAATTTTTTTTTTTAAATTAATAAATATTTTTTAATTAAGAATGCAATTAAACGTGTTCAACCATCGAGTAAACGCGAAGGTTTTGCAACAGTACCTGATGTCTCATGGGACGACATAGGCGCTTTACAAAACGTACGCGAAGAACTTAAAACAGCCATTTTAGCACCTGTTAAATTCGCACGTCAATGTGAAATATTTAATTTCACTAAACCGCCAGGCATTCTAATGGTCGGTCCACCCGGTTGTGGTAAAACACTTCTCGCCAAAGCCATAGCCAAAGAATCAGGCGTTAATTTTATAAGTGTAAAAGGTCCTGAACTTTTGAATATGTACGTTGGTGAAAGTGAACGAGCTGTTCGTTCTTTATTTCAAAGAGCGCGCAATTCGAAACCATGCGTCATTTTCTTTGACGAAATAGACGCTATTTGTGTCAAGAGATCTGATTCGTCTAGTGATTCGGGAGCAACGACTCGAGTCGTAAATCAAATGTTAACTGAAATGGATGGTCTAGAGAGTCGAAAAGGTGTGTTTTTAATGGCTGCATCTAATCGTCCAGACATAGTCGATCCGGCTATACTTCGTCCAGGACGTTTAGACAAAATTATCTACGTTGGTTTACCCGCTCTAGAAGACAGAATTGAGATTTTAAAAACAATTACTAAAAATGGAACAAAGCCTAAATTGGACAGTGATGTTATTTTTGAAGACTTAGCCAAAGATTCGCGATGTGCCACTTATACTGGAGCTGATTTGTCAGCTTTAGTACGAGAAGCGTCGGAATTTGCTCTTAAAGAATTCATCAAAAACCCAATAGAGGAAAACGAAGTTGTCAGATTGAGACATTTTGAAATGGCTTTTAATAAAATAAAACCTTCTGTGTCTCAAAAAGACTGTGAACGTTATGAAAAAATGAAGTCTATATGTGTTAATTTAGCCTAAATAAAAAATTAAAAAAAAATTTTTTTTTCAATTTTTTTGTTCAACAAAATTTAGAAAACAAATTTTGATTTATTTTGAGATAATGTGTTTATTAAGGCCTAGAATAAGTCAAGTCTGAATGATGTCTATATAAATGCGGAATTTTTACAAATTTATTCTAAATATTTGCTCTTAAAAAAATTTTGAAAATAATGCATATCCAAATTAAAACGTGTTTGAACAAAAAAATAAAATTAAAGAAATTAGACTTTGTAAGCCGCACCTCGAACCCGACATGAATAAATACCAAATCTTAAAATTTCCTTTATACTTTCTTCATCATCATATGAAATTAAAAAATAGAAAAATTTAGAAAATAAAAATGAAAATTTCCAATTTATTCTTAGGCGTATTTATCAAGGCATTTTTAGAGAATTTTAATTTTTTCCTGAAAGAACTTAAATTTAATGTTCGAATAAAATTGGAAAAGTTAGGCAGTTTAAATGGTCCAAGAGCGTTAGAACAAGATTTGAATAAGAATAGGAAAATAGAAAAAAAAAGAGAGCTCAATGTTAAACAAGCTGAGCAATTGTATTTAAATGAAAAATTTCTAAGAGTTGTTAAAATGGTCAATCAAAATGTCGATTCGAAATCAATTGTCGATCGAGCTACAAAACGACCTATTGAACAAGTCTTGAGAGCATTGGAAAATTTGGATGAACAAAATTTAGGCGATATAGAATATTTTGTAAATGAATATTTACATGAACCCGGTATTGAAATAACACGTGCTAAATTATTAGATTGGAAAGAGGAGCCTCAATTTGTAGAAAATCTAAAAAATAATGATTTAAAATCATTTTTTAAATCGTTGAATAATCAATGGTTGGATTTGTACAAAAAATTTGATTGTGAAATTCTAGACGAAAGTTGTGTGTCAAGTCATTTACCAATGAAATATCCATTTGTAGTACCAGGTGGTCGATTCATAGAGATCTATTATTGGGATACATATTGGACTATTGAGGGTCTCTTAGTGTGTGGTATGTTACAAACAGTGAGACAATCAATTGAAAATTTTGTTGATTTTATAAATAAATATGGTTTTATACCGAATGGATCACGTGTCTATTATCTCAATAGATCACAACCACCTTATTTTTCACAAATGGTTCAACGCTATTTTGATTTTAGCATGCAATCAAAAGATCTAAGCGATGAGGCGAAAAAAGAAATTAGAAATTTTGTTCTAAATGAGTGTCTTGATTGTATGATCAAAGAACATACATATTGGATGAATGAGAAAAGTGTCGAAATACCAATTGGTAATCAGCGTTCATGTCGTTTAAATATATTTAAAGCAAATACGACAAAGCCACGACCCGAGTCGTATTTTGAAGATTTACACACAGCTAGTGATTTGAGTACAAATGAAGAAAAAGAAAAATTATACTTGGATATAGCAACAGCAGCTGAGTCTGGCATAGACTTTAGTTCAAGATGGTTCAAAGATCCAATGAATATGAATACAATACAAACAAGTGATTTGATACCAGTCGATTTGAATTCAGTTATATACAAAAGTGAAGTGATCATATCGGACTTGTGTCGTTCAAAAGGTGATGTTGAAAGAGCTCGTTTATTCAAGAGACTTTCTTTGAAAAGACGTTTTGCTATTAATAAAGTTCTATGGTGCTCGGATATGAATTGTTGGGCTGATTTTAATTATAAAACAAAAAAATTTACAGAGCATTTTTACGTATCGAATTTATCGCCTTTATGGTTCGATATTAAACCACCAAATAACTTGAATGAAATGGACATGATTAAACAACATTTGACAAATTCAATTGATAGTTATCATGGTATACCCTATTCATATATTAAATCAAGTCAACAATGGGATTTTCCAAATATATGGGCACCGAATCAACACAATTTAATTGAATTTATTCATAAATTCGATCGTGATTTGTCCTTGAAATTGGCTAGAAAATTTTTCAAATCAATTTACAAGGGATGGGAGTCAAGTAAAGCATTTTATGAAAAGTATAATGCACATACACCTGGTGAGCGTGGTCATGGTGGCGAATATGAAGTGCAATCTGGTTTTGGATGGACAAATGGTGTTGTTTTTAAACTTATTGAAATATTCAAAGATGATATTTTTGAATGAAAAATTATTTATTTTTATTTTATTTTTGTTTTTTTTAATTTTCAATTTATTTACTATCATTTAGTTCAATGTATATCAATTTTAATTATTTTTTATTTACTTTTTGTTTATTTTGTTTTTGAATTTATTTTTTTCAAATAAAGTTTTTTAATTTATGAAAGCATGTATTTAATGATATAAGTAAAATGAGTTGCTTTGTTCCTGTTTAAAACAACCTTTTTCATTTAGATTTTTAATCTTCAAATTTATTATCTAGCTTACAAATTATTGCATATTTTCTAGTGGTGAAAGTTAGTGTTAGTTTCAAGTTAACCGTCTAACTTATCATAAGTTTACCAAATGTAAGTGAGCTTATGATAAGTAAAATAAAAACAAATTTACTTTCAATTAGTAAAATGAGCCTTCGACTCAAGAGTTTTTGCTTTTTCTATAAAAAAAAAATTGATTTCATAAATTATTTCAAATTAAGCCAAACTTTTCCAAAATCAGATTTTTTTTATAATCTTGGTCAATTTTCACTTAAAAAAAAATTTAAATAGAATAGTATCTTAGAAATAAAAATAGACCAGTATACCAAAAAATAGATCTGATGTAGATGTTAAAGTTGAGCGTAACTATATTTTCAATTCTCTATAAAGTTAGTGTCAAATTCGCGTTAAAAAAATCGCTTTAACATTATTTTCTAATTTGTTTAAATAAAGATTAATCAATTTTTTTCCGATAGTTTAGCAAATTTTTCTTCACTATCTGAAATATTCGTATAAATGTAAGGTCAATTAAGGTTACCACTAATTGCATGCTAGACTCATTGTCAAAAATGATTATTTTTATCGAATTATCAAAATACCATATTGTGGTCGGTAATTCATAAAAAAAAATCTCAATCAATAAACTCTAAAATTTATCTTTATAAATTCAACTGAGTAAAAGGCTCATTCAAAAAAACACGGGACGACCAAATTTTTGGAGGCAAATTCAATAGTTTTTTTTTTTTAAATCCTAATAATAAATGCTGGATGCAAATAAGTCTTATTTCTGAAATACAGGTAATGTTTTCTAAAAACGGCTTAATATTCTTGAATTATTCAATGATTAATACCACATATTCTTGGTCTTCTCAAGTGCATATAAATTGTTATATAGTTATTACTCCATAACTATAAGCACGCACTTACTCTCAGCTGATCTCATTCTGAAGAGAGTGATCCTCATTAATATAATTTCTTTTTATTTGAATTTATTATTATTTTTGTTTATTAAAAAATCGCTACCAACGAAATAATTTTTTCGTTAGACTAAAAAATTTGAAGTAATTTAAAAAATTTAAAACTTGATAAAAAACTTTATAATTTTTTATCGATTCTTTCGCTCTTTATTAAGAATAAACCTCGATTCTTTTAATCGAGTGATTTTTTTATCAAAGAATAATTCAAAATAAATTGAAATATTCCTCTATTTGAGAAAATTTAAAAAAAATTATATAAATAACTAAAAGTTAATTAGGTTTATTCAAAATAAAAATAAAAATTTGCGAGTCCGTATTGTTTCATCGCATGTACTCTTCATAGCATTTGAAAAAGTCATAGCAAACAAAAATTGACTCATAGCAAAAATAAAACTCATTGCATGTAAGCTCATCGCAATAATTGATTGCAATATACTTTTTAAATATTCTTTCAAAATTATTGACTTGAAATTCGAAAATTACGTCCTTTGAAACCCTAAATTTGAGGATAAGGGGATAAGAGGAGAAAAATTTTGCACACTGAGGTCGAAAAAAATATTCCAAGTTTCAACCCCTCTGGGTAAAAAATTCCCTTTTCTTATAAAAATTTCACATCATCGTAAGGTTAATTATCAACACTTTAAAGCTAAACGTGTGATGTCAATTTATAAAATCAAAAAATTTGTCAAAGCATTTAGGTTGTATTTTTTAAAACTTCAAAAAAATTAAATAATTTTTATTTGAATGCGATGAAAATATTAGCTATGAAATAACATGCTATGAGTCATTTTTTGTCTGCTATGAAAAAAAACTTGCTATGAAAAGATTAATGCGATGAAACTATCGTCTCCCAAATTTGCATAATTTTTTTAATAAATATTATTTGATTTAAAAATTTTTTTTCTAAAATTCAAACTTTATTTCAATATTTTTATACTTAAGTCTTCATTGTTAACCTGTATTCGATTTTTGAAATTCATTTTTAAGTACCTAGGTAATTTTTAATTAGACATAAAAAAAAAGATTATATACAATCTTAATTAAAAAAAATATTTTATTGTGAATTTACCACCATAATTAATAATTACTTTTTCCTTTCTGTCCATTTTTTTTGAATATTTATTTATTTGATTCATGGTAACAAATTTGTTAATTTTTTAAGTGGACTCGTAACCTTATTGATTTAGGGTATTGTGAATTTAAGCTAAAATGGAACATTCGCCAAATCGATTCAGATGCGCTTTTGCAACGCATATCAAAAAGTTGGTCAATTTCATTAGAACTCAGCTTTTCAGTATCTTTATTTTCGTTTTCAGATTTTATAGAAACCAGAGATTTGTCGTGACTAGCATATCGTGATGCTCTTTGTTTGAGTTTTATTTAACATTTTTGATCACATGAAAATAGCACATCAAAATAGGCAAATTATACTTGACAACTTCGCGTGCATTGTATGATACTATACATTCATTTTGGACCTAAACGATGGTTCAAATTTAATGTAACATAAAAAACATTTATCCATAAATGTATCATAAATTTTTCGTAAAAGTCTCATGACTAGAAACTCCCAAAAAAGCAAATGAAAATGACCATTCATATCTGATAGACCAAATGCAATCACAGGCAAACGGTTATTATTTATTTTTACGTACAATCTAAATGGAAAATTGTCGATTTACCATCTTTACGCATTGATATTGACTCAAGTAATTTCCTGCTAGTAAAAAACATAAAACAATGGTTTTGATCAGATTCAGTTTTGATCCCACATTGAAATGAAAAAGCAGTCGTTGGTGTCAACTTTATAATAACCTATAAATTTTTAACAGCTAAACTGTCAATCAAAGTCTGTTTTGTTCCCAATTCATTTGAAACGCCACTGAGTATTATGTGTCCACAGTATTGTTGAAAATGCTGTGGAGGTCGCCACACTTTGCCTCAATAGGGCTACGCCACTGCCAATAGCTTAATATTTTTTAATTTCAAAGCACAATGCCTAAATATAGAAAACAATGTTTAACAGAATTTCACTCGTGGTTACATATTTAGTATTTTGATTTATTTTTTCGAAAAATATTTTAATTCCTGCGCATAAGCATTAATATTACTCCGTTCTTTCATATAATATTTAATCAATTAAATGTCAAGATAAAACTTTTTCTTCAACATAAGCTTTATAATATTGTAGTTCGGGTCGAGGGAAGGTAAATAGTAAAAAAGCTTACGATTTCGTTGAAAGCGGTTTATTAATAAAAAAAAATAACGATAATAAATTCAAACAAGTATTTGTCGCTTCGCTTCTTTATCTGAGCCGCTGGGAATTGTAAAAGGCTGTTTTATATTGAACATTTGTGTTTCATTTTATTTAATTAAATTCAGAATTTTCCGTTTATTTTTCTAGTGTTTTTTCCAAGTTAGGATAAATTTTTCTTTAATTTTATTTGGAGGAAGAATCTGGCTGAAAAAATGGTTTTGAATGGTTTTTTAAAATTTTTTTTTTTGATAAAATTTTTAAGCTTGAGGTTTTGCCATATTAAGAATAAAAGTTTTCTTCAAGTTTTTTTTTTAAAATGAATTTTATTTCTTAAATTTTAAGCTTGATCTTGTGTCAAACTATGATTAAAATTTTTCTTTTAATTATTTTAAAAATGAATTATATCTTTTAAATTTTAAGCTTGATTTTTTGCATTATCATAACATAATTTTTATTTTTTTTATCTGAATTTATAACATGTGTTTTTTTGCTTGAGATTGTGACAAATTAGAATTAATTTCTCCGTTTTTGTTTATTTAAAACCCAATTGTATTTCTCTTCTTTTTTAAATAAAAAATTTTTAGAAATATTAACTTTGATACTGAAGATGAAAGTGATAATAATGAAAAAATTGATGATTTAGATGATCAAATTAAAGCTTTTGAAATCTGAAAGAGGTTGATAATGAGTTATGAGTCATAATCAAAGATATGAATTCAACTAGTATTCCTATTTCTTGTCTCTCAGAAAACGAAATTGAAGAATTCGAAAATATTTAGAAGTTGAAAATGTTCCTGAAAATGAGTATCTAATCGAAAATGACCTCGGACTTTTTGAAGATTTATTAATTGAACTTGACAACGAAATGGGTACTAAAATATCTCGTTACAACTGTGCGTGTCATAAATGTAACTTTGCGGTTCAAAAAGCCATAAAATCTTTTCCTAGAATTTCAAATGATTTGGTCCCACTAAATTCATTTGCCGCAAGTATAAGAAAGTCCAATAGAATTAGTGAAATTTTTAAAAATGAAAAATGCCGTTTTAGATGTGGAAATGCAACAAGAATGTCTTCATCATTTCTGACTTTATTATTATTTTACAAAGCTTATATGCGTGCAATAGACTTTAGTGATTGCCCAATTAGCATATGTTTTGACTGCTTTTTTTAATACATCTAAGCTTAATGTATGGTATTGGAAAAAATTCAGAGAAGATTTTTCGAAAAAGCTGTTGATTCCTTGGTCGAAGTCGCCTTAGATATTTTATTAAAAGAAGAATGGTTATTTATATTCAGAGTGATTTAAAAGGCAACATAAAAATTTCAATCAGTTTTCAATTTTCTATTTTTTTTATTTTTTTGGACAAATTTAAATTTTTTAAAAATTTTTTTAAAATTTTTATGTTGCCGATTTAAAATGGGACACACAAATCAAATATGCTACATCTAATGCAAATAGAGTACTAGGGTGCATCAGAAAATCGTTTAAATATCCACAACCTGAGGTAATTAAATTACTTTATAGGTCACTTGTACGACCTCATTTAGAGTATGCCATTAGCTCTTGGTGTCCGTTTCTAGAAAAAGATATTTAGAAGTTAGAAAGGGTACAGCGCAGAGCAACAAAATTAGTACCTGAACTACGTAATTTAGAGAATCATGAGCGTTTACCAAGAATGAATTTGACGAATTTAAAGACAAGAATGTTGCGAGGTGATCTCATTCAGATCTATAAGATTATAAATTGTTTAGAGGGCTCTGTAACGTTTCATAGCAGACCTTTTTTCATCGCAAGACAAAAATCATCGCATCGAAAAATTTTTCATTGCATCATTTAATTTTTCATAGCAACTATTTTTTTTTCATAGCAGATATTTTACATAGCAGATAATTTATTCATTGCATCAATTAATTTTTCATTGCAAATTTTTTAAGTAAATCATTTATTATTTGAAACTTTAGAATATGAATCGAAACTTCTTGAAAGAAAACCGTAATGATTCACCCACTTTAAAAAAACTAAGAAATAGAAGAATTATACATCCTATTTTAAACTCTAATACTGTTGACACTGTTGATAATTTAAATAGTAATTTTGATTTGGAAAAATCTTTTCGTGATTTGAATATTGAACAAAATCATGTATACGTTTATGAAGAAATCAACGAAGAAGAAGTTGCCTCTGAGAAAAGTGGCGACCAAAGTGGTGATGAGGAAAATAGTGACGACGAAAGTGGCGACGAAAGTAGTGAAGAAAGTGGCGACGAGGACAATGAAGACAGTGTTGAAGATGATAATGTTTTAAAGCAATTGAATGAGCTTGATATGAACGAAATGAATTGGATTATGTCAAAGACAAACCGTAACGGTATGAAATTGGTTAGTAAAGGGTTCGCTTATACTAAAGAAAGAGGCCCTAATACACTTGGGAAAGTGACCTGGAAATGTGAATTCACTACGAAATGTACTGCTCGTGGTTATAGTGTTGGCTTTGAGCCTCCGTTTACATTAACAGTGTTACATAAAAACCATGGTCCTGACTTTACACGTCATCAAGTTTTACAAAGTAATATTGAGATTAAAAATCGTGCCGAGATGTCAAGAGACAAACCTCGTACAATTATAACCAATACAAATAAAGAAATAAGCTTGGATGCTGTAATGAAATTGCCGAATTATGATGCTAGTAGAGCAAAAATAAATAGAGCTAGGTCGAATAAAGCTGGTTCTGGTAAAGAATTTGAGGATGTAATCGAGGGGTTTAATTTGGTCAAAAAAAAAAGTAAAGATAATTTTAAACCTATTTTGAATTACTTTGAGAAAAACTATATTGGAAAAAAAAAATCAAGTAAAAATCAAGTAAAAAAAGTAAGAGTCGTTCCACGTTATCCAATTAGTTCTTGGAATTTGTATGATAGAATAATGAATAGTAAGCCGAGAACAACTAATGCCGTTGAAGCGTGGCACAATGCCTTAACAAGTGATGAAAAAAAACACTTAAAAATAAATGAGTTAGTTGAGAAGTTACGAGTAGAGCAATCAAATATGGAGTGTAATTTGGTCAAAGTAAGAGCTGGAGAAGTGTTTAGTAGACCAGCAGAACAAGTAAAAAAAGATTCTCGTTTACTAACTTTATGTAATTTGTACGATAAAGAAGAATTGTGTCAATATATTGAAGATGTAATTTTGAATTTTGAAGATTAGACATTTTTTTTATTAGACAATTTGATTTTTTTTTTAATTATAAAAACAAAACAATTATCTTTATTAATTAACTTTATTTAAAATCAATAAAACAAGATAAATTTCTTTTCTTTGCGATGAAATTTACCTTGCTATGAAAAAATTTACCTTGCTATGAATAATTTTACCTTGCTATGAAAAAATTTACCTTGCTATTATTTTTTATGCGATGAAACGTGTTGCTATGATTTTACTTGCTATGAAACGTACTAGTCCCGTTTAGAGTGAATTAATTTAAAAAAAGGTATTAATTACAATCTGAATTGTAGTGGCTCGTTAAGAAAATATAATTTTAGAGGACATAGCCAAACTTTAGTTCGCGAACTTGTCAAAAACTGCTCGTCGAGGTTTTATTTTTTAACAAATAGAATAGTGAACCATTGGAATCAGCTCCCAAAAGAATTGATTGAAGGAAGAAATATCAACTGTTTTAAAGCCAAGCTTGATGAATGGTTGTCGAAACATATGAAAACGACTGCTACAGCTCAATAGAGCTCTGCTTGGGAGAATTTTCCCAAGTTGCAGTATATTATATTACTATTACTATTACTAAGAAAATAATCAGCAAATAGCAAATAGAAATAAAAAAACACATCGAAAAGAAAAAAATTTTGGATGACGACGATGATGAAGATGATTTATTTTTTATTTTACATAAAGATGATGAAGACGTCGAAGAAGAAAAACAAGAAACAAATCAAAACAAGACAAAAATTTCGAATTTAAGAAAAGAAAAAGATATTTTTTTATGATTAAAAAACCAGTAGAAGAAAATGAAGAGACACTTTCAACAAAACAATTTTGAAACGTAAACAAAAAAAAATGCCTCTTTTGTATTCAGTTTGAAGAATTTTGATAACCATTCCTGGTTCATCGGCTTTTATTGAACGATTTTTTAGTGTTTGTGGAGTAATCTGTAAAAAAAGGACTGGACTTAAAAAAAAAGAGCTTTCTTAAAATACAATCTAGGTCTTCTTAACAGTTTAAAGATTTAAATAAATAATTAGTTTTAAAAAAAAATGAAGATTAAATTAATTTTTTTTTTAACTGGTGAAAAAAGTAGTGCATACGCAAAAAGTTTTTCTGAAAATTTTTTTTTATATCAAATAAATTTTTTAATGTCAAGTCACAAGATGACGAAAAAATAATCATGCATTTTTATGTTATTTTTTTAAATTAAAATTTTTTTTAAGTCTTTGTAAAAAATTAAAGACTTAAAATTGAATCTGAGTCAGGGTTTTTTAATTTTAAGACTTAAGAGATTGAGTCATTTTGACAGAGAGTAAAGGACTTAAGTAAGACTCAAACAAATTTTGAGTCACCAAGACTTGAGTCATTTCGTCTGATTCCCGAACTCTGCTCAGGACAAATCGAAAGTTAATTGTTTTTATTTTACTTATCATAAGCTCACTTACATTTGGTAAACTTATGATCTGATCTGATCAAAACCATTGTTTTATGTTTTTTACTAGCAGGAAATTACTTGAGTCAATATCAATGCGTAAAGATGGTAAATCGACAATTTTCCATTTAGATTGTACGTAAAAATAAATAATAACCGTTTGCCTGTGATTGCATTTGGTCTATCAGATATGAATGGTCATTTTCATTTGCTTTGTTGGGAGTTTCTAGTCATGAGACTTTTATTTATTATTAGGATTTAAAAAAAAAAAAACTATTAAATTGCCTCCAAAAATTTGGTCGTCCCGTGTTTTTTTGAATGAGCCTTTTACTCAGTTGAATTTATAAAGATAAATTTTAGAGTTTATTGATTGAGATTTTTTTTTATGAATTACCGACCACAATATGGTATTTTGATAATTCGATTAAAATAATCATTTTTGACAATGAGTCTAGCATGCAATTAGTGGTAACCTTAATTGACCTTACATTTATACGAATATTTCAGATAGTGAAGAAAATAATTTATTTTTTTTATTAATCAATAATAAATATAGACCGAAATAGCCGAATAGAAAAAGAGGTTGAAGCTTGTGAGTCCCATCGTCTAGAGATCGAAGACAAAGATTTAAAGGAATCATTTGTTTTAGGAACCTTTTTTTTTAATTTATGGAACAAAGTACAGTGAAAAAATTACTCTATAAATAAAAATAAAAAAAGATTTTATAAAAACTTTTATTCACATTGAAAATGTGTGTTCAAAGTACCATTTAGTGGTATTGAGGCAACTCAAGATTTTTAATGGGAGTGTTTTTTTCGGGGTTTATCAAGATTTTTTAGCAAGAGTTTATCTTAAGCGAATCAATTTTATTTTTTATTTTAAACGCTAACTAGGTAATTTTCGACGTTCGCTTTTAAACTTTTAAGCTGAAATTTTACAGCATAAGAGATAGCGAGATTACCTTTCGTTCAACGTATTATTTATTTATTTAATTAATCGAGTTTATTCAAGTTTATTGATAAAATTACATTGACTAGAAATTTCATTTTTATTGCAATTTTCAATTTCAATTTCAAGCTGAGTCAGCGAATATTTTATTATAATAAGTAAATATTAATTTTTTTTTTTAAATTTATTTATTATAATTATTTTTGACTTAATTTACTTTTATTGTGTAATATTAAATCTTACGAATGGGGTTTTGTTAAGGATAAAGTAATAGAAGCCATTGAATTATGTTGTCCATTAAAAAAATTTAAGGATAAGGAAAAAAATTATTCTCCTTGGTTTGATGAGGAGTTAAAGTCTGCTAAAAAGTATAGGGATTATTG
>NTPY01000891.1:865891-878134 GCA_002922825.1 Brachionus calyciflorus
CTAAATGATAGTAAATAAATTGAAAATTAAAAAAAACAAAAATAAAATAAAAATAAATAATTTTTCATTCAAAAATATCATCTTTGAATATTTCAATAAGTTTAAAAACAACACCATTTGTCCATCCAAAACCAGATTGTACTTCATATTCGCCACCATGACCACGCTCACCAGGTGTATGTGCATTATACTTTTCATAAAATGCTTTACTTGACTCCCATCCCTTGTAAATTGATTTGAAAAATTTTCTAGCCAATTTCAAGGACAAATCACGATCGAATTTATGAATAAATTCAATTAAATTGTGTTGATTTGGTGCCCATATATTTGGAAAATCCCATTGTTGACTTGATTTAATATATGAATAGGGTATACCATGATAACTATCAATTGAATTTGTCAAATGTTGTTTAATCATGTCCATTTCATTCAAATTATTTGGTGGTTTAATATCGAACCATAAAGGCGATAAATTCGATACGTAAAAATGCTCTGTAAATTTTTTTGTTTTATAATTAAAATCAGCCCAACAATTCATATCCGAGCACCATAGAACTTTATTAATAGCAAAACGTCTTTTCAAAGAAAGTCTCTTGAATAAACGAGCTCTTTCAACATCACCTTTTAAACGACACAAGTCCGATATGATCACTTCACTTTTGTATATAACTGAATTCAAATCGACTGGTATCAAATCACTTGTTTGTATTGTATTCATATTCATTGGATCTTTGAACCATCTTGAACTAAAGTCTATGCCAGACTCAGCTGCAGTTGCTATATCCAAATATAATTTTTCTTTTTCTTCATTTGTACTCAAATCACTAGCTGTGTGTAAATCCTCAAAATACGACTCGGGTCGTGGCTTTGTCGTATTTGCTTTAAATATATTTAAACGACATGAACGTTGATTACCAATTGGTATTTCGACACTTTTCTCATTCATCCAATATGTATGTTCTTTGATCATACAATCAAGACACTCATTTAGAACAAAATTTCTAATTTCTTTTTTCGCCTCATCGCTTAGATCTTTTGATTGCATGCTAAAATCAAAATAGCGTTGAACCATTTGTGAAAAATAAGGTGGTTGTGATCTATTGAGATAATAGACACGTGATCCATTCGGTATAAAACCATATTTATTTATAAAATCAACAAAATTTTCAATTGATTGTCTCACTGTTTGTAACATACCACACACTAAGAGACCTTCAATAGTCCAATATGTATCCCAATAATAGATCTCTATGAATCGACCACCTGGCACCACAAATGGATATTTCATTGGCAAATGACTTGACACACAACTTTCGTCTAAAAATTCACAATCAAATTGTTTGTACAAATCCAACCATTGATTATTCAAAGATTTAAAAAATAATTTTAAATCAGCATTTTTTATATTTTCTACAAATTGAGGCTCCTCTCTCCAATCTAATAATTTAGCACGTGTTATTTCAATGCCGGGCTCATGTAAATATTCATTTACAAAATATTCTATATCGCTTAAATTTTGTTCATCTAAATTTTCTAAAGCTCTCAAGACTTGTTCAATAGGTCGTTTTGTAGCTCGATCGACAATTGATTTCGAATCGACATTTTGATTGACCATTTTAACAACTCTTAGAAATTTTTCATTTAAATACAATTGCTCAGCTTGTTTAACATTGAGCTCTCTTTTTTCTATTTTCCTATTCTTATGTTTTTTATCTTGTTCTAAGGCTCTTGGACCATTTAAACTGCCTAACTTTTCCAATTTTATTCTCACATTAAATTTAAGTTCTTTGAGGAAAAAATTAAAATTCTCTAAAAATGCCTTGATAAATACGCCTAAGAATAAATTGGAAATTTTCATTTTTATTTTCTAAATTTTTCTATTTTTTAATTTCATATGATGATGAAGAAAGTATAAAGGAAATTTTAAGATTTGGTATTTATTCATGTCGGGTTTTAGGTGCGGCTTACAAAGTCTAATTTCCTTGTTTATATCTCTAAATGAATTTACACTTTTTCTAAAAAGTAAATTTAATTTCATCATTGTGTTTAATGTGATTAAAGTCTTAAATTCCCCTGTAGTATATTGACAGCTTTCAGACACTTTTTTTTCTTAAGCCTAACAAATTCTTTTTAGAAAATAATTTCTTTTTTTTTTTATAAATAAATCAAAATTAGTCATCATAATTTAATATCCTTAAAAGTCTTTAATAAGAAGTATTCTCTATTCTTTACGAATGTAAATATTTCAAATACCTTTTTATCCTTTCTAAATTAACTAAAAAAAAAAAATTTTTTTTTAAATTTTTATTTGGTATTTAAATAAATTTTTTAAATTTTTTCTTCGATAGTCTTCGGTTGAAACTTACTTAAATCATCTTTAAAAAATTTAACTTTAGAAAAAAAATTTAATTTAATAAACTTCCAAATTGTTACTTTCTAATAAGGAATCACTTTTTTCAGTATTGAATTTAAATCGATTAGTTATTATGCTTTTAGCTTGATGATTGGAAAAAATATACAAAACTGAAGGCCAAAGAAGAGACGTCTTGGCAAAAATGGACGGTATTAATGAGGCCATGGGACTTATATCAATATAATCCGAGAAAAAAGCGCTTATTAATGAAACAACTGCATACGGTGTCCATGATACCATAAACCAAACTTCAACAAACAAAAATAATTTTTTTTAAAAAATCTAAAATTTTAATTTTCAAATTTTACATATTATTAAAAGTATTGAAATAGTTAATTTTCGTTCTTTGATTAATCGCTTTTTATTTGACTTTGAGCACTGTGGATTTTTTAAAAATCCACTCAAAGATTTTATCTTTAAATTACGAGAAATTTGTTAAAAAAATTTTTTTTTTTCAAAAAAAAATAAGTCAATTACTATAATTATTAATTTGGTGTTTGTGTATATCAAAATTGTTAGTGGTATTAAATAAACAAAACCGAATAAAAGAATATTATAACTAGTTACATTCCATGATCTTTCGTGCCATTCAACACAACAAGTCGTAAGTGATGACTCTAAAGAATAATAGGACCATCCAAAAAAAGGCACCAGACACCAAAATAAGCTAAATAGCAAGCATAGAATAGTCATTATGATTGTGTTTTTTAGACTAAAATCTTTCTGTCTGAACGGATTTTCCAAAGCATACCATCTCTCAAATGATATTAATGTTAATAAATATATTGATGAACATCCTATGAAAAACATTATAAATGCTCCCATTTTACACATCAATGGACCAAATATCCATCTTGATTTAAAAAAAAAATTTAAATAAAATGAAAAACGAAGTTAAGTATCGCTTGGTTCCGGGGTTCCAAGCCAAGTCGTAGTCTAAGAGTCGAGTTCGCAGTCATTAAGTATCTCGGATAAGTGACTCTGTCTATCGACCCAACGTCCCCCAGTTTTTCATTTCAAAAAAGTATGACTTTGACTTTAAAAATAAATTTTCTTGAAGTAAAACTAGGACTGGAAAATATTTTTTCTAAGCTCTGCTATAATTCTTCCTCTTCCTATTAATTAAAGCCAATTTATTACAATATACATAAAAGATACTTACCTACAAGCATAACTAGTTGCAATTACAATTGGAAGTTCAGTAAGTGAACCAATTAAATTAAATAAAGTAAGAATAATCATTATAAGATTTAAAGGCGAGTGAAATTCTTTTCTAGTAAAAAATATCGATAACAAAATCGAGTTGAATGTGACAGATAAAATCATTAAAACCACACAAAATAAAGCGACTATTTTAAGCTTATAACAATCAATTGGTGAATTACAGTCTATTTTGTATACATCGTCACATTTAAGAGAAAAATTGTTTGCGAGCATTTTTATAAAATTTTTAATTTTGGTTTTCGTTCTTTATAAAAACAAATAAAAAGATAAAATTTTTATAATTTCCAGTTTTGTAATTGCTGAATTTCTAAAAATAGAATATCCTGAATTTTATGATTTTTTGATGAATTATAAAACCGAATTTAAAAAAAAGGTATTATAAATGAGTTGATATCTTTATTTTTAATCAAAGTAGGAGGTACTCCCATAAATTCTCATTAATTAGTACATGTACTATTATCCAATTTTTTTAAAAAAGTACGTGTACTAGAGGCAATCTCTTCCATGTTTGACTAAGTACGGGATTTTAAATTTAAGAATTTTTATCACATGTTCTTTAGATTTGAATTTAAATTTTTGGTATCGATAAAAATTAAAGAAAAAAAATTCAACAAATTTAATTTAAAAATACCAGGAAATTAAAAAATTATTTAGAATAATTTTTGAATTTTTTTTTAAAAATTTTTATCGATACCAAAAATTTAAATTCAAAAATAAAGACTAAAGACCGTGTGATTGAATTAAATTATCAAATTTAAAATCACGTAAATTGAAAATATTCCTTTACAAGTCCCTATTTGGACTACCATAGAGTAACCATCGTGGTTGCAGGGGCTCCCGTGGATATGGCTCAATGACTTATTCATGGTTGATGTGCCTGGGTCATCTTTTTGTCTATAATTTTAATTCTACGGGACTGTGAAGTGTATATCTATTCACTCATTTCATTTTAAGTGCTTAAAAACCTTCGGGCTTTTCACACCGGTCCTTTATTTTTCAATTAAAAAGCGTGAAAAAATTTTGAAAATTTTTTTTAGTTGATTTTTTTTAAATATTCGTTTTTGAACTAGTTATTAATTTTATCAAAAAAAAAGAGGCCAGAAGATTTTCTTAAAATAAGCCAAAATCTGAAGAGTAAAATTTATCTCAAAAAATTTCATGATTTTATAATGATGTTTCTATAACTAAAATTTTCAAATCTTTAGATTCATTAATAGCCCATGAACTAAATCCTAAACAGATCTTGATTAGGATCTTTGTAAGACTCCGACCAGGAAACTTAGTCTTTTCTTTATCAAGGATGTTATACGATCTTAATCCAGTATGTTATCGGATCTTTTATCCTTTCCAAGATCTTAGTAAGATTCTTAGCTTTGGAAAAAAAATTCACTTAAAAAAGATTTCGTAAGTAAGATTTTTTGATTTCCGATTAAGAAATTAAAATAAGATTCTTAAAAAATTTTAGAAAAGAATCCTTATTGGATCTTAAGGAATTATCTTGATAAACTTTTGAAGCTAAAGGCAAATAGAAATTAAAAAGTTTTTTTTTAAGAATTTTAAGAACTAGAGCAAGACTTAATATTAAAAAATAAATAAGAAATTTCATTATTAATTCTAAATTTTAATAACGTTTACTCTAATTTATTTTTTACATTTATTCTTATTTAATCTTTACTCTAATGGAAAAGGTACTGAAAAAACCCAAGAGCCAAATTGTTTTCCAAAAAAAATTCTAAAAATTGTTATAGCATGTAATCGATGGGATGTACTCTAATAGTTAAGAACTTGATTTTAACCATTTTACTTAGAGTCCTAGGCAAGAGAATATGGTAATAAATAATCCTAAAAATTCCTTTTACAAAAGATTCCTTGACAGATTCCAATTGGATCCGTTTAGGATTCTTATTCCTAATAATTCTTAAAGATTCTTATAAGATCCTAGATAGGAATTGATTCATGGGAGACTTATATCTCTCTTTTCTCTATAAAAATCATCTAATTCTGGATCATCGAAAAATAATCGGAAGTTCGTTCCAGAGATAAAATTTAAGAGATGAATTTAATTGAATAAATATACTTTCATCCATTTTTCAATTTAATCAAGTAGACTTTTTAATAGACGGGTTCGAAAAACCCGACGGTAATTAACCAATTTTTTTTTTTGTTCGGGAAAAAGTCTCGCTTGATAAACATGTTTTTTTTTTTTTTACTTTTTTGGCTTTTAAATTTTTGAAAATTTTCCTTATTTCTGTGTTACAAATTTGTTACATTGTGTACATCTTTTAGCTGTAAATTGTTTTATTTTTTAAAATTTATGGCCTTGGATTCGGGTACAAGTTGGACCCTTTTCAAAAAATTTTGAATTTTTATAAAAAATATTCTCTTTTTTCTTCTCTAAGAAGAAAATAAGTTAAACATTTTGGATAGGACATAGAAAATTATTTGATGACAAAATGAATTTTATTAATTTTTTGCATAGATTAATAAAATAAATAAATTTAGAAAAAAAAAAACAAATTTGTTATCTAGTATGATGATTAACTTTAATAATACCTTGACTTCTTCTCTCGATCGGCGTCGAGAACGCAAATTTAGTTTTCTTTTCGACATATTCACACGCCCATTCTAGAAAAACCTTAACAGCCTCTGGATTAGGTAAGCGATGTGAAGCATTTGTTTTAATATTAGGTTTACCAACACGAAATGTAATTCCCAGACCAGCCAGAGCTCGCATAGCATCCTCATCAGTTTCATCATCACCAATAAAAATAGCCTTGACATTATCAGCCCAAGTAATACCATGTAGTCTCTCAAGTATATTGTAAACACCTCTTCCTTTATCCCAACCAATTGGTGGTCTAGCCTCGACGGCACAATGTCCATTCAAAGCTTGAAATCCATGTTGTTGTATAATCTCTTTCGCTTTTTGAACCATAGTCGGTCTTAAATTCGGATTTGTATCGCGCCAATGAAAAGTAACATGATACTTTTTTTGCTCTATCCATCCGCCATAACTACATACATTTTCTCTTAATTCATCAGCCAACTCAGGTACTTTATTCTTAAAAATAACTGCTTGTTCACACTCTTCCTCTTCACCATTGGCAAAATGAAATTCCATACCATGACTAGCTGCCAAATTGATATTTCTAAGAGTCACCATTTTTTTAAGATTCTCCATTGAACGACCTGATAGAATACAAACATCAACGACTTTAGCATCAATTAACTTTTGAAGTAGACCTTGAACCTCATCGGAAATTATTGCTAAATCTGGATGAGGTTTTATTGGAACTAAAGTACCATCATAGTCTAATATAATTGTAAGTTTATACCCGCGTATTAATGGTCCTAGCCATGTCTCATAATCTGATATACTTAAAGATTGCATTCGTTTTACTGTGTCGCACATATCGACTGAATCAAAAAATGCTTCTCTCCATGCATCCAAATTAAAAAGTCTCTCTCTAGTCTGTAAAGCATTCATTCTTAATTTTCTTTCGTGGTACTTCATGTCATAAGCATTCTTGATTGTGTCAGCAAGCATTTCTGTTTCTAATGGATTGACTAGTAAAGCCTCGTGCATAGTCTCGCCAGCTCCTGTGAATGGTGATAAAACTAAAACACCTGGATCGGCTATTTGACAAGCTACATATTCTTTAGCTACTAAATTCATACCGTCTCGTACTGCTGTTATTAAAGCTATACGAGCGTCACGATAATAACCAGCAAGTTCATATTGTGGTATATTATTGTAAATATATTTTATTGGTGCCCATTCAGCAGTGGCAAAACGACCACTTATTCGGCCTATTTCGCGTTCTAATTCGTCTTTTAATTGACGATAGTCTTCGACATCAGTACGAGATGGCACAGCTATTTGTAAAAATACAACCTTTTCTCTACACTCAGGATACTTTTCTAAAAATCTTTCATAACCCCTAGCCCTATGAATAATACCTTTAGTATAATCCAATCTATCAACACCAAGAATAACTGTCTCTTTAAAATTAAACGGCTTCGGTGATACCTTAGCCTTTTGTTCAAACCAATCGTACGGAATACCCAAAGGTAAAGCTCTTATTATAATTGTCTTATTACCATACTCGACTAGCATTTCTGTTTTATCAATTCTCGAGCCTAGTATATGATAACAACATTCAATAAAATTTTGAGCATATGTATTTGTATGAAATGCTATTAAATCACAACCGAGTAGACCCAATAACATTTCATTAGCCCATGGATTTAGACGAAATATATCCCACGAAGGAAATGGAGTGTGCAAAAAAAATGCTATTTTACAATTAATATTAGCTTCGTCTATTAAATTCTTAAGCATCATGGGCATTACCATTAAATGATAATCATGAACCCAAACTAGATTATTTTTATCATTTAAATCTTTGAATTTTTTGACTGCTTCGAAAGCTGACGTGGCAAATTTTTCATTCACTTCCAAATAAGCGTTCCAATGCTCCGATTTAAAAACAGCTATTGTTGGTAGTGAATGAATAAGTGGCCATAGTGAGGCATTACACATACCATTATAAAAAGATTTGTAAATATCTTGAGTGTAAAAAATTGGTATTATTTGTGAGGCTTTTATTTTGTGTGCAATGGCTGTTGGGTCATTACTCGATGGTAATTGCATTTCTTTAGTGAATTCATTACCAGCCCAACCGACCCAGAAACCTTCTGTTTCAATAACTAGTGGAGCAAGTGCTGTTACTAAACCACCAGCTGAATTAGTTCGAATCGGATTGCCTTCTTCGTCTAAACTAATTACAAATGGCAAGCGATTCGACGCAACTACTAAACTTCTCAGCATTTTTTTTTAAATTAAATTTTTTTAAAAAATTTTTCTAATATTCAGAAATAAAAAAAAAAGTTAATTTAAATTGAGACCGAGGTCATTGAAAAAAGAAAATCCAAGGTAAGCCTAGTTTTACTTGGAAATTTTTATTTAAAAAAAAAATTTTTAATTTTAAAATTTTATTACAATTACAACAAAAAAAAGCTAGGGACCTTTCCCATTTCTAAATAAAGAATGATTTTTTTGTTGTTGTTGTTGTCGGTTGGAAGATTATTTTAATATTTTTTCAAAAATTCAAAATAAACTTTTTTTTGTTGACTGAAGGCAATAATAAAAATGTTATTAGGACCTTTTCAACAACAACAAAAAAATTAAAATAAAATCTTTCCTTTCTTAACTCTTAAAATGATTTGAAAATATTTCTTAAAAAATGGACAAAAATCCTTTACTAATTAATAAAAATAAAATTAAGAATGTAAGTTATCATCACATGGGAATTATTTACGCCTTGCTGTCTGCTTTTTTCTTTGCTTTATCGGGTACTATAACAAAATATTGTTATTATTTTAATGGTAGTGAACAAACAGCAATTAGATATTTAATACAATTAGTAATAATGTTAATAATTGGTGTTTATAGAGGCGAGAATTTACTCGGTGAAAGTGGTCAACGTAAAATTCTTTTTTTTCGTGCATGTTTTGGTACAACGGGTTTGCTATTAATTACAATTTCGTACAAAATGATCGATCCGTCGGATACAGTGTCATTAGTTAATTGTAGTATTATAATTGTGTCTGTTTTATCGAGATTAGTTTTTAAAGAAAAGTATTCAATGTGTCATTTGGTGGCCTTGAGTTTGACCTCAATAGGAGTTGTTCTAATTTCACAACCCTCTTTTTTAATTAATAAAAAAATTGATAAAGATGAAGATTATATGAAGAGAATTTTAGGAATTATTTTTGCGTTGATTGGTGCCTTTTGTACAGCAACAGTTTCGATTCTATTAAAAAAATTAGCTAATAAAAAAGTACATTATTCTGTACCCATAATTTACACGTCTTATTTAGGCCTACCAGTATGTTCAATTATTTCTTTTTATTTGCTATTTATAGGTAAAGAAAAAAAATTATATATTGATTTTAAATCGCTTATATTTCAATGTGCTATGGCGTTTTTGTCTGGTTTAAGTGGTCTCTTAGCTCAAATATTCAAAAATGTGGCGTTTAATTATGAAGATGTGACTAAAGTGTCGTTAATTAAATCAACTGATTTATTTTTTTCATTTTTGCTACAATTTTTTATGCTAAATATACATCCAAATATGTTCAATTTGATTGGTGCGTTACTCATACTAGGCTCTGCTTTAATAGTTATTATTAAAAAAATTTTTGAATCGAAATTTTTATACTAAATTATTTTTTAGTTGAAAATAAAAATAAATGTTCAAAATTCTTTATTATAATTTTCTTCTCCATTAATAAATTTAAAGTAGCACTTAATTGATACAAACGAGAATTACCAGGCTTTGTACCAGTGAATTATTTTATATTAAAATGTTAAAAGAAAGTATTGAAAAAAATAAAATAAGTTTGTAGATCCTTAAAATCTTCTTTGATGTGTTTTTATCTCAATTTTATAATTATTATTTATAATTATAGTTTCTTTCAATATCTATGGTTTTTACATAAACTTTTTCAACAACAATATTCAACTGATTTAACTCGTCTTTTAATGTATTTGATTTATCATTTTCTTCTTGAAAGTTAAAATTAGTTTCTCCCATAGCTGCAATTTTAGTTGTTTCTTGTTTGCTTCTAGAAAATATTCCAATAATTTTTCTCCAGATTAATTTAATCAGATTTATAGGAAAAAAAATTATAATTTCTATCAGATTAAATAACGAATTAAAAATGTTGATGTTTTTAAATTCTTCAATCTTAATTATAAATTCAATCGTATTCTTGGAATCATCTTTTTCAGCAGTTTTGAACATTTCGCTTACCTCATCAATAGATATACCAGTGAAAATGTTCAACATTAAGATAGAAATAAAATAAATAAAGGCTCCATAAATTATAAAATTAATAAACGAAAATGAATTTATTTCATTTATTCCCATTTCCTCTGTCTCCAAAGAGCCAATCATCATTGTAATTGTTTTATAAAATGCCAATTCAAATGACGAGTTAAAAAAAATCATTTTATCTTCTTCATTTGGACTGAAATTTATTACTAAATTTCTAAAAGAAAGACAGAATCCAACTAAAAGAATAAGAACAATAATTACCAAACTATTAGCTCTACTTATTATCTTCCCAATAACTCTAACATATAACCCAAAGTGTAAAAATTTATCCATTTTGATTACGAGCAAGCTATAGGCTAGAATAATTGATACCGATGATAAAACAATAGTCGCTTGATTATAATCCAAAAAAATTGTCAAAAAAACAATCAAATAAGTAAGACATTCAAAAATATTTTTTTTAGAACTGAAATAAAAATTTTCATTTTTTTTGTTTTGGATTCGAATATAGGTAAATAAAATGAATTGGATTAATTCAAAAATTGAATTAATAATCAAAAAAACTAGAGAGTTAATTTTTGAATAGCCATTCCACGAATCGGAAAGTCGCTTATATTCGCTAATATAAATCGAATAGAAAACTAAAAATAAGCTATAAATAGCCAGCATCCCATAGTAAATAAGTGCTGGTACAGACCACCAACTTTTTTTGATAATAGTTTTTAAATTTGGATTCTCCAGAATATCATTGTTAAATTCTTTAAAATGTTTAAAGAAAATCAGTGTTTTTGTTTCTTGACTATTTTGGTCAGTTTCATTGTTTGTTACATGTTTTCGGTCAGCCTCTTCAATTTGACTTATAATATCGTCTTTCGAATCAGAAATTTGATTTTTTTTTGGTAATCTTCGAATATAAAAATAATGTTAAAAAAATTTAGAATTAAAATATAAAAATTTTCTGGTTTAATATTTTTTAATGAAGGTAAAATACGACTACGTCACTATATTGTTTGTATGAGCCGAAATCTTTAACTTAAATATGCTTGTTTAAAGTAATAAACATATTTAAGTTGAAGTTTCTTTTGTAAGAGAAAATAAAATTTTTTAATGTATTAATTTTTTTAAGAATTGTTGCTTATCTTCTGTTTTATAATTTAAATTAACTGTTACGTAGATACAGTGCTTCTATGATACTATGAATTCACCATATTTTACGTAAAATATCCTAATCTAAAAAACGGTATTTATCGTAAAATTACCATAATTTTCGGAAATTAACGATAATTATTGTAAATTTCGGTTAATTATGGTAAATATTAGTAAAAAATCGCAAAAAACAGTAAATAAAAGAAAAATGCATTTGTGTTTACGAGTCATCATTTTTTTCAACCACTTTCTAAACAACTTTTAATAGATTTTATAAAATTATCAGCGATACTTGTAATAACTTTAATTTTTTAAATAATCTCTGACATTTTAATAGGCTCCTCCTAGTAATTTCAGATGAAAAACTGTTACCCACAATAAAATATATATCAGCCGCTTCGACTAAATTTTACAACAAGTTTTTGGCAAAAAAAACATAATTCTAGAAACCAGAGTCTCTTAAGGCAACTTTTAAACGAAATTTTATTCTACCGTATTACCTTGTACTGCGATGCATTGCATTACGATCCAAAATTTCGAATTTAAATGCGGCTTTAAACACGTAAAAATGAATTTTTTTTTTAAAAAATAAATGCGGCATTAAAACCGCAATTCGAA
>NTPY01000891.1:878808-889273 GCA_002922825.1 Brachionus calyciflorus
CCCCCATTAGAGCAGCTCTCTCCAGAAAGCGGTTACGGTATATTAAATTTAATTGTCTTTGATAGCTATGGTTTCGCTTGAAATAAGTTCAGAAACAACATTTCAACTTTTTTTCCATCACATAATCATTTAGTTTAGATCATACATTCAAACCATAAATCATTTTTTTCTGATAAATTATCTTGAAATTTTTTTTTTAAAAAGTTAGTTTAATTTTGTATACTTAATCGACTTCCTTTTGTACAAATTTTCAATTATTTTTTCTTAATTTAAAATTTAAAATCCTGTCTAAAACAAAAAGAATTTCCGATCTAAATTCGAAGTTATCCCGGTCTAATATACACCCTCTTTTCGAGTACAAATGTGTCTTTATCTCATGGGCACAAAATCAAAAATCTTAAATATGTACCGGCACAACTATCGAGTGAATACGGTAATTTTCCAAAAATAATTTGAAATTGAGTTTTCAAAACTTTTTTATTCTAGAAAAAATAAAAATGCTTAGACAAATTTTTAATAAATATTAAAATCAAAAGACTTCTTCTAAAATAAATAGCTTGGTTCGAAGTTTTTCATAAATACGAGGAGCAATCAGATTCGAAAACACCGAAAATAAAACAATGGTTTGGTGAACCTAAGGATCGAAAATTAAAAAAAAGTAATAAGGTCTCGTTACTCGCAATATAAAAGCTCTGCTTTTCCCTTATCTGAATATAGTCTACTATTATAAAAAAGTAAAATTCTGCAAAAATTAATTAATCAATAAAATTATTCGTGAATTTTCTTTAATTCACGAATTTGTTTGACATTTTTTCTCAAATTTTTTTAATGATTCAGATAGATTTTATTATTAAATTTGAAATCTTATTTTTTTTATTTGAATATTCTGAAATATTGCTTACTTTTCGACATAAATCTCTAGGAAATACATAAATATTATCGTGCCATTTTTTTCTAATTTTTTTTTACAGGCTTGAGCTTTTTGAAAGGTAACCATAAAGGTATGAAACAAAATACGTTTTAAGTCAAACTAACTTAACATAACGGCAGTTCTTGGATAAAAGTTCCATTTTAAAAAAGAATTTTTTTCCTATTTTGTTTGATCTAGCTAAAATGATACAAGTGGTAGCAATTTTAACTTTATTCCGTAAAAAAAATTTTACTTAAAATGGTCAGTTGAAATGAGTGAATAGAAATTAATTTCACAGACCCTAAAGACTTAAACCTAATCGTTTGAATAGAGTGGCCATAACCTAGACTTCAGAACGATTCCTAATTCATTTTTAGTCTTCTTTAAAAAAAATTTCTATTACTGCTCCCAAAAAGTGGGGAATTTTACAAACGGGTAAAATTCGTAAGTGGGGAAATTTCAAATGGGGATTTTTCTTAATTACCATTTGAATTAGTATATAAACTTTCCCACGGGCCAAAAAAAGTGTTTTTTTACACAAAAATTACAAGTTGTCAAAATTAATTCTACCGTTTTACCTTGCGACGAAGTGCATGCACTAAAACCCGAAAACGAGATTTTAGTACATGCACAAGCCTCATAGGGGCCCAGGTTAAATTAACCCTTAGTAAAAGAGCATCCGCTAATTTTTGGTTTTTGGGTTTTGTCAACGCATCAGCAATAAAAATTTAGATTTAAATGTCGCATTTGAAATAAAATTTTGTTTTTAAGCACCGCACTAAAATGCGCAAAAAAAGAAAAATTTTTTTTATTTTTTTTTTCCATATATGAATTTCAGATTTTGGTCTAAAATCATAAAATCAAAAAACTTAAAAAACTAAAAAAAAAACCATTTTTTCATTTTAAAAAGTTAATTTTAGGTATAAGTACCGGGTCTAAAATTGGTTTTTAGAAATAAACCCTTGCAAATTCGATGACATTATGGTTCGATTTTTTGAAAAATACAGTTTTTAAACTGATTGTTAAAATTTTCAACCGTAAAAACAAATTTAAAAGTTTTATTCTCATTTTATAACAAGTCCAAAATCTTCTAATAAATCTTAAGCTTATCCTGACAGATTTCGAATATTCTTTAATGGTCAGTATAAATACTGTATTTAAAGAAGTTCAAATTAAAGGCAGCTGGTTTCACTTTTGTCAAGCAGTTAAAAGGAGATTTTTTTCATTCGGTTATAAAACAGAATATTTAAACAACTGGGACTTTCGTTTCTAGATTAGAAGGTTTTTGGTCTTACCATTAATACCTATTGAATATTTAGAAAGGGCTCTAGAAATAATAATTTCTGAAATTCCTTTCAAAAATGAAAATTTAATTAATTTTGTTAAGTATTTTATAAAACAATTGGTGAATGGGGAAATAATTTGGTACAAATGACTGTTGTCTTTTTGCACTTGCTTATCCTTACGATTTGTCACTAGGACGTGACCCCTCGAATTTTTTTTATGATCAACAACTTATGCGATCAAATTACAATACTTTTTTAAAAACATCTTTTTTATTAGAATTTAAATCGGAGTTCCTAAGTGAACAAAAAAGAATAATTAAAACTGTAACTTTTTAATTTTGCCGATGTTTATTTCAACCGTTTCTTTTATTTATGTTAATTTTCTAAATAAATTTTAATAATAAAATATTTCTTATCTAAATGGCTATTTTTTTATATAATTTATACCGAACTTTTTTCAAACCATATTTTTTAAATTCCTTACTAAAATCAACCGTACTTTTTTCAAACTGTACAATAATAAGACATATTTGTTTTCAAACCGTACAAAAATAAGACCGTACTTTTATAAAACTAACTTTTTTAAGCGTACTAATTTAAGACCGTCCTTTTTTACAAAATACCGAAAAAGAAATGCCACTTTGTGAAACTTGAGTAATTACAATGTATATATGAGTCCGAAAATTTCTGCAATAAAATTTAGCTAATAATTTTTAAAATTTTAACGATTAATAAACTTAAGTTAACGATTTAAGAAAAGAAAATTTTATTTTAATTGAATATTTAATATTTTTTATAATGGAATAATGTTACCATAAAACCTTGTTTATAAGCGCCCCAAAAGACCCCCTTTTTTCAGAAGAACTGTCATCAGAAAAATTTTAATTTGGTTATATTTTAATAGACCCTATTAAACTCTAGCAGGTATGTCAGAATAGGAAATTAAATTAATTTCACATGGATCTTAAAAAAGCCCTAAATAATGATTTTAAAATGAAAAAAAATGTAAACTTACTTTTTATTTTCACTTTTTGGATCATCAAATAAAAAATTTTTGATTATATTTCGTTCTAATAACCAAACGATTAAACGGAACCATTTATTTTTAAAAAAATCATCAATATTTACTTTTAATATTAAATTTAAAAAATTTTTTTTTTGATTGTTGTTAGATGCGTTATATCTAATAAGAATGCTAAAAAACTTAATAAACAATATTTCGTCTTTTGATTCCCTTAAAATTTCCATACTTTTTTCGAAATCGATTCTTGAAATAAAATTATTAAAATTTGCAAAAATTTCATTATTTATTAAAGTGTCAATTAATATAATGTCACCTCTGCTTAAAAGAAAATAAAAAGAATCAGAAGAAAAAATTTTATAATCAGCATTTATTAAATTTCTATTCTGAATATGATCATTGATTAAATAATAAAGCTTCAAAATAAAATTTGAAGGGAAAATGTCAAAAATAATTAGCAAATCAAGAATACTATATTCAAATATCGTAAATTTTTCAAAAACTTTTTTCATTTCTGTCTTTTCTTTAATTTTCCTACTGGATAAATTAAACCATAGATAAATAAAAAAACTAAAATCATCTGATAATTTTCGTATAAAATATTTATCGTTCGAATGTTCACTTCCAAATTTAAAATAATTTTTATTTAAAAAATCGAAATAGGCCTGATTTTTTGAATACAGACTATAATTTTTGTAACTAAATAATAATTTGTTTAAAAAATATTCAGAATCAAATTGAAATGTTGTAAATATTTTTAGAAACTCAAAGGGCTCAAAATTAAAATCAAAATTCAAAACGATATTTTTTGATAATTGCATTCTAAAAGAACTTAGGAAAGATATATTAAGAAAGTTATTTGACAAGTCTATTTCCTTTAGTGCAGGAAACCTATTGAAAAAATCTTTGTCTATGTAAATTAATTTATTTCCTGAGACATTAAGATAAACTAAGGAAATAGGAAAAAAAAAGCTTTCCAAATATTTCAATTGGTTTTCAGAAAAATCAAGAGTTTTTAAAGAATTAATTCCGGAAAATGAATTGATTTCGAATTTTTCTATTTTATTTTGAGCAAAAGAAATAATCTCTAATTTATTTAAATCTTTGAAAAGATATTCAGGAATGTCTTGAATAAAGTTTTTGCTAAAATACAATTCTTCCAATTCGTAAAGACCTTTAAGAACATCAGAAGATAAATTTTTAATTTTGTTTTCTTCGAATCGTAAAACTTTTAAATTTTTAATTTTATTGAAAGTCCCTTCTGGAATTTCATCTATTAAATTATGATTAAAATTTAAATATTTTAAATTTACTAAAAACTTAAAAGAATCAGAAGTTATTACTCTTATATAATTTTCACTAAGATCAAGTTCTCTCAAATTTGTTAACTCATTGAAAACATCATCCGGAATGATTTTAATAGAATTGTTTGCGAGTTTAAAATACTCTAATTTATATAAACCGTTAAATTGCTTTTTATTTAATATTTCTATTTGGTTTCCACTAAGATCAAGTCTTCTCAAACTTTTTAACTCATTGAAAACATCATCCGGAATGATTTTAATAGAATTGTTTGCGAGATAAAAATACTCTAATGCATTTAAACCGTTAAATTGCTTTTTATTTAATATTTCTATTTGGTTTCCACTAAGATCAAGTGTTCTCAAACTTTTTAACTCATTGAAAACATCATCCGGAATGATTTTAATAGAATTGTTTGCGAGATAAAAATACTCTAATGCATTTAAACCGTTAAATTGATTTTTATTTAATATTTCTATTTGGTTTCCACTAAGATCAAGTGTTCTCAAACTTTTTAACTCATTGAAAACATCATCCGGAATGATTTTAATAGAATTGTTTGCGAGTATAAAAAACTCTAATTTATATAAACCGTTAAATTGCTTTTTATTTAATATTTCTATTTGGTTTCCACTAACATCAAGGTTTGTCAAACTTTTTAACTCATTGAAAACATCATCCGGAATGATTTTAATAGAATTGTTTGCGAGACAAAAATCCTCTAATTTATATAAACCGTAAAATTGCTTTTTATTTAATATTTTTATTTGGTTTCCACTAAGATCAAGTCTTCTCAAACTTTTTAACTCATTGAAAACATCATCCGGAATGATTTTAATAGAATTGTTTGCGAGATAAAAATACTCTAATGCATTTAAACCGTTAAATTGCTTTTTATTTAATATTTCTATTTGGTTTCCACTAAGATCAAGTTTTGTCAAATTTGTAAAATCATTGAAAACATCATCCGGAATGATTTTAATAGAATTGTTTGCGAGTTTAAAATCCTCTAATTTATATAAACCGTTAAATTGCTTTTTATTTAATATTTCTATTTGGTTTCCACTAACATCAAGGTTTGTCAAATTTGTTAACTCTTTGAAAACATCATCCGGAATGATTTTAATAGAATTGTTTGCGAGTTTAAAATACTCTAATTTATATAAACCGTAAAATTGCTTTTTATTTAATATTTTTATTTGGTTTCCACTAAGATCAAGTCCTCTCAAACTTATTAACTCATTGAAAACATCATCCGGAATGATTTTAATAGAATTGTTCGATAAATCAAGATAGATTAAATTTTTTAGTTCAGTGAAGTGATCTTTTGTTAATTCTGTTATTTTGTTTATACTTAAATCAATATTTTTTAGTTTTGTTAAGTCTTTAAAAGCATCTTTATCGATCGATTTAATATTTTTTTTAGATTTATTAATCGCTTTTCCTATTAAATTTAAAAATTCTTTTCGTGTAATCTTTTCTTCATTTCTATATTTTAAAAACTCCATTTGTTACCGGTTAAATAAGATACAATATATTGTATATAAAGTTTATAAAATATAATTGTTGGATCGATCAAAAGATCTAACGAATGAAACATCTATTTATATGAGTAAAGTAATGCTATGAAATGTACACGTAAGTGTTTCTATCAAAGATAAGATTCCTGATAAGCATTCTAAAATATACTTGTCAGCATCTCGAAGCTTCTAGATTCTCAAATACATGACAAGAATATGTAAGATAAACATATCTATTCGCATCAGCTAAAGAGCTGATATCTAAATAATGTTATCTTGGTAACACATTTAATTTTTCTAAAACTTTAAATTTCTTTTTATTGTTTTTTTTTTTTGATTAAATTTATCACGATCTTGTAGTATAAAAGATTCTTTTAAAAAATTACTTTTATAAAAATTACTTGAAAATCCATAATTCAAAACTTAAACCTTTTTATCATGTTTTCGATACTAATTTTTAAAATTAAAAATATTAAAAAAAAATTTTTAATTGTTTGAATTTTTAAGAATTCTATAATTAATTGATTTCAGTTACTATAGTTATATTTCAGCTCCTATATTACATTGAAGCGAGAACACTTAAAAACCATGGATACGGAGAATTAAAAAAAAATTTAAACGAATAATATTAAGGAAGAATTCAGCAAACAAAAAACAATAAATAAAGAATTATAAAATAACTATAGTAACTGAAATCAATTTATTATAGAATTCTTAAAAATTAAGAATTATTTACATTATAAAGAAATTGTTTGTACAAATCCAACCATTGATTATTCAACGATTTAAAAAATAATTTTAAATCAGCATTTTTTATATCTTCTACAAATTGAGGCTCCTCTCTCCAATCTTGTAATTTAACACGTGTTATTTCAATACCGGGCTTATATAAATATTCATTTATAAAATATTCTATATCGCCTAAATTTTGTTCATCCAAATTTTCCAATGCTCTCAAGACTTGTTCAATAGGTCGTTTTGTAGCTCGATCGACAATTGATTTTGAATCGACATTTTGATTGACCATTTTAACAACTCTTAGAAATTTTTCATTTAAATACAATTGCTCAGCTTGTTTAACATTGAGCTCACTCCAAGAAAATTTTTTTTTGAGGTCAAAGTCATACTTTCTTGAAATGAAAAACTGGGGGACGTGGGTCACTCATCCGAGATATTTAATGACTGCAAACTCGATTCTTAGACTACGATTTGGCTTGGAACCCCGAAACCAAGCGATACTTAACTTCGTTTTTCATTTTATTTTTAATTTTTTTTTTAAATCAAGATGGATATTTGATCCATTGATGTGGAAAATGGGAGCATTTATAATGTTTTTTTATAGGATGTTCATCAATATATTAATAACATTAATATCATTTGAGAGATGGTATGCTTTGGAAAATCCGTTCAGACAGAAAGATTTTAGTCTAAAAAACACAATCATAATGACTATTCTATGCTTGCTATTTAGCTTATTTTGGTGTCTAGTGCCTTTTTTTGGATGGTCCTACTATTCTTTAGAGTCATCACTTACGACTTGTTGTGTTGAATGGCACGAAAGATCATGGAATGTAACTAGTTATAATATTCTTTTATTCGGTTTTGTTTATTTAATACCACTAACAATTTTGATATACACAAACACCAAATTAATAATTATAGTAATGGACTTATTTTTTTTTGAAAAAAAAAAATTTTTTTAACAAATTTCTCGTAATTTAAAGATAAAATCTTTGAGTAGACTTTTAAAAAATCCAAAGTGCTCAACGTCAAATAAAAAGCGATTAATCAAAGAACGAAAATTAACTATTTCGATTGTTTTAATAATATGTAAAATTTGAAAATTAAAATTTTAGATTTTTTAAAAAAAATTATTTTTGTTTGTTGAAGTTTGGTTTATGGTATCATGGACACCATATGCAGTTGTTTCATTAATAAGCGCTTTTTTCTCCGATTATATTGATATAAGTCCTATGGCCTCATTAATTCCGTCCATTTTTGCCAAAACTTCTCTTCTATGGCCTTCAGTTTTGTATATTTTTTCGAATAAACAAGCTAAAAGTATAATCACTAATCGATTTAAATTCAATATAGAAAAAAGTGATTCTTTATTAGAAAGTAACAATAAAGATAATTTAAGTAAGTTTCAACCGAAGACTATAGAAGAAAAAATTTGAAAATTTATTTAAATTCAAAATAAAAATATTAAAAAAAAAATTTTTTTTAGTTAATTTAAAAAGGATAAAAAGGTATTCGAAATATTTCAATTCGTAAAGTATAGAGAATACTTTTTATTTGAGACTTTTTTAAAATTAAAATATGATGACTAATTTAAAAAAAATGAGAACTATTTTCTAAAAAAGAATTTGTTAGGCTTAAAAAAAAAAAAGTTTCTGAAAGCTGTCAATATACTACAGGTGGAATTAAAGACTTAAATCACATTAAACACAATGATGAAATTAAATTTACTTTTAGAAAAAAGTGTAAATTCATTTAGAGATAAACAAGGATATTAGACTTTGTAAGCCGCACCTCGAACCCGACATGAATAAATACCAAATCTTAAAAATTTCTTTTATGTTTTCTTCATCATCATATGAAATTAAAAAATAGAAAAATTTAGAAAATAAAAATGAAAATTTCCAATTTATTCCTAGGCGTATTTATCAAGGCATTTTTAGAGAATTTTAATTTTTTCCTGAAAGAACTTAAATTTAATGTGAGAATAAAATTGGAAAAGTTAGGCAGTTTAAATGGTCCAAGAGCGTTAGAACAAGATTTGAATAAGAATAGGAAAATAGAAAAAAAAAGAGAGCTCAATGTTAAACAAGCTGAGCAATTGTATTTAAATGAAAAATTTCTAAGAGTTGTTAAAATGGTCAATCAAAATGTCGATTCGAAATCAATTGTCGATCGAGCTACAAAACGACCTATTGAACAAGTCTTGAGAGCATTGGAAAATTTGGATGAACAAAATTTAGGCGATATAGAATATTTTATAAATGAATATTTATATAAGCCCGGTATTGAAATAACACGTGTTAAATTACAAGATTGGAGAGAGGAGCCTCAATTTGTAGAAGATATAAAAAATGCTGATTTAAAATTATTTTTTAAATCGTTGAATAATCAATGGTTGGATTTGTACAAACAATTGGTATGATTTTTTGTGTTCTATAAAAAATATACATACAATTTTGAAAAATTGCAATTTAAATGAAAATCAAAAATAATTTAAAAAAAGATGTCGATAAAAATTATAAAAAAAAAATATGTATTTTTTTAAAATTAAATTCATGGGATTAATTTGATGTATTTAGTTTTTATTTAAGTTTATAAAAAATAGAAAAACAAAATGAAATTTTATCTTTTAATAATTATCTAAATATGCCAGGCTGTTCTGGTGTTTCCACAAAAATTTTATTTTACATTCCCGAACATCCTAGCATACCTAGACAATTTATCGACAAATTATTTAAAAGATTAAATTTGGAAAAAATGGAATAACGCAACAAAAATTCTTATAACCGCAATCAAACTTCTTATTAATGCACCATGATAAAAACTAGCGCAACGCATTAAAATTTTTTTTCAAATATCTAAATTTCAAAAAATTTATCAAAAAATTTTCTTTATAATTAGTCAAAATTTAAATTTTTTGAGTTTACAAATTTTTTTTTTGAAAAGATATAATTATGGTTTAACAAGAGAATCTTCAGCATTATTACGACTGACACGGTTCAACTTGTTGACTGTATTATTTTTATGCACACTGAAAGTAAATGAACACAAACCTTATTCTTTGAATAATATTTACAACAAGAAGCCTTTAAATAAGCCATAACATTTTATAATGATCGGAAACAAGAGTAAATTTCTAAAAAACTCAAAAAATTTAGCATTTGAATTTGTTGCGCTGAAAATTTAAATTTTTTTTTATTTTGAAATAAAAAGATGTGATGTTTTCAAGTAGTAACGTTAGTTTTTTTTTCGATGCGCTATTAAATTTTTTTTTTCTTTTTTAAGAATTAAATTGCGCTAGTTAGTGACACCCATTAAAATTAGCACTTAAAAAACTCAATTGTTGAATTTTAATACTGTTTTAAATTCAACAATTTTGAGTCTTTTTATGCTAATTTAATCTTTTATAAATTATTTAAGTATGCCAGGCTGTTCTGGTGTATCCACAAAAATTTTATTTTACATTCCCGAACATCCTAGTATATCCAGACAAATTAAAAGATTAAAATTAGCACTTAAAAAACTCAAATTGTTGAATTTTAATATTTCTTTATTGCAAAATAAACCCCCATTTATTTTTTAAATATTTTTTTTGAGTTCTTTCAATTATTTAACATTGAAACGATTCAAAATTGTATGTTATTTTTTGATAAAACACAAAAAAATAAACCAATTTCTTTATAAT
>NTPY01000891.1:905478-916631 GCA_002922825.1 Brachionus calyciflorus
TAAAAATTTTGATGTTTTTAAATTCTTCAATCTTAATTATAAATTCAATCGTATTCATGGAATCATCTTTTTCAGCAGTTTTGAACATTTCGCTTACTTCATCAATAGATATACCAGTGAAAATGTTCAACATTAAAATAGAAATAAAATAAATAAAGGCTCCATAAATTATAAAATTAATAAACGAAAATGAATTTATTTCATTTATTCCCATTTCCTCTGTCTCCAAAGAGCCAATCATCATTGTAATTATTTTATAAAATGCCAATTCAAATGACGAGTTAAATAGAATCATTTTGTCTTCTTCATTTGGACTGAAATTTATTACTAAATTTCTAAAAGAAAGACAGAATCCAACTAAAAGAATAAGAACAATAATTACCAAACTATTAGCTCTACTTATTATCTTCCCAATAACTCTAACATATAACCCAAAGTGTAAAAATTTATCCATTTTGATTACGAGCAAGCTATAGGCTAGAATAATTGATACCGATGATAAAACAATAGTCACTTGATTATAATCCAAAAAAATTGTCAAAAAAACAATCAAATAAGTAAAACATTCAAAAATATTTTTTTTAGAACTGAAATAAAAATTTGCATTTTTTTTGTTTTGGATTCGATTAACAGTTAATAAAATTAATTGGATTAATTCAAAAATTGAATTAATAATCAAAAAAACTAGAGAGTTAATTTTTGAATAGTCATTCCACGTATCGGAAAGTCGCTTATATTCGCTAATATAAATCGAATAGAAAACTAGAAATAAGGTATAAATAGCCAGCATCCCATGGTAAATAAATGCTGGTAAAGACCACCAACTTTTTTTGATAATAGTTTTTAAATTTGGATTCTCTAGAATATCATTGTTAAATTCTTTAAAATGTTTAAAGAAAATCAGTGTTTTTGTTTCTTGAATTTTTTCGTTAGCTTCATTGTTTGTTATATTTTTTGGATCAGTCTCTTTATTTTGACTTTTAATATCTTCTTTTGAATCAGAAATTTTATTTTTTTTTTGGAATCTTCGAATATAAAAATAATTTTAAAAAAAATTTAGAATAAAAATATTAAGGTTTAATATTTAACAATTATTTAGATAATCAAGTTCAAAGTTTATGGAAAGTAGGGAAATTAAGGTTAAGCATTTAGTTAATGCTGTACAGGGGTTACCTAGATTTTTTTTTCGAAGAATTCTGGGAAATTTACCGGAATTCTTCGAAAAAAAAATCTTGAATTTACTAGATTTCCAGGAATTCCAGGGAATTTACCTTTTTTCGTCAAAATTTCTAAAAATTTTTGTTTTTTCTCTGAAATTCTCCGAAAATTCAGCGATTTTTTTTCACTAATATTTATTTTAAAGAAAATATTTTTTTTACTAAAATGGAGGGAAATCAGTAAAAAAGAATTTTTTTTGCCTTTTCGAATTCTCGGGAATTTACTATAAATTAGTAAATTCTTGTTGTTTTATACTAGGAAAAGTTGAAAAAAAAAATAAATAAATCATCTTCATATCGTTCATAGGCTCAAACAAAAGCACCTAAATTTCAGTTTTTTTAACATTTTGTAGTTTTTACAACTAACGTAATTGCTCGATTTTTATGAAATGTCATAATAGTAGGGTATTCGGTTTTTATGACAGGGTGTTATAACATCAAAAAGATTATACAATGACATGTCACTATTTTGAATAATGACATGTCATAAAAATCGAGCATTTACGTTATATATAACTTTTTTTTTTGTTTTTCTTGATTCAGCACCTAAAATTGCATAAGGGAGTAAATTTTCAGCCAGAAAGTTAATTCAGGCCATAAAAGCCTTGAAAAAACAGATTTTTAGTTGTTTCATTCAAACTATTTTAATGATCTCCTACTAGAAGTACTTCTAGAACTAAGTATTTGATATTAAAATGTAGAGAATTAAATTTTGAAAAAAATTATCGAGCCAGTTTTTTGAAAAAAAATTTTCTTTAAATTTTCTTTAAAAAAATCGACAAAATATTTATGTTTTTTTTTATACATCAAAAAAGATGTGTTAAAATAATTCAAAATAGAAAAAATTAAAATGCTTTTGTTTGAGCCTATGAACGATATGAAGATGATTTATTTATTTTTTTTTCAACTTTTCTAAGATAAAAAAACGTGATGAAAAACATGGTGTAGTTTGTTTTTGGAAAAAATAAATATTTAAAAAGTACGAATTTATGGTGCATTGGCCTTTAAATTTCCCAGAATTCTCGTGAATTGGTGAAAACATAGTGACAGTACTGTATATTTAAGTTAATGTTGCTGGTAAGAGAAATTACAATTTTTTAAACGTTTTTGTTTGATTTCGAAAGGAATTTTTAAGAGCTTTGCAGACTGATTCAGCGATAAAAATAAAAACAAAATAGAAAAAAAATTTTCTTTCTGGCCTTTTTCTATAAGTAAAAAAAATCTGAATTTAATGCCTTTAAATTTCAAAATAAAAATTACCTTAGGTTTCTTGTCGTAATATCATCGAATAAAAAATTATCAATTATATTTTGATCTAATAACCATACAATTAAATTGTACCATTTTTCTTTGAAGAAATCTTTCATTTTTAGTTCGATTTTTAAATTTAAAAAATCTCTATTTTTATTGTTATTCAATGAGTAATATTTAATTAAAATATCAAAAAATCGAATAAACAATTTTTCGCTTTTTTTTTCTTGTAAAATCACCCAACTGCTTTCAAAATCAATACCTGAAATAAAACTTGTTCTATTTGCGAAAGATTCATTTTTCATTAAAGTGTCTATTAATGTAATGTCACCCCTCTCTAATAGAAAATTAAAGGAATCTGAAGAAAAAACTTTAAAATCTACATTTATTAGATTTCTATTTTGAATATGATCACCGATCAAAAGATAAAGCTTTAAAATAAAACTGGTAGGAAAAATATCAAAAATAATTATCAAATCTAGAATACTATATTCGTATGACTTAAATTTCTCAAAAACATTTTTTAAAAGTGTTTTTTCTTTTATTTGTTTACTGGACAAATTAAAACACAAATAAATTAAAAAACTATAATCATTTGAAATCTCTCGGATAAAATATTCACTATCTTGATATTGTTTTACCATATAAGAGGAATTTTTACTCAAAATATCGTTACATTTTTGATTTTTCACATAAAGACTATACTTATTGAACCTAAAATGATATTTATCTTCAAAATATTCTGGATCAAATTTAAAAATTGTAAATATTTTTAGAAACTCAAGTGGTTCATAATTAAAATTAAATTTCACAAAAAAATTCTTCGATAAATTTATTCTAAAAGCGGTTAAAAAAGATATATTTATAAAGTTATTTGACAAATCTATCACTTTTAATTCGGAAAATTTATTAAAAAAATCTTTATCTAAGTCAGTTATTTTGTTTCCCGAAAAATAAAGGTATTTCAGACTAAGAGGTAAGCTAACACTTTCCAAAAACTTAAACTTATTTTCAGATAGATCTAGAGTTTTCAAGGATTTAAGATTTTTAAAGGTTTCTGTTTCAAATTCTTCCAAATTGTTTCTACTGAAATTAAGATTATGTAAATTTTCTAAGCTCTTAAAAAGATCTTTGGGAATAGATTTAATTCTGTTGTTTGAAAAATTTAAATATTCTAAACTTTCTAGCCCTTCAAATAGATTATTACTCAATTCTTCTATTTTGTTTCGGCTGAAATCAAGACTTTCCAAACTTTCCATTTGCTCGAAGAGATCATTCGGTATAACTTTAATCCAGTTGTTTGATAAATTCAATTTAAATAATCTTTTATTTAGATGATTTTTACTTAAGGTCTCAATTTGGTTTCCACTGAGATCAAGGACTCGAAAGCCGGTTAATTTATCGAATATACCATTCGGAATTTCTTTAATCCAATTGTTTGAGAAATTTAATTCGTACAAATTTTGCAGTTTATTTATTTGTTCAAAATTTAATTTGTCTATATTGTTTCCACTGAAATCAATAATTCCTATATTAGGTAAATAATTGAAAAAGTCACTAGGAATGAATTTAATCATGTTGTTTGTAATATATAAATAAAACAAATTTTTGAGTCCATTTAAATAATTTAATTCTTCTATTTTGTTTCCACTTAGATCAAGAATACTTAAATCCAAAAGTCCTACGAAAATATCATTCGGAATAACTTTTATCAAGTTATTTGAAAGATTTAAGCATTTTAATCGTTTCAAACCATTTAATTCATCTTTATTTATTTCTTCGATTTTGTTCCCACTTAGATCAAGTACTTTTATATTTATATATCCTACGAAAAGATTCTTGGGAATGGCTTTAATTCTATTATTTGAAAAGTTCAAATCATTTAAATATGAACCAAAGTGAAAACTTAATTCTCCTTTATTGTTTTCACTTTTTTCTTTTTTAAAAAAATCATCTGGAATGAATTCGATTAAATTGTTTGATAAATTTAAAACTTCTAAATTTATTTGCCCATCAAATAGATTACTACTCAATTCTGCTATTTTGTTACCGCTCAGATCAAGAAATTTTAAAAGTTTTTCGAAAATATCATTCTGAATAATTTTAATTTTGTTGTTTGAAAAATTTAAATATACCATTTTTTCTAGATCACCAATTTGTTTTTCTGTAATTTCTTCTATTTTGTTTCCACTGAAATTGAGACTTTCCAAAAAGTTTAATCCCGCGAAGAGATCATTCGGAATCGCTCGTATTCGGTTGTTTGAAAATTCTAAATATAATAATTCTTTTAGTCCTTCAAACTGATTATTACTCAAGTTTTCTATTTTATTTCCATTGAAATTAATACTTTTTAAACAGATTAATCCGTGAAAAAGTTTATTCGGTAATCCTCTAATCGAGTTGTTTGAAAAATTTAAATTTTCTAAACTTTTTAGCCCTTCAAATTGATTATTACTTAATTCTTCTATTTTATTTCCACTAAAATTAACATTTTTCAAAGATATTAAATTCTTGAAAAGATCATTTTTAATTACTTTAATCATGTTTTCTGAAAAATCAATCTCTGTTAACATTTTTAGACCACAAAAGTAATTTTCTGTCAAACTTGTAATTTTATTTTTCCTAAAATTAATGATTTCTAAATTTATTAAACTATTGAATGCATCCTTATCAATGAATTCAATATCTTTATAAGAAAAATTTATTTTATTTTCGTTTAAATTCATTAAATCTTTTTTGGTAACTTTATTTTTATTTCTGTTTTCTAAATTATCCATCTAAAAAAAAAGAAAAAGATTAATGATATATGTTTAATTGAAACTATCTGATATCGATTTTTAATGGGGTAACTTTAATTTTTGTATGTAAAAAAACAACAAAAATTCTAATAAAGACTTCATTATAACTTCAAATAAAGCTATAAAGACAAAGCGTTCCACTTAAGGCTTATTATTTCCTTTATACATTTAAGACATGGCAACTTTTATTTTCTATTTTACATTTTCAAAAATTTTTAATTGGGTAATTATATTTTTAATGTTAAATTTTAAAATTTAATTACTCAATTCATTTACAAAAAATAAAATAGAAAATAAAAGTTGCCACATGTATATGACTAATAAATTTTTTATGTTCCTTTAGTATCTTTTAAGACTTTTAAGACAACTTAAGACATTGTGTCTGGGATGCTAGTTAACGTGATTTTGTATGACAAAGTACATGGTTCATTAGAGTTAAGCTACATTTTAAAATCTATTAAGTATCCAAATCGTGAGATAATACAGCATAAAGCTAAAATAATTTAAATCGGGGAAATAGAAAAACGAACGGCTAAAATAGACTGTGGCCGTGTTGATGACCGCCAGGGAAAACAAATTTTCTATAGGTTTTAACTTTAACAATTTGATAGAATAAGCGATTTTCTACCATAAAATTCTTTTAAAATGCAAGAAAAAATTTTTTTTACCCCGCGGCCATTAAGACGACCACCATCTACTTTTGACGGTCTAGTCACGGCCTCCAACACTAATTAGAACCATCCTATCATATTATTTAAAGTTTCTGACAAGCTTTATTGAAAATACGTTACATCTCTAGTTCTCACACATTTAGAACATACTTTAAGTTCACGATATCTATTTTTAGCAAAAGTTGTCGAATAAATATAACGCAAAATTCACAAGATTTTTTGGTAGAAAAAAGCCTAAAATATTCAAAAATTTGTTTAATTATTAAAATTACATTAAAATTTGAAAAAGTTTTAAGTGAAAAATTTTTTTCCCAAAAAGTCGCTCCTTAACTTTGTTAATTTAAGTATTAGGAATTCAACGCAAAAGGAATTTTACATCTATCTTGTTTCCTTGAGAAGCCTTAGCGTTTTAAAGTCAAAAAGACAGTAATTTTTAAAAAATTGAATATTTGACTGCTGAAAATATTGAACATATATCCAAAAATAGATTTTTCTAACTAAACTTGAGCCGCTGAACACGAATTTGGAAAAAAAAAATTGGTCCAAAATATAAATTTTGTAGAGCTTGATACAGCGTACCCTAACTAAGGGGGGTTATAGCTCCGTACTGAGTCAAGAGAAGGTCCGATTTTTATTTTTGCAATCACCTTGGTAGACCCTCATAATCAAAAATAGGGTATTGGTTTTGTCTAAAAAAGCGAGTTCAAATTATGATCTCGGCAACCTTACGTGATATAATTTTAGTGAATAGTTTGAGGCAAAATCTTTTCAGATTGGGAAGAAGTCACTAGTGGAGTGCCTCAAGGTTCAGTACTAGGTCCTATACTTTTCGTTGTATACATAAATGACATTTTAGACCTAATTAAGAGTCCATTTTTATCTTATGCTGATGATTTAAAAATGATAGGTGTATTAGGTAAAGATGAATTAGTCTCTAATAAGTTGCAAAATGATCTAAATGAATTGTTTAACTGGTCAAAAAAATGGTCGACTAAATTAAATTTATTAAAATGTAAGACTATGTACATCGGAAATACAGTGAAAACCATGTACGCAGTTGGTAATATCAATTTAAAGGAAACAATAGAAGAAAAAGACCTCGGTGTTTTTGTCACGAATGACCTTAAGTGGAATAGACAATGCTCAGCGGCAGCAGCTTAGCCTAACAGAGTATTGGGTCAAATAAGGAATTCATTTTTATGTTTAGACGAGGATACATTGAGGCTTCTTTACACAGGACTTGTTAGACCTCACCTAGAATATGCCATTAGTATGTTGAATCCTTCTACAAAGACAAATATAAATCTTATTGAAAAAGTTCAGAGAAGAGCGACCAAATTAGTTAAATCCATAAAGAATAAGACGTATGAAGACAGGTTAAAATCGCTTGGATTGATGAATCTTGAAGATCGTAGAATGAGAGGGGATCTAATCCAAATGTATAAAATAGTAAACGGCATTGAGAAATTCAATTTAGTTAATGGTGTGAATTTTTCTAAGAGTCTAAATTTAAACCTTCGAAGAAAAAATAATAGAGACTAACGAGAGAATTAAGCAAATGTAATTTCTTAACGAAAAGAGTTGTTGCGAAATGGAATGAGCTGCCTCAAAGTGTTGTTGATGCGGAATCGATAAATTTGTTCAAGTCGTTTATTTTTGGGATGGCAAAGAGAAAGAAAAGAACAAAGGAGGCTGAACGGAAGAAGATGTCTTCCGAGCAGTCCGTCATACCCCCCCTTGTAACAATAGAAAGACTGCCAAAGCTCTATCTGAGCTAAACGCTTAAAACCGTTAGTATAGTTACATATACTGCAGTTCTCAAAATACTAATACTAATACTAATACTATACTAATACTAAATTTAACATTAAATTTTATTGTAAAAAAATAAAATTACGCAATTAAAAACTTATGAAAAATGTAAAATCTTTTTAGGACGCTATAACAAAATTTCTTGAAGCCAAAAAGTCTTTATCTAATTACTTGAAAGATCTATATTGATCTAAGTCATTTTCTACCTCAAAATAAGATATTTTTAAACTAACAACAACTAATTATTATAGGCAGAAATTAAATATTCATTGTTTTAATTTAAAAATAACACTTCCAATTGTTTTTCTTTTTATTGCTTTATAATTCATAGTTTATTAAAAGTAACTATGGAAATTTTTTAAAGTTCTTTGTTTCGGCTTAAATCCATTTTTCCGTAATATTATTCCTGAAAATGGAGGTGATTAGTCAAGCAATTCACATAAAATTTAAATAAATTTTTTTGTTCAACTTCAAATTTTAATAGATTTCTTTTTTAATTTTTACCATTTTTTACCAAAAATAAAGTAATTTTACGTTAAAAAACGTTAAAAAACGTTAAAAAATGTAAAAAAATGTAAAATTCTCCTCAAAGAAAATCAATGAATTTTTTATAAAAATTTCAAAAATGTCAAATTTTCTTACCAAAAAGGACAATTTTTTGGCCGTAAGCGTTTATAGGGTATTTTACTTGAAATGATGTAATTTTACGTAAGATTACGTAATTTTACGTAAAATTACGTAATCTTAATTTTAAAATCTTAACATGAAAAATAAAATTAAAAAAATTTAGCAACGCAAAAAAAAATTAAATTAGACATGAAATTAATTCAACAAAACTCAATACATAAATCCAATTCAGAGAAAAAATTTAGGAATTAAATGCTTTTTCATTATCTCTGACCAATATTTAATAAATCTTAATTTTTAGGTTTTACATAAATGTTCACTGTCATCTATTCTTGGATAGATATTGATGTATACTCTTTAAAATTTTTTTTTCATATCTATATTTAATCCGTAAAAAATAGATGAAATGTATGTTCGAATAGATTATCTATGTAGAAAGTACTTTAAAATTTGATCGAGACCTGAAAAATTATGATCGAAAAATATTTAATAAATATTTAAATTTTAGTTTTTAACCTGCCAATGTTTAAAAGCAAACCCCACAATATTTTGCAAAAACAACACCCGGTCCAAATTAACAAGTTAGAGTTGCCTTGCTCCTTTTCAAAGCGACCCGTTTTGTCTTGGAGTTTTTATTTTATAAATTTTCTAAATTTTTTATAATATTTGAGTTAATTGCATTCTTTATGGTTGTCATGAAACATATATTTTTTTATATTTTCAATGTAAAAAATTAAGTATTTAAGTGAATTCGAAACAGCATATACAAAGCTTGGCTTTGAATTAAAAAGTGGACCAGAAAGTTTTTTTTCAATTTGTTTTTTTTTAAATTTTCAAAATGCGATGTTACTTTTTTTGCAATACTTTACTATGTCCAGTATTGTTTTGATTCGAGGATTTTACGAAATTTTACCTAAAATTTCGTCTATCAAAACGATACTGTAAAAATGCAATTTTTAAAAACGAAATTTGAATAAAAAAGTTAAATAAAAAATAAAGTTGCCATTTAATCTTTGACAACTAGCCTATGACTTTCTAATTTCAAATTTCTTTTTTGAGAAAATAACTTAAAACCCTCGTTTTAAACCTTCAGTCTCAAACACACCATTGATTTTTGAAATCTACATCCTTTAAAATGTCTAAAAAATAATGGGTCTACCTAATCAGCACACTCAAAAGACATTTCAACACACTCGCTAAAACTTTGTAGCACACTTCCTTATTATCACACTTAAAAAACTTTTAAACACACCTTTCGCCAGCAAAAAAATAGAAAAATTTAAAAAAAATTGAATTTTTCTGAAATTTTTTTACTGAAACTTTAATAGAACTGACTGGAAAGCCTTTAATTAGTGTCTTAAAATAAATAAGACATTAATTTCTCATTTTTCTTATTTAAATAACTCTAAATCATGATGCTCTGTCTAATCACGAATGATTTTATTTAAACCAATAAGATTAGCGAGTTTTTAACTTGAAGATTTTACTATTTTATTCTCAATACTAAGACCATTTATTTCCGTTCGTATCTGGTTTATATGAAAGACAAAAATATAGTTTTTGAATGTTAAAAAAGATAATTTTTGATGTGCTGAAAAGGTTTTGGAGGGTGATAATAAGAAGGTGTGTTTCAAAGTTTTAATAAATGTGTTAAAGTCTTTTGAGTGTGCTGAAACAATTATCCCAAAAATAATATTCTCTAATTTAAAGTTGAGCTATTTTCGATTTTATTTATTTTCTAAGAACTTTCAAATTGTATGTTTGAGTGATAGGGTCAAACAAAAATAAACAGTAGAGCCATGCAAATAGCATATATTGTTACCAATTTCATTTAAAAAAGAAAAAGTTAAATTTGGAATTATCAAAATCAATTTTTTAAATTTTTTCAATTAAATTGAAAAAAGCTCCAATTGATTTTGTTCAACAATTTGAATTTCTTTAGGATTAAGAGTTCAAATTTAGAAAAATCAAAGTCTTTTAATTTGATTTCAAGAATTTTTTCGTAATTGTTTGTTGTACAATCAGCATGAGCAAAAAAAGTCATCAAATGCTATACCAATTGATAAATTTAAATCTAATTTTATTTGCTCTCTTAATAAGTCTATTTTATTTATTAAATTTACAGACGAATTCATCAACGTAATATTTAGGATAATTTTTAATTTGATTGAGTTTAATTTTTGAGAATCGATTGATTTCTTCTATTTTATTCCGATTTTTTTTTCATAGAAAAAACATGTGTTTTTGTTTATATGTTCTGGGTACATGAAGCAATCGATTTAATCATAGCATCCGACAAAACCAAATTGAAAGTTTTTTTGATATCTATTGTCATCTATTAATTTTTTGCAAAATTCACATAATTTTTTAGAAATCATTTTACTAAACGAAATTTAATTTAATTTTGAAATTCTTTTTATTAAGAATTAAAATTGGTATCCTTCAATTTCGATAATACCTCAATTTCGTGATCCTCGACCCGAAAAACCCCCAAAAATTACAAAACTTACTAGAGTTAAAATTGTAAACTAAAAATTAACTAGGGTGTACAGTGGTGGTGATTAATTTGTAACGTGACGTCATATGACGTCAGATTTTTATCGTTATTTGACGTCATATAACGTCATCTGACGTTATATAGTGAGAGTTTAAAGTGAGGTCTTTTATCAAGAAACGAATAAAATCAAAAAATGAGAAAAGGAATAAAGTGAGAAGAGGTGTAAAATCACGAAAGGAATAAAATCAAAAAAATGAGAAAAGGAATAAAATGCGAAGAG